>CM059194.1:70925439-71407939 GCA_030323885.1 Branchipolynoe longqiensis | reverse complement strand
TTTTTGCCGGGAGATAGTGTGGTGTTCCCCGTCAGATCTCTCAGGAGACGGCCCCCTCCTCCCACGCTTACACAGACTCTCCTCCAGGGGCCATATGCATGAAGCAGTGTTAGCGAGCCAAAACGCGTTTAGACGGGATTTCTGGTTTAGCGCCTAAAAGTCGGTATGCATGGAGCAGTGTTAGGCCTAACACCACAAGCTTAAACTAGGTTAAGCTAAACCAGAAAATAGCTGGTTTACAGGCAGTGTTAGTTGTCAAATCTGTTCAATGTGATCATATTTAACGGAATTGGCTACCAGGTGAGTAAAATTTGACCAATTTAGCCCTAAATTCAAAGCATTGTTAGGGCTGCCGCCGCATTGGCGGCGATGTTGGTAGTTATATTTTCGAATCGACGAGGGTACGGTAAGCAAACCGCCGCCGCCGCCAGTATGGAACGCGACGTCGGTGCGACGGCGGCGGCGATTTGTTTACATTGCGTTCGTCGATTCGAGAGTGTAACTGTTAATATCGCCGCCAATGCGGCTGCTGCGTTAGTGTCGCTTCGTTTTTGGGGTTGATTTGCTTAAATTTCACTTATTGCGTGTGTAGTTCTGTTGAATGTGATCGCATTCAATAGATTTGAGCCTAATATATGGCTACAAACGCAGAGGGATTTCCCAAATCTATAAATACATTCACGTATAGCTAACACTCACCGTTTAGGCGCCCATGCATACGGCTTGACATAGTTCTCGACGACGCCGATAAACGGTGATAGCTACCCAGTGTTAGAGCCTTAACACCACACGCCACTAACACCGCTCCATGCATACGGGCCCAGGGGGCGTCCGTTGGCTGTGTACTAGTGTGGCACATCACGTGGTTCCGGCTGGTTGTCCCACAGTGAGTTGGCTGTAGGTGGACAGAAGGTCCCCTGCATTGTGTGTGCAGCAGGCGATGACGTCACGTCGCGTGTGGTGACGTCTGGAGACGTCACGTCATGTCTGGTGATCCTTAACGCCGAAACCCAGACACCCAGTTAAGGTTGCATGGTCTGATGGTTTTGAATATCTGTATTTTTTCTGAGATAAATATATTAGAGCGATCACTAGTATCTACTTTACATTAGTTCAAAGTTACTTATATTTTAAATGGTAAACTTTTTAGATATTTTGAGTGCAAACATGGAAAATTAGTTTTGACAAGCTTGCCAAAACTCTGATGTCATAGACTTCTGCAGTAACAGGTTCTGTTAAATTGACTCAATATTGCCTTCTACGCAAAAACAAATGCTTAATAATTGCATCAGTATCTAAGTTAGATATGTCAAATCAAATCTAGATAATTGGTTTGGTTTTGAAAATTTGATATTTCATCGGACTATGCAGCTTTAAGGTTGAGTCGTGACTGCATACCTGACTGCTGATGCCGACCTCCTCAACAAGATTCCTGACTACCGACCGATATGGTCTGAGACAAGTCAGCGTGTAGTGTAAGGCAGGCTTTAATGACCACAGTCCGCGCTCAGTAACAAATGTTCCCTGTAGCGGCGTGTAGTGTAAGGCAGGCTTTAATGACTGCAGTCAGTGCTCAGTAACAAACGTACCCTGTCACGGCATGTAGTGTAAGGTGGGCTTTAATGACCACAGTCAGCGCTCAGTAACAAATGTTCCCTGTAGCGGCGTGTAGTGTAACGCGGGCTTTAATGACTGCAGTCAGTGCTCAGTAACAAACGTACCCTGTCATGGCATGTAGTGTAAGGTGGGCTTTAATGTCCACAGTCAGCACTCAGTAACAAATGTTCCCTGTAGCGGCATGCAGTGTAAGGCAGGCTTTAATTACCGCAGTCAGCGCTCAGTAACAAACGCACCCTGTACAACATTTTGACAAATCATACAATAAATTAAAGCTATTTGGTTTATGTGGCTTACTCCCCATTTGACTCAGACTGATTATGCGCTGCCATCACATAGACGGTGGATTGAGGGGTGTTGGGTTTACTGGATGCTCAACACACCAGAGTATGAATACGGGGACACAATGACACAGGCTTGCAGCAAGCATCGGCAGGTAAAACAGTCCAGTATTTAGGTGCAGTTGCTGCAAATGGCATAGCACATTGCTGGGATCTGGTGTATATTAATTCAAAGTCCATGGCCCCGGGGGGCGGGGGGGGGGGGGGTCAGACTGGATAATCTTGTGTAATATTATGGGAACTCGGCCGCCTGAGCCACACATCACTAGTCTCCCCAGGTGTGTTCTGATAACTGTCTGTCAGTTCCCACCTGGCATTACTCTCAACAACTCATAAGGAAGAAAGGAAGACAAGTCACGCAAGATTGACAGTGAAGAAGTTGTGCTTTATTGGCTTCAACTTCTGTTCACCTACTGGTGACCTATCACCCTCACTCCTTACCAACTGCCCACACAGATCCTCATGACTCTTGCTGGTGTATATAGGAATCAGTGCCTACAGCCCATTGAACCTGAGTCCAATGGTTGTTGCACACAGCTCAGTGTCTTTTGAATAGCTGCTGCTAGTTTGAGTCTAGAAAGTGGAGTTGTCTCTTGCTAGAGAGCTTAGCCAAGAGGGTTCTTCAAGAGTGCTTCTCCCCAGAGTCCTAAAGTGGGGTCTGTGTGTCAGGTATAAGGAATGCAAGTGACTGGGCTCCCACAGCCAGCCAATCAGACACCCTCTACAGCCTGGGTGGGTGACAGCCGAATAGGGCGCAGCTGTCACTCAACACCCAGCTGAAGGTGGTGTCCATAATGTATGCAGGATGGCTGGGTGTGCTTGCCCATCGGCCCCATGGTAACAGGTAGTTGCGGACAGTTACAACAAACATATATTAAAAATGCCCTTCCCCTCCACTTGCATTCTTTCTGGTGCATGGAGGGACCATTTAAATAATTATTAACAGTCTCTTAAAGTATGAACATCTCATCACAATCTCGGTCGCTATGTGTTATCACAATTCCACATAGGCGCTTATGTCACAAAGCGAGTGGGGCACCCATTGCTTCTCTGTTACATAATCCTGGTCCCCACTCCGTCGCCTGAAAATAGTAATGCTCTTTGCCAATATATAAATCTGAACCGAAAATCCGTATATTTTTACACTTGGTTGGGGTGCTCTGGCTCAGTGCTACTTTCTCCCCCTTTTTTTTCTCTAAATTCGTTGATAAAGCAGGAGAAATTTCAATCGCGGACAATTGGTCTTCTTCATTTCCCTGCTCCTTGCCCTATCCTAATAATGCAAAGCTTCAGGCAAGATAACAACAAGTATAAATTTTTAAGTCAATGGTTTGACTTGGCCAGGGTTCGAAACTGGGGGTTCTAATCCTACGATCTACCACAATGGGAAGCGGACGCTCAACTCATTCAACCATCGAGAGTAACTCGTAGACTTAGTGAGTAAAGCAGTTATACATGCAGTATACATTGAAATTGCTATCTAAAATAGACTACCACCTCATTAAGTACTCACAATGCCTTGTACCGCGTCTGTGCCCTTTTAACACAGTTAAGTGCTATTACACTGCATATGTGACCTTTTAGCACAGCTAAGTGCTATATTACACTGCATGAGTGACCTTTTAGCACAGTTAAGTGCTATATTACACTGCATGGGTGACCTTTTAGCACAGTTAAGTGCTATATTACACTGCATGGGTGACCTTTTAGCACAGTTAAGTGCTATATTACACTGCATGGGTGACCTTTTAGCACAGTTAAGTGCTATATTACACTGCATGGGTGACCTTTTAGCACAGTTAAGTGCTATATTACACTGCATGGGTGACCTTTTAGCACAGTTAAGTGCTATATTACACTGCATGGGTGACCTTTTAGCACAGTTAAGTGCTATTACACTGCATGTGCGACCCTTTAGCACAGTTAAGTGCTATTACACTGCATGTGTGACCTTTTAGCACAGTTAAGTGCTATTTCACTGCATGTGTGACCTCTTAGCACAGCTAAGTGCTATTTCACTGCATGTGTGACCTTTAAGCACAGTTAAGTGCTATTTCACTGCATGTGTGACCTCTTAGCACAGTTAAGTGCTATTTCACTGCATGTGCGACCCTTTAGCACAGTTAAGTGCTATTTCACTGCATGTGTGACCTCTTAGCACAGTTAAGTGCTATTTCACTGCATGTGTGACCTCTTAGCACAGCTAAGTGCTATTTCACTGCATGTGTGACCTTTTAGCACAGTTAAGTGCTATTTCACTGCATGTGTGACCTCTTAGCACAGTTAAGTGCTATTTCACTGCATGTGCGACCCTTTAGCACAGTTAAGTGCTATTACACCGCATGTGCGACCCTTTAGCTCAGTTAAGCGCTATTACATTGCATGAGTGACCTTTTAGCACAGTTAAGTGCTATTACACCGCATGTGCGACCCTTTAGCTCAGTTAAGCGCTATTACACTGCATGTGTGACCTTTTAGCACCACCGCGTTTGTGACCTTTTCAGCGTATTCAGCGTTTTCCTTTAAATTGTCACAAAACATATTTAATAAAAGCTGAGCTTGAATGCGAGAAAACGCCTGAAGCTCATGACTTCCCTTGTTCAGTTTAAAATGTCCTGAGGACCGTGATCATTGGGCCAGCCCCCGGTACACCGAGCACAACAGGACTATCACTAGTATCAGACTCCAGCCCCAATAATGCGTCTTCACTGTGCATGCAATGCACTATTATCAGTGTTCTCATATAGTGTGAGTTTGTGAGTTGAACGAAATCCTGTTAACTCTTCCGCAGGCAAACCCGCCAGATGTTCATTCCCGCAGTCACGGCAAGCACTTGGTAAAGGCCCTGTCACACTACGACGTAACGACGTCAACATAGAGAGAACGTGAAGAACGTTGAACTTTTCGGCGTAGTATGCAAATTTGGGCACAAGTTGAACGTGGATGCAGCGTAGTGGACGAGAGCGTAATGTCGGTAAAGTGTAGTGATACCGTCATTCAAGGAGAGAGGACAACGTCATTATGCTCACGGAACGTTATGAACGTTATTCCATTGCCAGAAGAACGTTACATGACATTACATACGTCATGAGACGTTGAACGTACGTTGAATGCACGTTCTCCTGATGTTCTCCTGACGTTCTCCTGACGTTCTCCTGACGTTCCCATGACGCCCCATGGGCATTTGCACTCGGTTTAATGTGGGTCAACGTAGTGGAACGTAGTTGAACGTAGTGAGCAGCATTGGAAAAACATCCGTTTAACGTCATTGACATTCACCGAACGTGAACAGAACATACGGCGAACGTAAACCCTTACGCTTGATCTACGTCGAAAGTTTTGAACATGTCCAAAACCTTGATGCGCGCCAACGTCACACAACATAACATGACGTAGCCCGACGTCAGTCTAACGTCATTATGACGTCATAATAACGTAACCCAACGTACGACAACGTAATGCCCAAATGTGATCACGTCAGGCTTACGTTAGCTTGTTACGTCGTAGTGTGACAGGGGTATAACTGCAGCAAGACGGCCCCCACATTGCCCGCCACACACCAGTAGGGGTGCGGGTGGGGAGGTCGGGGGGGTCCCTGTCGGTGGTGCGCTCTCACTCCGGATTTACTGTGCACACCGGTGAATCTGGAGGGACTGAAGTTTGGATCCTGGTCGAGTCAAACCAATGACTTATAAAATAGGTACCTGTTGCTGCTCGGCGCTTGGCATCAAGAGGTCAGGACAGGGACTGGGCACACAGTGTCAGAATAATGTATTGTGTGGGACATCGGGTCATAGTCCCAGCGGCTTGATTTCCCAGTGAGGCAGCACTATGAAGTCACCATGAGTGTGCGCTGTCACAAGTCAGTACCCGTTCTGGTATGGCCTAGGGTCTTGCTGGGGCATAAACCTACACCAACCACCCAGCCTCCTCCGACCCTCTCAGAGGACTGTGGTTGGCTGCCTTTTTCCTTCCTCCCCTCCTCCAATTTTTCTGACCACTACCCATAGGAAGCCAACTCCCGACCACATGGGACCGCTTTCAGCGGTGCCCATACAATGCTGCAGATTTGCAGCCTTCAGTGCACCAATGCGACTGAAAACTCTCCAAAAACAAAACTCTCGCGCCCGGCAGTGGTGAGCACTGTTGCAGGGCGGTTCAAGACGAGGATGGCATTATGCAGGCATGTGCTGTCTGAACTAATGGTGCTGTCACATTACGACGTTTCTCGCCAACATGCGTCGACGTGTGTCACTTTTTGGTGAAACGTCGGGAGATGTCTGGAAGCATTACGCATGCATTAGGCACGCGTTGGTAATCGTTGATGGACGGCGACGGTCAGCGAGGATCGGCGGCGCGCGTTATGTGCCAATGTGTGGGCGCTAACGTTATGGAGATGTTAGGGGCGCATCGAGATACTTTAAACGCGCTGGAATAACGTAATGCGAATGCCAAGCACACGTTGCGTGCGCGTTAGGGTCGCGCCCACACGTTGCACCAAAATGTTGCTTTGTTGTTTTACATCCTAGCTACATCTAAGGTCATATCAGGACAGCACGCCAAAACAATTTTTTTTTTTTTTGCACGCATCGATATACGTTACCACAACGTCGGCCGCACGCTACCAATACGTTGCGCTGATGCCGAAAAGTTTGACATTTCTCGATGATTAAAAGTGATTTTGCGCGTTGGCGGCACACCGGCAAGATACATCATAGTGTGACAGGGCTATTAGACCTGTTCTCCATCCCTGATCTACGAGCTGAACTGCTGAAGGTGCTTGCCCGAGGCACGGCTGCCACCGTGCCCCCGCTACCTGCGGTGGGACGGACCCTGCATGCACCAGTCGAACCGCTCACTTGGCATGGCTAAGGATGTGCTGGGAGAACGACGGCGAACGTCCCCGACCAGAGTGCCCCGCAACGGAACGCGGGGGAAACAGCATGCAAGGGGCCAGGTGACGTATCACAGAGAATGTCTGATCATCGGGTATCAATTAAGTGAGGGTTGTGAGACGGTAGGGGGCGTGATAGGGACGGGTCACTTATTAACGTCGCGGAGTGCCGGCTCGCCGTCTTTGGTGGCCGTCAATGTTTAATGCCCGACACTGCCCGTGGACGGTCGGCGGGCAGGATACCCGGTCCGCCCGTGTCCGGTGCCGGGCGCGCCGTGGCCTGGGGCGGGATGAGTGACCCGGAGCTGCTCGGTGTGAATAAACAGTTCCCTTGCTGAACTGATTACAGATGCTACCCAGCCTGCAATGCGCCCGGCCCAACAGCATGCCAAGCGCACCCTACCGGACACAGCGAACATAGCTTCCCCATTAAAGCTGCATAGTCCGATGAAAGCCTCAAACTTTGAAAGCTACAGTTGATCCTATCTAACTTAGACACCGGTATACTTATTAAGTATCATTTATTGCATAAAACGGAATACTGAGTAAATTTTATAAAACCGGTCAGTGCGGAAGCCTAAGCTGTCAGAATGTTGATGTGCCTGCAAAATGAATTAATGATGTATGTTTGCACTTCAGATACCATCAAGGTTAGCCGTGTAAGGTACAGGTTACTTCAAACTAACATAAGTTATATTAATATTTAACAAATGAATGCAACTCAAAACCACCAGAGCCAGTGTCTACAGCCTTGGATGGTCGCCATTATTAGATTGTTTGTTTGTTGTTGTTTTACGTCCTAGTAACATCTAAGGTCATATCAGGACGGGGCCATTATTAGAGCTTCTGAACTAGTTTAACGTTGCATAGTCCAATGTAGTATCAAATTTTCAAAACCAAAACAGTTATCTAGATTTGATTCTGCATATCTAACTTTGATGCACTTATTAAGCATTTGTTGCCACATAGAAGGGCATACTAAGGCAATTTAATCAAACCTGTTACTACTAAAAAAAGCCTATGGTGTCAGACTTTTGGCATGTTTGCCAAAAATAATTTCACATGCTTGCACTTCAAATATCTCAAAACTTAGTCAAAACTAAAGTAAGGAATGATATAACAATCAATTTAATATATTCATCCCAGAAAAATGACAGAAACTCAAAACCATCGGATTATGCAACTTTAATTCGCGGCATCTTCACACTGTACACATTCGCACTGCCGACATTACACATAGAACTGGCAACACCTGTGTTCAAATCCCAGGAACAATTGGAAGGCAACCCCAGATAAAGGGCAAAAGAACATCGCGTTTGATGTCGGAAAGCTCAAAAACAGACCTGTCCCCTGCCCCCTCGACCCCCCCCCCCCCCGGCCTTCCTGGGTTTGACACTGGGCGTGTAGGCGCACATACGGGAGGAGGTCGGAGTAGGGTAAAAGGATTAGCTACACGAGGCATTTGGCTGACTTTGCCGGGGGAACCTTCTGTATTACTTACAGATTGCAAAGCCAAGCTCTACCTAAGCACAGTGTGGGAGGGGGTGGGGTGGGCATCTGTATTCGTGTAGCGTCAGTGACATTAATTAGATCGGTGATTTAGAAGTGGTGGCAAGTTTAAGCAACAATGATCTCCATGAGAGATGGAGCAATAGGTGAACTTTAATGTGTTTATAGTTGGGTGTTTTCTTATTAAGCAGGGCAAAATTAAATTGTGTACAACTGGTCTTCCTCTTTCCCCTACTATTTATATGGGTACATCTGGTTTAAATAATAACATGATTTATTTCTCGGTTGTGTGAAAAAAACGTATTCTAATAACTAATATATATATTAATATAAACATATATTCATCTATGATAACCTATAACAAGTTTTGCTCTGTAGTTTTATCCATTGTTATTTAATAATGCTTGCACGATGCTGTGCAATATGTTTGGATGTGGGCAGGTGATAACAATGTATTGGCAGGTCTGCGGTTGCTATGGCGTCGACATGATCCTGGAATTTGTTGTTGTTGCTGGATAGTTGTGTTGCTTTATTCTTTTACTTAAACGGCACGTTTGTATGCATTGCTCCAAAGAGAAGTTTGGAGTTTGCAACACACGGGTCTTCACGCGATTTCAGCTCAGGAATATGTCAGCAGCTTGACGAGGCGTGATGGGGATTGTTAAGTGCTATTTCAGGGATTCTCATTGCCTCGTACTCTCCTTGGTATTTTATTTGGTGTTCTTGTTGCTTTAAGGTGAACTACTTTTAGTGGGTTAGTTGTATCTTAGTGAATTATAGGAATTATCTCGCCTGATGCCTTGAATATCAATTATGTATTAATTTAATCAAACCAATTTTCAAGTATCAGATAGGGAATACTGAGACAATTTAATAGAATATTTTACTGCAATTTAATAGAACATTTTACTGCTATGAAGTAGTATTGGTGTCAGAATTTTGGAATGCTTGCCAAAACTAACTTGACATATTTGCACTTCAAATATTTGAAAACATAACCATTTAAAATAAAAGTTACTTCAAATTAAAGTAAGGTAGACTTTAGCAATCAATTTATCATCGGACTATGCAACTTTAAACTCGTCTGCAAAACTCTAGTTAAGCAGATCGAGGCCGGTGTGATTGATAGGACAAGGTCGGCTGGAACTGTATGGGATGCAATAGAGACCCAAGTCAGGTGAGACGGGGAGGTGCGCGGGGGATTGGGGGAGGGGTGCGCGGGGCGGAGGGGGGGGGGGCGGTGGCTCATGATATTACTCACAAACCGCCAACCGAGATAACATATTTGAAAGAAAAATCTCTTCAAGTGGCATGAAAACAGCCGTTACGGGAGCCCGGCGAGCAGTGTGAACATGGCTGCCGGTTAGCGGCTTGTAATGGTTATCTGTGAGAGACCAGCGAGCAGTGTGAACATGGCTGCCGGTTACCGGCTTATGATAGTTATCTGTAAGAGCCCGACGAGCAGTGTGAACATGGCTGCCGGTTAGCGGCTTGTAATGGTTATCTGTGAGAGACCAGCGAGCAGTGTGAACATGGCTGCCGGTTACCGGCTTATAGTTATCTGTGAGAGACCGGCGAGCATTGTGAACATGGCTGCCGGTTACCGGCTTATAATAGTTAACTGTGAGAGACCGGCGAGCATTGTGAACATGGCTGCCAGTTACCGGCTTATAATAGTTATCTGTGAGAGACCGGCGAGCAGTGTGAACATGGCTGCTGGTTACTGGCTTATAATAGTTAACTGTGAGAGACCGGCGAGCAGTGTGAACATGGCTGCCGGTTATCGGCTTATAATAGTTATCTGTGAGAGACCGGCGAGCAGTGTGAACATGGCTGCCGGTTACCGGCTTATAATAGTTATCTGTGAGAGACCGGCGAGCAGTGTGAACATGGCTGCTGGTTACTGGCTTGTAATAGTTAACTGTGAGAGACTGGCGAGCAGTGTGAACATGGCTGCCGGTTACCAGCTTGTAATAGTTATCTCTGAGAGACTGGCGAGCAGTGTGAACATTGCTGCTGGTTACCGGCTTGTAATAGTTATCTGTGAGAGACCGGTGAGCAGTGTGAACATGGCTGCCGGTTATTGGCTTATAATAGTAATCTGTGAGAGACCGGTGAGCAGTGTGAACATGGCTGCCGGTTATCGGCTTATAATAGTTATCTGTGAGAGACCGGCGAGCATTGTGAACATGGCTGCCGGTTACCGTCTTATAATAGTTATCTGTGAGAGACCGGCAAGCAGTGTGAACATGGCTGCTGGTTACTGGCTTGTAATAGTTATATATTCAGTCAATAGCATTGAAAGCCAACAAGTGTGGTAGTGGAGCCTTGGCCGGACCTTATGTGCACGGATCCTCCCAGTGTTCCCTGACCACTGACAGGGGTGGATCTGAACCTGCGTTAGCCTGAGTCGCACTTTGTGCCAGAACACACCACCAGACAGTCCACACAGCGAACACGACAGCTGAAGGCAGAGTAATGTCTTAACTTCACCGTGAATAAGTAATAAAAATGATAGTCATTATTATGATGATTAGTTGTTGGAGTTTTACGTCCTGGCAACATCTAATTCTAAGGCCATATCAGGACGGGTACCGACTTATGAAAGTGTGCACTCATGGTGACTTTATAGTGCTGGCACACTGGAAAATCATGCCATCGGCACCATGACCCGATATCCCACATTATCCTGACACTGAGCTAACTAGTCCTTGCCCCATCCTATTAATACCAAGCTCCAGGCTAGGAAGCAACAAGTATCAATTTGATACGTCATTGGGTTGACTCGACCAGGAACCAAACTCCCGACCTTCCACATGCGAGGCCTGCGATCTACCGATTCGGCCACTGCGCCCAGTGATGATGATGATGATGATGATGATGATGATGATGAGCAAAACAAGGACATCCCTCTGAAGAAGGCGCCCTTCCTTCATATTTAGTCTGGGTTTGATATTACATCAGATAAATGACTGTTTTTGTTGTTGTTACTGTTATTACATTCGTTGATTAAAGTTGTATAGTCTGATGCTTTTGAGTTTCTGCCATTTTCTGAGATAAATACATTTTGCTGATCGTTATGATCTACGTTACGTTAGTTTGAAGTAACTTTGAATTTAAATGGCTAACTCGTATTTGACGTTAAAACATTCCAAATTAATTTTGGCAAGCATGCCAAAACATTCAGTACCATAGCCTTCAGTACTAACAGGTTCTATTAAATTGACTTACTACGACCTTCTACGCAACAACAAATGCTTAATAAGTGCACCAGTATCTAAGTTGAATATGTAGAATCAAATCTAGATAAGTGTTTTGGTTTTGAAAATTTGATGTTTTCAGTGGACTATGCAACTTTAAGCAAGGGGAATTTAAATTGCAGAGAAGTCGTCTTCCTCATTCCACTGTTCCTTGTCCTAACTTAGTAATACTGAGGGCTGGGTAATACCCCTGTCACACTACGACGTAACGAGCCAACGTGAGCCTAACATGGTCATTTTTCGTCATTACATTGGGTTATGTCATGATGACGTCAGAATGACGTTAGAATGATGTCGAGCTACGTCACATTACGTCGTGTTATGTCGAGTTACGTCAATGTTTTGGACATGTTCAAAACTTTCGACGTAGCTCGAACGTAAGGGTTTACGTTCGCCGTACGTTCTGTTCACGTTCAGTGAACGTCAATGATGTTAAACGGACGTTATTCCAACGCTGCTCACTACGTTCAACTATGTTCCACTACGTTGACCCACATTAAACCGAGTGCAAATGGCCACGTAGCGTAATGGGAACGTCAGGAGAACATCAGGAGAATGTCAGGAGAACGTCAGGAGAACATCAGGAGAACGTGCATTCAACGTACATTCAATGTCTCATGATGTAGCTAACGTCATGTAACGTTCTTCTGGCAATGGAATAATGTTCATAACGTTCCGTGAGCGTAGTGACGTTGTCCTCTCTCGTTGAATGACGGTATCACTACGCTTTACCGACGTTACGCTCTCGTCCACTACGCTGCATCCACGTTCAACTTCTGCCCAAATTTGCATACTACGCCGAGAAGTTCAACGTTCTTCACGTTCTCCCTATGCTGACGTCATTACATCGTAGTATGACAGGGCCATAAGGTAGCAACAAGTATCCATTTTAAGACTTTGGTTTGACTAAGCCAGGGATCGAACCCACGACCTTCCACGTACGATGCAGCCTACAGATGCAGATGCAACTTACAGGAGGGCCTCCCACAGGAGGGCCTTCCACAGAAGGGCCTCCCACAGGAGGGTGACACGGTGGAGGTGGGTTGTATATTGGGTCCGGTGCAATTAAAGGATGGCAGAAGCCTCCTCGCACACGTAGATGTTACCCGAGATGAGAGTTAAGATGACCGCCCTAGGTTGACTTAGTCCTCGCACACGTAGATGTTACCCGAGATGAGAGTTAAGATGACCGCCCTAGGTTGACTCAGTCCTCGCACACGTAGATGTTACCCGAGATGAGAGTTAAGATGACCGCCCTAGGTTGACTTAGTCCTCGCACACGTAGATGTTACCCGAGATGAGAGTTAAGATGACCGCCCTAGGTTGACTTAGTCCTCGCACACGTAGATGTTACCCGAGATGAGAGTTAAGATGACCGCCCTAGGTTGACTTAGTCCTCGCACACGTAGATGTTACCCGAGATGAGAGTTAAGATGACCGCCCTAGGTTGACTTAGTCCTCGCACACGTAGATGTTACCCGAGATGAGAGTTAAGATGACCGCCCTAGGTTGACTTAGTCCTCGCACACGTAGATGTTACCCGAGATGAGAGTTAAGATGACCGCCCTAGGTTGACTTAGTCCTCGCACACGTAGATGTTACCCGAGATGAGAGTTAAGATGACCGCCCTAGGTTGACTTAGTCCTCGCACACGTAGATGTTACCCGAGATGAGAGTTAAGATGACCGCCCTAGGTTGACTTAGTCCTCGCATACGTAGATGTTACCCGAGATGAGAGTTAAGATGACCGCCCTAGGTTGACTTAGTCCTCGCACACGTAGATGTTACCCGAGATGAGAGTTAAGATGACCGCCCTAGGTTGACTCAGTCCTCGCACACGTAGATGTTACCCGAGATGAGAGTTAAGATGACCGCCCTAGGTTGACTTAGTCCTCGCACACGTAGATGTTACCCGAGATGAGAGTTAAGATGACTGCCCTAGGTTGACTTAGTCCTCGCACACGTAGATGTTACCCGAGATGAGAGTTAAGATGACCGCCCTAGGTTGACTTAGTCCTCGCACACGTAGATGTTACCCGAGATGAGAGTTAAGATGACCGCCCTAGGTTGACTTAGTCCTCGCACACGTAGATGTTACCCGAGATGAGAGTTAAGATGACCACCCTAGGTTGACTTAGTTCGTACAGCGGCCGACAGGGTCGCCACTGATGAGGGTTCCGTGTCACCTTGAGCAGCTAGGACAGGCTGGCTGGACTGAGTTAGGCGGGGCAGGGTGGGGCAGGGTGGGTCAGGGCGGTCAGGGTGGGGCAGTGTCGACTCGGTATTTGTTCTTAGGAAGGTCTGCTGAGGTGCGTCTAGACTGGACGACGCCTCACGAGGTGGGACTGGGAGTTGGTTGGTTGTTGGAGTTTTACGTCCTGGCAACATCTAAGGTCATATCAGGGGTGGTACCGACTTGTGACAGTGCACACTCATGGCGACTTAATAGTGCTGCCCTACTGGGAGACACGGACTAGCACCGTGACCTCAGTCACATTATCCTGACACTGAAGCAACCAGTCCTTGCACTATCCATGCCGAGCGCCTGGCTAGGAAGTGACAAGTATCAATTTTCAAAACCAAACCAATTATCTAGATTTGATTTGACATATCTAACTTAGATACTGATGCACTTATTAAGCATTTGTTTCTGTGTAGAAGGCAATACTGGGTCAATTTAACAGAACCTGTTACTGCAGAAGTCTATGGTGTGAGTATTTTGGCAAGCTTGCCAAAACTAATTTTCCATGTTTGCACTCAAAATATCTCAAAAGTTTACCATTTAAAATAAAAGTAACTTTGAACTAATGTAAAGTAGATACTAGTGATCAATCTAATATATTTATCTCAGAAAAAATACAGAAATTCAAAACCATCGGACTATGCAACTCTAAACAAAGACGCTTGAACTCAGTGACTGATAATGTTGTGACTTGTTTCCTAATATGGCAATGTGTGAACAGTCGTCTCTGTTAATTATCACAGGGGCATGTGACAAATAAGCAGGAGGTGGGCTAGATTCAAGCAACTGGCGGAGTGCAATGTGCGCGCTGCCGGCTGCACATACCCGGCCATTGTTGTGCAGGAGATGAAATTTACACGCGCAGCCACCCCACACGGCCGTCGTGACATGGTCAGGGAAGTGAGGGCTTAGAGGCATGTGTACTTATCGAGAGCGCGGGCCTCGCATGCGGAAAGTCGGGAGTTCGGGGCCAGGTCGAGTCAAACCAATGACATACAACATTGGTACTTGTCACTTCCTAGTCTGGTGCTCGGCACTAATAGGATAGGGTTAGCTCAGTGTCAGGATAATGTGACTAAGTGGGATATTGGGTCATGGTGCCGGTGGCCTGGTTTCCCAGTGGGACATCACTATAAAGTCACCATGAGTGCACACTGTTACAAGTCGGCACCTGTCCTGATATGACCTTAGATGTTGCCATGACGAAAAACTCCAACAACCAATCAACCAACCACTTATCAGGAGTGCTTAGTACTAGTACAAGTAGTAGGCACTTTGTTTGTTGGGGTTTTACATCCCCAACACAACTAATGTCATATCGCAAGTGCTAACTTCTGACGTGCACACTCATAGCAGCTTTATAGTGCTGCCGTACGGGGATATCAGAATCCTGGCACCATGCACCGATACCATACTCAGTCACACTATCCTGACACTAAGCTAACAACTCTTCACTGGGTCCGAGTAGTGACCCCCGTCACTACTCGGACACAGTATCAATTTCATAATAATAGGTTAACTCGGCCGAGTATCGATCGCACGACGTTCCGCGCGGGAAGTGGGCGCTCTTCCCATCGGTCATTGCGTCCGATGCACGAGGAATGCTGCGCGGTGCCCGGGTCTGACGACAAACGTATTCTAGAGGCGAGGTTGTAATTCTAGGCGCGCAATGCGTGATGAGGTGTATTGAAGGAAAACAAACCTAGCGAGAAACACGTGTGTTCTATTACGGCACATGTTTACATGAAATGAAAGCACATTTCAAAGTCTGTGTCATCACGTAAAGCCATGCGAGTGCTTAACCGTTGTGCTTAAGAGGGGGGTTGTTCTGTAAGGTTCCACAGCCTTATTCGAAATTAATATTGACTTCAGTAAGAATGCATAACGTTGTAGAATGCAGTTTATACTATTCCCTGACACACATGGGTAGTTAGCCCCGCTCCTTGATAAGCTGCTTCAGGTTATTGAACAGTCTAAATGAACTTCAGTGACACAGTGCTGGGTCACTCATATTTAATGTAGCTACCAGTAGTACCACCACAGTACCGTGTCACTAATGTTCCATTTAGCTACCACCACAGTACTGTGTCACTAATATTTAATTTAGCTACCACCACAGTACTGTGTCATTAATGTTCCATTTAGCTATGACCACAGTACTGTGTCACTAATATTTAATTTAGCTATGACCACAGTACTGTGTCACTAATGTTCCATTTAGCTACGACCACAGTACTGTGTCATTAATGTTCCATTTAGCTACCACCACAGTACTGTGTCAGTAATATTTAATTTAGCTACGAGCACAGTACTGTTCACTAATGTTGTTTTAGGTCCTGGCTCCATCTATAGTCATATCAGGACGGGAGCTAATATTCCACTCGGTTACATTATCCTGATACTGAGCTAACCAGTCCTTGCTCTATCCTAGTAATGCCGGGCGCCAGGCCAGGTAGCGAAAGGAATCAATTTTGCATGGCATTGGTTTGACTCAACCGGGAATCGAACTCCCTACCTTCCGGACGAGAAGCCTGCCTTCTACCGATTCAGCCACGGGGCCTGTGTCACTAATGTTCCATTTAGCCACCACCAGAGTATGTGTCATTAATGTTTCAGTTAACTACCCATACTGTCACTAGTGTTTTATTTAGCTACCCCGTCCTCATATGACCTTAGGTGTTGTCAGGAGTTAAAACTCCAACAACCAACATTTAGCTACCACAAGAGCATGGTATCACTGAGGTTCCATTTAGCGTCCATCACAGCACTGTGCCACCAATGTTTCATTTAGCTACTTCCACAGTACTTGATAGGTAACTATCATACAACTGTACATTATTACCTTCCTGTCCTGGGCATCAAATTGAAATGAGTTCTACATATGTAAATACAGAATTGGTTTTAGACAACAACAAAAGCTGAACAGACCAGAACTCTTCAGTCCAGAATTCTCACAACTGAGCTATCAAGATATATGGCGTTATATGGCTTCAGACTGGGGCTGTCTGTGTGTGTAATACCCCTGTCACACTATGACGTAATGGGCGAACGTGAGCCTAACGTGGTGATTTTTCGTCATTACGTTGATGTACGTTGGATTATGTTGTGATGACGTCATAATGACGTTAGACTGACGTCGAGCTACATCACATTATGTCGTGTTACGTCGAGGTTTTGGACATGTTCAAAACTTTCGACGTAGCTCGAACGTAAGGGTTTACATTCGCCGTACGTTCTGTACACGTTCGGCGAACGTCAATGACGTTAAACAAACGTTATTAAAACGTCGGTCACTACGTTCAACTACATTGCATTACGTTGACCCACTTTAATCCCAGGGGGAACGTGCAGTCCACGTAGTGAAAACGCCGGGTTAACGGACGCCTAACGGACATCCAACGTAGGTTTACCATTTTGCCACCGTTTCCTGACGTAAGTAACGTAAGGTAACGTAAAGCAACATAGTTCTGGCGATGGAATAACGTTCATAACGTTCCGTGAGCGTCACTATGTTGTCCTCTCTCGTTGAATTATGGTATCACTACGCTTTACCGACGTTACGCTCTTGTCCACTACGCTGCATCCACGTTCAACTTGTGCCCAAATTTGCATACTACGCCGAGAAGTTCAACGTTCTTCACGTTCTCCCTACGTTGACGTCGTTATGTCATAGTCTGACAGGGCCATAAGGGTTGTGGTGTCCAAATGCACTCTAGGCAGAGACGCATTGAGGTACCTGATTAGCTCTATGTCAATGGACAAGTTAGTCATTTAATGAAATAGTGCTGTGTCAATGACGCTCCTTATTCAAAACTCCAAGTCCCGCAGGGAGGATCTAGTGAATAAATCCTATGTTGTGGATGAGAAGGGTGGAGAAGGGGCAAGGCAATAACAGTTCAGCTTCGTGCTCATGTAACCTCAAAACAGTGGAGTGGAAAGTCAAATCATTTTCTTTTATGTTTCTTTTCAAATAGAATTTTCTTAAAGGTAAGTTGAATTATCTATCATATCTACTAGGCTGTGGTCTCAGTGACACTATATATTAATAGGATAGGGCAATGAGCAGTGGAATGAGGAAGATCAATTGTCCGCGATTGAAATTTCCCCTGCTTCCTCAATTAATGTACCAAAATAACATTTGTTTAAATGCAACATTTTGGTCAGTCTTCATTAAGAGGCGCCAGAAGCAGAGCTGTTATATAACAGTGTTAAGATGTTGTATAGGATCGGCCTAAAACACATGTTTTCTTTTCGTGGGTTTTTTTCGCCCAAAAAAACAGACTGCTAGTGTTGAGGTGATGGTCTCGGATAGTCAAATGAGTTTACTAAATGGATTCTACTGGTGGATTCCATGCTGGCTATAAGTTGTAAAGCAACCAGATGGCCAAATGAATTGAGCGTCCGTCTCCTGTTTTGGGAGATAGGGGATCTGAACCCATGGGTGCATTGGTTCGAACCCTGGTCGAGTCAAACCAATGACTTAAAAAATTGTATACTTGTTGCTTCCTAGCCAGGATAGGGCAAGGACTGGTTGGCTCAGTGTCAGGATAATGTGACTGAGTGGGATATAGGGTCATGGTGGCAGCGGCCTGATTTCCCAGTGGGACAGCACTATAAAGTCGCCATGAGTGCACACTGTCCCCAGTCGGTACCCGTCCTGATATGACCTAAGATGTTGCTAGGACGTAAAATAACAACAAACAAACAGTTGTAAAGCAAAATCAAACTAAAAGTTTGAAATTTGAGTCATTTCTATCTTGGAAAGGATAAAGAAAGAAATCAGCGTCGTGATTAACACCCGACTTCTTGCGTCACCTTTTCTTACCGCAGGTGTCTCAGTATATATCATGTGGAATAAGGATTTAAGGCAAATAAATACCGTCAGTAGTTTTTAAAAGCATTTTTTGTGCTTTTTCTGTGCTAGTTTCTTGGTAATAAACCTATTGTGGGCACATTGTAAAAATATACGGATTTTTGGTTCGGAATTATATATTGGCAGAGAGCATTATTATCCTCGGGCGATGGAGTGGGGACCAAGGTTATGTAATAGAAATGCAATGGGTGCCTCACTCACTGTGTGACATATTAGGCTATGTGAGATATATGTTAATACATAGTGCCCGAGATTATGACGAGATGTTCCTATATAAGAGACAGTTATTGGAGGCATTCGACTGGGACCTTTCTATCCGCAAGATTTATGGATGGAGCGAATGGAGCCACAACACACATCCGAATCATACGTATAGAAACACACTTCCTGTCCCAGTCGAATAGGAATTTGCAAGTAAATATTTTGATATTCGCATAGAGAGGCCCAGTCGAATGCCTCCAATGTTTGGTGAAATGTTCCCTCTATGCACCAGTTCGGGTGCAAGTGGAGGAGAAGGACATTTTTAATATATCTATTTATTGTAACTGTCTGCAACTACCTGTTACCACAGGGCCGATGTGCAAGCACACCAGCCATTCTGCACACATTATGGACACCACCTACAGCTGGGGTTGAGTGACAGCTGCCCATATTGGGGCATTGCCCCCCAGGCTGTAGATGGTGCCTGATTGGCTGGCTGTGGGAGGCCCAGTCACCTGCGCCCCTTTGCCCCACCTGACCACACTAGCCTCATTTTGATATTGATTATCCTATACACACTGCTCCAGACACTCTGGGCAGAATACTTCTGGCTGAACTCTTGAAGTGAATACTACTCTACTCCTGCCTCTTGAGTGAGACACACTCTGCTCTTGGGCAGGAACCCAGACACTCTGTTTGATGCTCCACCTTTCATATACAAACTGAGCTGCAACAACCATGGGACTCCGGTTCAATGGGCTGTAGGCACTGATTCATATACATACTAAAGAGAGTAATGAGGCTCTGTGTCGACAGAAGGTAAGGTGTCCGGTGATAGGTCACTAGTAGGTGAACAGGAGTTGATGCCAATAAAGCACAACTTCTTCACTGTCAATCTTGGGTGACTTGTCTTTCCTTTCTGCCTTATGAGAGATACAGTAGATATATTACAGATGAGTTTGTTGGAAAGGGGCATCAGGTGTGAACTGACAGACAGTTGTCAGAATGCATCTGGGAAGAGTAAGTGGTATATCTGGGGCTCTGACGGCTGGGCATTCCAGATATATTACAACATGGTTGAATGAATTTCGGTTGATGCCAAAAGAAATAATAAATAGATTGCACAAAGTTTTATCTGCTACCAATTTAGTGGGTCACTGTTGATGTTTATTTTATTGCTTGGTAGGTTTCATTGGTATTCGGTTTTAGCATTATAAGTTGATCCGCTTAGGTGCCAGGTTTAGCAAGCTAATGTTGTGAAGAGTCAGTGGTTATGCTATAGTGTTTTAAAACTGATTCAGAATAGGGAAATTACACAGCCACTCACCACCAGCCCTAGGCTCAAAGTAACTCTCTACTCCCTCCATCACATGTTTTTCAGTCAATTTGAATTAGGTCAGTGGGTCAAATATCAATAAATGAGTCACGAACATGACAGAGTCTGCTATCCTCTCTACTGGTGACTTGAAATGATGCAAACATGGTCAGGTTTGGCTTAACTATGCTTTACATTACTGTGTTGCATGTGGGTATTCATTATTAGGTCAAGTCTTTCGATTTTGTTCAGAATAACTGCTTTTTTGTTGTGTTGGCATTAAAGTTCAATGAAATGGTCTAATTTGATTTGCAAACTGCTAATTACAATCCTACTGTTGAGCCCGCCTGTTGTGTGGGTACATTCCTGGCGCTACTGAGAAGAGCAATAGTTTTGTTTGATCTCTGCTGTTTTGTTTGATCTCTGCAGAGGAGGGATTCGTCCCATCCCACACAGGCTTCCATGGGTGTCCTACTAAGGGTTGGCTGAGCGGTGCCATACCATTACCTACGGGTAACCAGGGGTCCTCACCCCAAACACATTGAGCCTCTCTTAACCTCTGGAATACCCGACCCGGCCGTCTATCGACGCGGCCCTAGATGCCCCTGACGAGTGTGAATATTCACAAAGCAACTCGCACGAGCCTGCCCGGCTTATTGCAGCCTACTGGGTGCTGGCATCCGGGCGGCGCTGCTGGTAGTCTACTGATGTGTGGTGCACAACCTGCTGAGAGCTGCGTGAACAAACACGCCTGCTCATTGGTTGGTTGTTGGAGTTTTACATCCTGGCAATATCTAAGGTCATATTAAGACAGGTACCGACTTGTGACAATGCGCACTCATGGCGACTTTATAGTGCTGCCCCACTGGGAGACTAGGCCACCAGCACCATGACCTGATATCCCACTCAGTCACATTATCCTGACACTGAGCCAACCAGTCCTTGCCTATCCTAATAATGCCGAGCACCTGGTTAGGAAGCGAATCAATTTTTAAGTCATTGGTTTGACTCGACCAGGGTTCGAACCCGTGGGTTCGTATCTAACGATCTACAAAAACGGGAGATGGACGCTGAAGTCATTCGGCCACCCCGTCTGCACGCTGGGAGACGACGCCTTCAAAGTCAGGCAGGGTGATATTTGACTACACCTCACAATAACCATGTATTACAACTGTCTAGGAAAAGCACACTCACACTAACTTACACATACCAGACCAGATAGCACCTTAAAATAAAAGTCCGATTTAATCAATTAGGAGATCACATATAGACGAAGACTTAGAAGTAGTGGTGCAGTGTGTATGTTATACAGACACAGAACTAACGTGTTGAAATATTTGTAGCAAACCTTAGAGATCTTGACTTTATAATTATATGGGAGTTTTGTAATCTATAGGATTGGAATGAATAGTGTCAACTATGATGAATATTAAGACAATGCAGCAATGACAACAGCAATGGCAATTATTATGATAAAATCAACACGTCTTTTCAATACAAATAAAGACACTTATAATATTTAAAAATACAATCGCTTTTTGCGATAAGAACAATTAAAAGTGTAATGCAAGTTAGCAGCGGGTATAATATTTCCGAACCAATTAGCTCTCTAATATTCCAGAATTAACACCGTGTTTGCTCGTGACAGCACAGCGACTCTTCAATGTCAGTCACTTAGCAAAATTAATTACTTTCCAAGCCCATGTTGGGCTATTCCATTAACACACATCCGCTTCCTACCAGCATAACCAGCACCACCTGCACTATCACAAAGTAGTACCACTGCCACTAGTGTCAGCACTACCACTAAGTAGTACCACAACCAGTAAGTACCACCAGTACTACCACTAGGTAGTACCACTACCACTAGTACCAGCAACACAAGCACTACAACTAAGTAGGACCACAGCCAGTACCACATGCAATACCACTAAGTGGTACCACTACCACTAGTACCAGCACCACAAATAAGTAGTAGCACAACCAGCACCACCAGCACTACCACTAAGTAGGACCACAACCAGTACCACATGCACTACCACTAAGTAGTACCACTACCACTAGTACCAGCACCACAAATAAGTAGTAGCACAACCAGCACCACCAGCACTACCACTAAGTAGGACCACAACCAGTACCACATGCATTACCACTAAGTAGTACCACTACCACTAGTACCAGTACCACCAATAAGTAGTACCACAACCAGCACCACCAGAATTACTACTAAGTAGTACCACAACCAGCACCACCAGCACTACCACTAAGTAGTACCACTACCACTAGTACCAGCAGCACCATCACTACCACTAAGTAGTACCACACCCAGTACCACCAGCACTACCACTAAGTAGTGCCACAACCAGCACCACCTGCACTACCACTAAGTAGTACCACTACTACTAGTACCAGCACCACCACTAGTACCAGCACCACCAGCACTACCACTAAGTAGTACCACCTGCACTAGCACTAAGTAGTACCACTACCGCTAGTACCAGCACCACCACTAGTACCAGCACCACCAGCATACCACTAAGTAGTACCACTACCAATAGTACCAGCACCACCAGCATGACCCCTAAGTAGTACCACAACCAGCACTACCACTAAGTAGTCCCACAACCAGCAGCACCAGTGCTACCACTAAGGAGTACCACAGCCAGCACCACTAGCACCACCACTAAGTAGTACCACAACCAGGACCACTATCATACCATTAAGTAGTACCACTACCACTAGTACCAGCACCACCAGCACAACCCCTAAGTAGTACCACTACAAGCACTACCACTAAGTAGTACCACTTCCACTAGTACCAGCACCACCAGCACCACTAGTAATTAGTACCACAACCAGTACCATCAGTACTACCACTAGGTAGTACCACAACCAGCGCCATCAGTACTACCACTAAGTAGTACCAATACCACTAGTACCAGCACCACCAGCACTACAACTAAGTAGTACCACAACCGGCACCACCAGCACTACCACTAAGTAGTACCATAAACAGTACTACCAGCGGTACCACTAAGTAGTACCACACCCACTAGTACCAGGACCACCAGCACTACCATTAAGTAGTACCACACCCAGTACCACCAGCACTACTATTAAGTAGTACGAATACCACTCCTAACAGCACCACCAGCACTACTAGTAAGTAGTAACACAACCAGCACCATCAGCACTACCACTAGGTAGTACCACAACCAGCACCACTAGCACTACCACTAAATAGTACCACTACCACTAGTACCAGCACCACCAGCACTACCACTAAGTAGTACTACTACCACTAACCAGCACTACTACTATTTAGTACCACAACCAGTACCACCAGCACTACCACTAAGTAGTACCACAACCAGCACTACTCCTAGGTAGTACCACTACCACTAGTACCAGCACCACCAGCATTACCTCTAAGTAGTAGCACCACCAGAGCTACCACTAAGTAGTGCCACAACCACTACCACTAGTACCACAAAAACACCACCACTAGTACTAGTACCACAACCACAACCTTCACAAATACCATCATTTGAGGGTTTGCCCGTGAGACCTTTTCATGAATGTCTAACACTGTAAGAAAGTGTCTACACTAGCATTGTGAAAGCATTGTGTGTGTATGATGTCGACCGACCTGCACTCCGATCTATCATGTAGGACCTACTTGCATTGTTATAATGGATCAGCCCCATTATGTGTGCACTCATGTGTCGGTGGGAAGTGGCTCATCACACCCTTTATCTTATTCAAATTGCTGCTTGTGTACCTTCCGCCTCAAATGGGGGAGAGGTTGTTCAGTGGTGCGTGGTGGATACCCAGGTGGCGCCACCAGCAGATAAACAGCTTACCGAACGTGATACCCTAAAACAGGGACAGCAAAAGAAGCAATCAGACCAGTCGGATTTGTGCTGGCTATTTATATTCACATCACACACTATGTAGTGCAGGAGGATGCTTAGTGTATTTTGACTATTTATACAGTGCGCGTCTATTCGGTTTACAAAGTGAGTTTGGGGGTCACTCTCGGCCGTTGCCATGAAACATGGTGAGTAATGTGGTGAGTAACGTGATTAGTCTGTGTACTAAGCCCGTGCCCTGCGCACTGATTAGATAACCTGATTGCATTCCTCTTTGCTTTTATCAGAATGAGAATCCGGGAATCCCAGAATCTGCTACTCAATCTCCTGTGTGGGACTCCTGCAGTTTCTGAAAGCTCACGCCACGCACACACCAGCCGACATCGCCGACTCGGTGTCGGAGGCTCCTGTCGCCAGTCTCGCCGAGTGGTGGAACAATGACACCACAGGAAGTGCATTTCTATCACAACATGAATTTTAATTCCCACAGCGTGTGAATAGATGAAGAGATGGGGCGTGGATTATGCTCTGCAGTATTCCCTTTTGATCTGATCTTAATTTAAAGGTCTCCTACCATGATCGATAGAAGTGGAACATTTTGGACGGTTTATGGTTTAAAAAATTATAATTTGACTCCAGTGAAATTGTTCTCTACGAAATGAACTACGACTTCATGTATGTATGTGTAGCGTGCTGCAGTGTGCTTCACATCCACCCTAGATGACCAGGGGCCTGACCAGGGCTGAGTGGACACCAATGGGTTATCTTAGTAAGGATTTTTATTCATCTGAACACATATTTCATCAGCGCCGATGCCCTGGTTTTCCAGCCGTTGAAGCGATCACATTTGGTTTGTACATGGTGTTGGGGAAGTGGAATGTGTGCTGCATTGTGTGCAGCACACACCATTCTGAACATCAAAGGTGGGGGAGCAGTGTATGCTGTAAAATAGCATAGGTGTCCTGGAAGTGGCACACGGTGAGACAGGACCAGCCTCCTACCACCCGAGTTGGCTTTAAGTCCGACAATGAAGCGCAACTTGCGGAAAATTAACGTGGGCGAGTGGGCATTGTTTGTAGTGGGTAAATCAAGCATTGCGCTGCCTTAAGTGTCACTGTCACCCTGAGTGATCATTAACGCAGGATTGAGACTCGGTTGGCGGCCACCAGATAAGGATGGTGGGGGGGGGGGTTGTGTAGTGCAGTGGGGGTGAGGAGGGAGGAGGGTTGTGTAGTGCAGTGGGGTGAGGAGGGTGGGGGGGGGTGTAGTGCAGTGAGGGTGAGGAGGGTGGGGGGTCGTGTAGTGCAGTGGGAGTGAGGAGGGTGGGGGGGGGGGGGGTCGTGTAGTGCAGTGGGGTGAGGAGGGTGGGGGGGGGGGGGGTTGTGTAGTGCAGTGGGGGTGAGGAGGGTGGGGGGTCGTGTAGTGCAGTGGGGGTGAGGAGGGAGGAGGGTTGTGTAGTGCAGTGAGGGTGAGGAGGGTGGGGGGTCGTGTAGTGCAGTGGGGGTGAGGAGGGAGGAGGGTTGTGTAGTGCAGTGGGGTGAGGAGGGTGGGGGGGGGGGGTTGTGTAGTGCAGTGAGGGTGAGGAGGGTGGGGGGTCGTGTAGTGCAGTGGGAGTGAGGAGGGGGGGGTCGTGTAGTGCAGTGGGAGTGGGGGTGAGGAGGGGGGGGGGGACTTGGATCCAGGACAAACAAGTGGAACCATTGTAAAGCCTAGGTCACACATCCTCGGATCAGGGGCCGGACGCGCCTCGACCCGTGATCCGGTGTGGTCCGTGGCGATCCGTGGCTCATCCGTGGCTCATCCTTGGTGGTCCTTGGTGATCCTTGGCTGGTCCGGCCTCATCCGGGGTTGGCCCCGGATGTTTTAAAATGTTTAAAACATCCGGGGAGATTCGGGGAATATTGCAATCCGGGCTCAATCCAGCATCATCCGGGTGTAATCTGGGGGTGGTCCGGGTAGTCCGGGGGTGGTCCGGGGGTAGTCTGTGTCCCGTCCGGGGCAGTCCAGGTCATTTTTAAACCGGAAGAGCCACAGTTTAGTCACGGTTTAGCCCGAACTAGCCCCGGTATAGCCAGGACTAGCCCCGACAGAGCCATGGACCACTCCCGGACTGCCCGGATAAGACCCGGACAGGCCGGATGACCATGGATTAACCACGGATCGCCACTGATGACCACATATTACTCACGGACTACCCCAGGATGAGACCCGCATTTCAGGCTATCATCCAGGGGTTGTCCGGGGCTCATCCAGGGGTTGTCAAGGGCTCATCCGGGTAGTCCGGGGGTTGTCTGGGGCTCATTCGGGGTGATCTGGGCTTGTAGTCCGTGGCTTGTCTGGGTAGGTGTGAGAGCGAGACAAAA
Source organism: Branchipolynoe longqiensis (assembly GCA_030323885.1). Lineage (NCBI taxonomy): Eukaryota > Metazoa > Annelida > Polychaeta > Phyllodocida > Polynoidae > Branchipolynoe > Branchipolynoe longqiensis. The sequence continues at coordinate 71,381,452 of CM059194.1, read as the reverse complement.
ATAGCGATTTTATCCGGGGTTGTCCAGCAGAGTCCGCGGGAGTGGTCCGGGGGTGGTCGGGGTAAAAATTCGGGGCTCGTCCAGGTAGGTGTGACTTGGGCTTAAGGGACAGGCACAATAATGAACCATTTCGTAACTGTTTCCTCCCAGAACAATGCTACTTGTCACCCCACTAGGGACCAGAGCCAAAACAGTCCCACGATTCAAAGCGATAACTGACAATAGTGAGGAGGCACACAGTGCCACATTCCGCTGTGAGAATGTGAACAATAACTGACAATAGTTAGGGAGCATGGTGTGCCACATTCCATCATGAGAAGGTGAACAATAACTGACAATAGTTAGGAAGTTTGTTTCAGTGTTATTATTTTCTGTGTTTATCGAGGTTTGACTGTGCAGGACATTATATATATATATATATATATATATATATATATATATATATATATATGAAGTGGGCGTGTCTACTCGCCTTGAGCAATTTGCGCACTCGTCCAACGGGAGCGCAAATTGCTTCCGCATGTGCACGCGACGGTTCGCGGGGGTAAAGCGTTGCTTAGCGACTAGCTAAGCAACGAAAGAAGGTCGGGCGTTCGGGGCCTGACCCGGCAGACGTGTTTATTCGCGCTCTGTCATTTTCAGCCGATATTCGGTCTTTTTCTTATCTAAATTCTAAAACCAAGGGAATCAAATCACACGGGAGGAAAAGGGAGTTAGTAGCGCCTTAAATAGGTATGCATATTTCGCTGGTATCCTTGTTAGTTATGGTAAGAATAAAGTCGTGAGCTCTCGTGAAGGTGGACTGAGACGTTCCTTGCATTCTTTACTATCCTCCAGTATTATTGTGGATTAACCGCTATAGAAAACCTGATATTCGATTGCTTTATATGTAATTAAGGGCCTTAAGCCTAAGTAGGCCTTATGCAGTTACTTACTCCATCTGTGGGAATATAATGACAGACTATAACAGAATTTAACGTAGTGTTACTTCAAGGCGGAAATTAACGACATTAACTTAGAACTGATTATCAGTGACAGCGGCGGCATCCCTAGCCGTACGCGAACTTCTAGAATTATTTAGTAACACAATTAATATACCGAAATGCGAAGGGGACAGCCAGCTAGTTGAAATAACCTAACTTATAGAAGTAGGGAAACTTTAGGCCTATAGGCGCGCTCGTCGGCGAATTGCGTATGTAGATGAAACTCTGGCTGGCCGCCTTTAGCGCGGGGCGGACACCGACGGCGACGGACTAACTGCAGACGGGAGGAGGAGCCGCAGCAGCCCGCGGCAGGCTCAGGAATTTCACATGGAAATTATTACATAACATTAACACGTTAGGCTCGCCTTAGGCGGGGGCAGATTAGCCGAACGGTTAAATATATATATTATATATATATATATATATGTCCTGCATTCCTATGCAGTCAAACCTCGATAAACACAGAATATACTAACAACATCTGGAAGTGTGAATTCCGTGAGCAGAGAAGCATGAGGAGGCTGGTGGGCGCCACCCAGAGTGATGCTGGATTCTGTTTCTGCAGAGAATAGCCGCAACCATGAGTACAAAGAGGCGTGGAGGGGCGGGAAGAAAGGGTCGTTATCTGGACGGTGCCGCCCACAATGAGGCGCGCTCCAGTAGCTGAGGCTTGGTGTCAACCGCCCACCGTGTGACGTCACACAGGGCTCCGCGTACTAACAGATCGCCGATACCGAATGCAGCAAGGACCATGGGGCGCTAAGTTCCTATATGTCCCACGTTGCTCCAACAGGTTTCGTTTTGTATATTAAGCGGTTATTGTCCGATATAAAGCTTCAGGCAGGAAGGCTGCTGGAATGAGGTTTAGTTGGCCTAAATCCTGTGTTACTAAGAACCCTCTTTGTAAGACTAAGTAAGAGCCCTGCATTTTGCCGATAAGGCCCTTTAATGCCTTTCATTATCACATCGTTGCAATGTTGGTCAAACAAAATTAGAAAAGCCATTAACGATAATAAACTATGAATTGATATCGGAGTAAGACTGATTCGTCTGATATTACCGTTATCATATCAAGCGGGCCACTCCAGCATTGTGTCGTCAAGGCATTGTAAGTACTTAAAAAATACAATTTTCACTCTCATTATTAATAGACAACCCCAGTGGGGCTGCACATAAAGTCGCGATAAGTGCACAGTAAGAAGTCAGTGCTCATCCTGATATGACCTTAGATGTTCCCAGGACATAAACCCCCAACAAACAAGTAGATAAAGGCTGTACCTTATTCGAACCGCACACAACTCGGGTGTCACATACCCGTCCAGCTAAACCTTTGTCTCCCACCAGACAGGGTTCTTGGTTGTTGGAGTTTTACATCCTGGCAACATCTAAGGTCATATTAGGATGGGTACCGACTTGTGACAGTGCACACTCATGGTGACTTTATAGTGCTGCCCCACTGGGAAATCAGGCCACCGGCACCATGACCCGATATCCCATTCAGTCACATTATCCAGACACTGAGCTAACCAGTCCTTGCCCTATCCTGTTGATGCCGAGCACCAGGCTTGGAACCGACAAGTATTAATTTTATAAGTCATTGGTTTGACTCGACTTTGAACCAAACTCTGTCCTTCCCCACGCGAAGCCCAAGCTCTACCGACGCGGAAACCACACCCGGTCCTCCCACAAGACGAACACATTGGTCCTCACCCCGGGCAGCACACACCACGTGACCACCTCCCGCCACAATCCTCCTCACACAAAGCTCAGCGCCCAGCTATGGCGGACTGATATCAAGCCGGACGTAACCGCACAACACCAAGTTTTTCGGGGTTTTATGTCCTAGCAACAATTTAGGTTATATCAGGATTATTTTTCCCGACTTGTAACATGAGGCACTCATAGTGACTTGAAATGTGCTGCACCCACTGAAAAACGAGGCTGCTGGCACCATGACCCGATATCTCACTCAGTCTCATTATCCTGATACTAAATGAACCAGTCATTGCCATATCCAATTGATGCCAAGTGGCAGGGTAGATAGTGAGCGAAAAGTATCAATTTTGTAAATCATTACGATTAACCCAGCCTATTTTATTTTTAAATATGATAGAAATTTAAAATCACACAATGAAACTCTAAGATACTCGCTAAAACCATGTATTTACGTCCGCTGCTGCACACAGACTCGTGGGGACCATGTTGTTCTATGGACCGTGTCCATGTGTACCGTTTGTTTAATACCAACTATCCTGCAAGCGCTGTTCATGTCAGGCTCTTTAAGTTGGGCAATAGTAGAAATTTGATAGCGGTAATTATGCTTGTTATTTGAACAAACAAACAACAACAAAAAGATTTATAAAAAAAATTCCCATTGTGATTGCTTCCACTTTTAATGGAGCGCAGAAATCGACATCAGCTGATGGGTTGCCCACTCTGCTGAAGAGATCCAGAAAATAGTGGACGCTTTCTCCGATGCATCAAAGAAGTTCGGCCTGAAGACATCAACAAGACGGAGGTGCTGTACCAACCCAACTCTACAAGAACCCGAGAGGAGGATATCATGGTTGACGGAAACAAGTTGAACACTGTTCCGGAATTCACCTACCTCGGAAGCACTATATCAAGTGATGGACACATTGATACTGAAATACAGAGGAGGATGGGCAAGGCTAGCACATCTTTCGGCTGACTATGCCAGAGACTCTGGAACAACCACCATGTGTCCATGCGGGTCAAAGGCAAGATCTACCGTGCAATCATGCTATCCACCCTACTATACGGAGCCGAGGCCTGGACAGTGTACAGATGACAAGTGAAAAAGTTGCATGCCTTCATGATGCGACATCTGCGCTCAATCATGAGGCTAACCTGGAAGGACAAAGTGACAAATCAGGAAATACTCGAACAGACAGGGCTGCCCTCTATGGAAGATCTTCTGATCCAAAAGAATCTCCGGTGGACTGGACACCTCATGAGGATGTCATCAGACAGGCTACCAAAGCAGATCCTCTACTCTCAACTGTCTTCTGGCTACAGAAAGAGAGGGCGCCCTCGTCTCCGGTTCAAGGATACCATCAAGAGAAACCTGAAGCTGAGAGACATTAAGACCGACTCATGGACGCAACTCTCACAGCAGAGAGCTAAATGGAGAGCAGCAGTTAAGTAATGAAAGCAGTCTTTGTCGCATCGCGACCGACAGCATGATGATGATGAATCTCGTAAACAATTGTGGGGTTTGTTACCCTCAATCTATATCTGTGTTATCTATGTGCGACCATATATGTGTATGTGTGGTCGTGTTAAGGGGCGTACCAACATGTGGACAGTCACATGAGAAGGCGATCACATCCTAGGAGGCTGACTTAGGCAATAGCTACGGGAAAGAAAATTAGTAATGTTTCAAACACCTTCATTACCCTACCTACATAAGAGAATTAAAAATCAGAATATATAAGAAATCAGATTATGAAGAAAGATGCACTCTGAATATATGTTGTGTGCTTCAGTGTACCCAGTAGTACTAGTAGTACGTAGTCGTAGTATTTTGACGGATTCTAAAATGAACAACCGGGGCTAGATAAAATGGCGACTGTGTGGTGGTTTATCACTGATGGACGTGGCGGTGTAAGGTGAAGGTAATTGGTAATTTGTATAAAATTGATGAATGGTGTGTCAATATTGGTGGCATGAAAGCCAGACCGGTCTCGCTCCAGCTTCCTCGGCTGATCAGCCTTCTTCTAGATTAGATCTAGTCCAGTGTTTGTTCAAGGGTTTCCATATTAAACAGTGCACGCGACTTATAATACTGATTTAAAAAGTGATAGTCTTCACGTCTACCTACCTGTAGTGTACCTAGACGCCGCCAGGGGAAGCAGGGCCATCATCCAGTAAACCATCAGTAGCGCCACCTTCGCGATCCGCGCATACCGCGCTGTTGCCATGGCGACAGTCAGTTAGTACTCCAAAGCGAGGCTGTGGTTATGACGTACCTCGGCAAGATACGCGTTGTGTGCACGTGGTGTACGGCGGAAGTCACGAGTGCACGCTGTGTACGGCAGAAGTCACGTGTCAGCTGCAACGGTGTCTCCTGTGCCCTTCAGCAGTGCACGTAAATCTCTATTTACACTGTCTGTAAGTGTAAAGCTCTATTAATTTTACACTGTCTGTAAGTGTAAAACTCTATTAGTATTACACTGCCTGTAAGTGTAAAGCTCTATTTAAACTGAATGTAATTGCAAAGCTATATTTACACTTCCTGTGTGTGTAAAACTATATTTACACTTCCTGTTTGTGTAAAGCTATATTTACACTGCCTGTAAGTGTAAAGCTCTATTAATATTATACTGTCTGTAAGTGCAAAGCTATATTTACACTGCCTGTTTGTGTAAAGCTATATTTACGGTCTGTAAGTGTAAAGCTCTATTAATATTACACTGCCTATAAGTGTAAAGCTCTATTTAAACTGCCTGTTTGTGTAAAGCTATATTTACAGTGTCTGTAAGTGTAAAGCTCTATTAATATTACACTGTCTGTAAGTGTAAAGTTCTATTAGTATTACACTGCCTGTAAGTGTAAAGCTCTATCTAAACTGCCCGTTTGTGTAAAGCTATATTTACACTGCCTGTTTGTGTAAAGGTATATTTACAGTCTGTAAGTGTAAAGCTCTATTAATATTACACTGTCTGCAAGTGCAAAGCTCTACTAGTATTAGTAGTATTACACTGCATGTAAGTGTAAAGCTCTACTTAAACTGCCTCTAAGTGTACAGCTATATTTACACTGCCTGTTTGTCTAAAGCTATATTTACAGTCTGTAAGTGTAAAGCTCTATTAAGATTACACTGCCTGTAAGTGTAAAGCTCTATTTAAACTGCCTGTAAGTGTAAAGCTATACTAATATTACACTGTCTGTAAGTGTAAAGCTATATTTACACTGTATGTAAGTGTAAAGCTCTATTACATTACACTATCTGTAAGTGTAAAGCTATATTTATACTGTCTGTAAGTGTAAAGCTCTTTTAATATTACAGTCTGTAAGTGTAAAGTTCTACTAGTATTACACTGCCTGTAAGTGTAAAGCTATATGTACACTGCCTGCAAGTGTAAAGCTATATTAATATAACACTGCCTGTAAGTGTAAAGCTATATTTACACTGCCTGCAAGTGTAAAGCTCTATTTAAATTGCGTGTAAGTGTAAAGCTATATTAATATAACACTGCCTGTAAGTGTAAAGCTATATTTACACTGCCTGCAAGTGTAAAGCTCTATTTAAATTGTGTGTAAGTGTAAAGCTATATTAATATAACACTGCCTGTAAGTGTAAAGCTACATTTACACTGCCTGTAACTAGTGTAAAGCTATATTAGTATAACACTGCCTGTAAATGTAAAGCTATATTTACACTGCCTCTAATTTTAAAGCCCACTAAGTGCTACCATAGGTCAGTCACTGTGCAGTGTGTGCTTTTAAATGTAATCCTAGTTGTGTATGCTAACTCGTAACAGAATCAACCACATACACACCATGTAGTCTGTTAGTGGGCGCTGTGCTGCTAATCCGATACCCCAGATTCCCATCTGGGTCTGATTTAAAGTGCATATTTCACCACACGATTGGATTACAACGTGTTATGTGTCAGTCCGTGGGCGCATGCGCGTGTCACATGTTGAGGCGCTGGTCCCGGGTAGGTGCGAGAGTCCCCTTCACGAATCGCTGGTGTCTGTTGGAAATAAAGAGACAATGTTAGAAGACGCGTCCAAGAACGTGATGTCGGAAAGCAAATCAAACAACCTGCAAATTATACACGAGTACTCGCTAATGGCAACAACCAGCAACAGCTAGTGGTCCACTGGAGGCGCTACGTCGGAGTGCACCTGCGGGTGCATAGAAGACCAGTCTGCTCAGAGTGACGCCCCTCCGTGTGTTCAGCTTTATGTCACGTTATCTTGCAGACCACCATTTTGTTAACATTACTAATCCGGCCCACACCAATTTGATATAGCCACACATACGGTGGTCGACACTTTCAGATAGCAATTGGAATCCTTTGCAGTGAATTGTTGGGTGGTAATTAATCATGGTGCGCACAGTCTAGGTGGAGCTCCTTGGTGGGCGGGTAGGGGGGGGGGGGGGGATCAGCACTGCGCATGCGGTTTTTAGTCTACACTGCGCATGTGTGAAGGAAACCGTGGACTGACTAGGGGTCCGGTCTACACTCAATCCCCTGCTTATAAAGCTGCATAGTCCGATGAAAGATTACATTTCCGAAACCGAAATAAGTATATAAATTTGAATCTACACCTCTAACATAGCTATTTTTGCAATTATTAAGCATTTATGGCCACATAACAAGTAATGCTAAGTCAATTTAATATAACTTGTTAAAGTCTCCAGCTATACGTAGTGGCCACGGGAACCGTACTCCAACAAATGCTCTCCAAGCACAACCTTGTTTGGTTTTTATGTTTATGTTTATGTATGTATGTATGTATGTATGTATGTATGTATGTATGTACGTATGTATGTATGTATGCATGCATGTATGTATGTACGTACGTACGTATGTATGTATGTAGGCATATATGTATGTATGCAAAGTCAGGCAAAGTCGGGCAAATTCGGTCAAAAGCCAAGTGGCACCACACGTCAAGCATAAAAAAATTGCTCCAAAAGCGATTCGTGATGCCCGCGCGGCGCCCACATGAGAACCCCCCATGCCAGTGTGTTCCGCTTCTCTTTATTACATACATTTTGATTTTTGATGCACACGCGACGCTTGATGCCCGCGCCAGAAATGCGTCCAGTGTGTTCGCAGCTTTACTGACAAATTCCAAACGGATGCATGCAAAACATACATTTACATATATACATGACCAGACAGGATGGCCGAATGAGTTAGAGCGTCTGTCTCCCGTGTTGGTAGATCATGGGGTCATGGGTTTGAATCCTGGTCGAGTCAAATCAATGACTTTAAAATTGATACTTGTTGCTTCCTAGTCTGGCGCTCGGCATTATTAGGATAGGACAAGGACAGGTTGGCTCAGTGTCAGGATATCAGGTCATGGTGCTGGTGGCCTGGTATTCCAGTGGGGCAGCACTATAAAGTCACCATGAGTGCAAACTGTCACAAGTCGGTACCCGTCCTGATATGACCTTCGATATTGCTAGGATATAAAACAACAACAAACAAAACAAACATACATACATACATACATAATACATACATACATACATACATACATACATACATACATACATACATACATACATCATCATGCTGTCGGTCGCGATGCGACAAAGACTGCTTTCATTACTTGACTGCTGCTCTCCATTTAGCTCTCTGCTGTGAGAGTGACGTCCATGAGTCGGTCTTAATGTCTCTCAGTTTCAGGTTTCTCTTGATGGTATCCTTGAACCGGAGACGAGGGCGGCCTCTCTTTCTGTAACCAGAAGACAGTTGAGAATAGAGGATCTGCTTTGGTAGCCTGTCTGATGACATCCTCATGAGGTGTCTGGTCCAACGGAGATTCTTTTTGATCAGAAGATCTTCCATAGAGGGCAGCCCCGTCCGTTCGAGTATTTCCTTATTTGTCACTTTGACATTTCATGAAAGATGCCTGCAAATGTGTTGAAGTGCTGCTGGCTTTTGCAAGTTACCACCGACACTCTCTCGGGGAGCAAATAGAGGTTTCACACCAGCAAATACCTCAGTTTTACCCTCCCTTCTCTCCCATGACCCAGGCATTGTCACAAAAATCTGGGTCACTCTACTGCACACCACCAAGTGGAAAGGTTCAGTACTGAGCATGCACCACCCCTGTGGCACAAATCTGAACTATTCCGAGTTTGTTTGTTTTCCCGACGACGTATAGATAGCCCCTTTAATGCAGAAGTCTATGGTATCAGAATGTTAACTTGCTTCCCAAAATTAATTGATACACTTTCTCTTCAAATACCCCAAAAGTTAATCCTTTAGAATAAAGGTTACTTCATATTAAAGTAAAATAGATTATAATGATAAACTTTATGTTGTTATCTAAAACAAATGTCAGAAACTACCATCGGAGTACATGATTTTAAGCAGCTGGTGAACATGATGCATGCTTATTACAGTCCTTCGCACAGGGTGACAGCATCAAATAAGATATTTACATTAGATATTTCCTTTTTAATAATGCTGTTAATGAAAGTATAATTAAACCATGTGAAGATATCATATTCTTGCTATTAAAGTTGTATAGTCCGATGGTTTTGAGTTTCGGCCATATTTTCAGATAAATATTTTGGTTGAATGTTATCATCTACCTTTCTTTAGTTTGAAGTAACATTGATTATATATGGTTAACTTTGGAGATCTTTGTAATTGAAAGTTTTTTTTTATTTTTATTTTTTTATTGAGGCTGTATTTATTCTGTCCATAGCATGTAAGTCTGGGTACCCAGGCTTTTTTTCAATGCTGGCCAGCTGTAGTGTTGGTGTTGTCTTACCAAACAGTAGCTGTTGATAAGTTATTTGATTGTCTGCATTTCAGTAGCAGATAGATAGTCTGTTGGTACGTTTAGTAGTCTATGTTAGTTTGTTTGGGCCCTCTTGGCATTGTATTTTTGTTCTATTCTTATTACTATGTTAGTTGTCAAATATTAAATTAGTTTTGGCATGCACATCAACATTTTGGACACCATAGTCTTCAGCAGTAACATGTATTAAATTGACTTGAGATGCCCTTTTATGCAGCAGTACATTGGTAATCACGTGCACCAGTATATGTGGTAGGTATGGAGGTTCAAATCTAAGTCAGTAGTTTGCTTGTTAAAGGTGCATAGTCTGATGGGTTTTGAGTTTCTGTAATTTTCTGAGATAAACATATTAGGGTTATCGTTATAATCTACCCTACTTTCACTTGAAGTAACTTTTATTTTCAATAGCTAACTTTTGAGATATTTGAAGTGCAAACAAGCAAAATTAGTTTTGGCATGCTTGCCAAAACTCTGACACCGTACGTTTCTGCAGTAATAGGTTCTATTAAATTGCCTCAGTAGTCCTGTCTATGTGGTGACAAGTGTTTAATAAGTGCATCAGTATCTAAGTTAGATATGTAGAATCAAATTGAGATACTTGTTTTGGTTTTGAAAATTTGATGCTTCAACGGATTATGCAGCTTTAACGGTTTATGTATTTGAAGTGTTTACCTACAAAATGTGTGTTTGTTATTGTTTTACGTCCTACCAACAACTCAGGTCATATCAGGATGGGTACCGACTTATGACAGTGCACACTCATGGCAATTTTATAGTGGTGCTCCACTGGGAGACCAGGCCACTAGCACCCTAACCTGATATCCCACTCAGTCACATTATCCTGACACTGAGGTAACCAGTCCTTGTCCTATCCTATTAATACCGAGCGCCAGGGTAGGAAGCGAACAGTATCAATTTTTAATTCATTGGGTTGACTCGACCAGGGTTCGAACCCACAAACCCATGGGTTTGGATCTCCCAATCTCCCAAAACAGGAGACGGAAGCTCAACTCATTCGGTCACCCCGTCTGGTCGACTACAAGATGAACGAGCTGCTAACCTGGCATGACAGTGTGTGATCTAAGCATCTGAAGCCATACTATCAAAACAGGGGTTTGTGGCTTAAATATAAACAGAAACATCTCGTTGTCTCCATTCCAAAAGCACATTCAAGCTAAACACATCCAGAACTGCATAGTCTGATGGGTTTGCATCGCTGCCCTATCATTTAAGATAAATACATTAAGTGAATCATTACAGTCTACTTTACATCACATTAAAGTAACTTCTATTTTAAAGCATTAACATTTTGAGATATTTAAAGTGAAGACATCTCAAATTAATGCTGCCAAGCATGTCAACATTCTGACATCATAAGCTTGAGCAGTAATAGGTTTTCCTAAATTGAATTAATATTCCATTTTATGCAGCAACAAATGCTTAATCAAATGCTTAACTTCTCAGTTGGGTTTATAAATATCAAATCTAGATAAGCATTTTGGTTTCGGAAATATTATGCTTACATCGGACTTACAGCTTTTAATTTAATTACATTCGTTGATTTAGAAGGGGAAATTTCAATTGTGGATAATAGGTCTTCCTCATTCCACTGCTCATTGAACTATCCTAGTAATGCCGAGCATCAGGTTTTAACCCAGTGGACAGTAATAGTTGCATTCAGAATGTGTGGATTGGTCTTTAAATGAGCACTAACACAAGTGCCTTATATGTATTGGTATTGGTATTGGTATTAGTGGCAGATTAAAGCTTGTTTCCCGTTCAAACTAACAATACATTTATGTAAAATTAACAAATAGCAGTGTAAGAAAAGAACCCTTCAAATCGTGTTAGTGGCTCTTTAAATACGAAAACCACTTCCATAACCGCCGCAAATATTACATTATTTTACGACCAGCTCAATGGTAAGTGCTGGCAAAACTTATTCAATGACATTGTATTAATTTAAGAGAGTGTGTTCATACAAAAGCTTAACAGCAATTGGATCCGCTGTGTCACAACGATAAGCCATGGTGTAAATAAAGGAATTAGTCTCAGTAAATAAAGCCAGGGAGAATGAATTAATCAATGCCATTGGCCAGCATGTCTGAAGTCAGTTACAGGAAATCAACATGAAATAATGATGCGTGTCAGCTTTTTCTCCTTCTGATTCCCATCGATGGTGCCACCCGTAAAATCAAGGGAAAAAGGCCAGGCAAAAGTAAAATAGCGGCAACAAACTTAATCAAGCTTTAATCAATCGTAGCTTCGTTGGTTTTTCATGAGGATCGCTCGCATGCTTTGCATGTGTAAAATACGTGTGATGTGAGTGGAAAAAAGGGTCCATCTGACTTCAATTAATATCCTGTCCGGCTGGTTTTTTAAGCAAGCTGTCACGTGACCTCGTTTCGTGTAGCTAGAGACGAAATGACAAGGACACAGAGTTGAAATACCACGTCGTAAGGGAATGTAGAGTTGGGTGAGCGGCATTGTTTCGAGGCTAAATGGGCAGGAAGTGGGTCAGATCAGAACGAGGCGAAGAACGCTGGTCAATAGAACACTGGAGTGCCTGACGGTGATGGCGTCACGTGACCAACGCCAATACCAGCCGCTGACACGACAAATGTGGGCAAGAATGTGAAACAATATAGTTTATCGCTATAGAGTTCCTTTACTTTTATATCATCTGAAATGACATCTCAACGGAATGCCCCGTCACGTGACCTCCTCAAGCTCGAGTAAAGCAGGAGGGTAGGTTGGTGCCTCTCTGTCACAGCTAACAACCAGCACTACTTGAGAGGTCGGCCCAGAAGCTACAGATACGGTTAGACCAGATGGGATGGCCGAATGAGTTGAGTGTCCATCTCCTGTTTTGGGAGATCGGGAGATCCGAACCCGTGGGCTCGAACCCTGGTTGAGTCCAACCAATGACTTAAAAATTGATACTTGTCGCTTCCTAGCCAGGTGCTCGGCATTATTAGGATAGGGCAAGGACTGGTTGGCTCAGTGTCAGGATAAAGTGACTGAGTGGGATATCAGGTCATGGTGCTGGTGGCCTTGTCTCCCAGGGGCAGCAATATAAAATTGTCATGAGTGTGCACTGTCAAAAGTTGGTACCTGTCCTGATATGACCTTAGATGTTGCTGGGATGTATAACAAAACAAACAAACATAGCTACATGTAAGTCTCTGTTCAGTTAAGCAAACAGTCCTAAGTCGAATGGGGGGGTGGGGGGGTGAGGTTGAACTCGGACAATACGTCACTTCCGAGATACCACAATGGGGAGCTTTCATGAGCCATTTCTCTCGCTATACACTTGGTGGCAGCATCCGTTCCCCGTCCAAGTAGGCCATCATGGTTGGATAGAAGGGTGTAGGTGTGTGGTGGGGGTGTAGGTATGTGTGTGAGGGTGTAAGTGTGTTGGGTGGGGGTGGTGGGGGTGTAGGTGTGTGGTGGGGGTTTAGGGATGTGGTGGGGGTGTAGGTGTGTGGTGTGTGTGTGGTGGGGGTGTAGGTGTGTGGTGGGGGTGTAGGTGGTTGGTTGGGGTGGAGGTGTGTGGTGGAGGTGTAGGTGTGTGGTGGGGTTTAGGGATGTGGTGGGGGTGTAAGTCTGGGGTATAGTGTGTGGGTGTAGGTTGGTGTGTGTGATGGGGGTGTAGTGTGGTGGGGTTTCGGTGTGTGGTATAGGTGTGTGTCGGGTGTAGGTGTGGTGTGTGTGGTGGGGTTTAAGTGTGTGGTGGGGTTGTAGGATGTGCTGGAGGTGTAGGTGTGTGGTGTGTGTGCGTGGTGGGGGTGTAGGTGTGTGGTAGGGGTGTAGGTGTTTGGTGGGGGTGTAGGTGTGTGTTGGGGGTGTAGGTGTGTGGTGAGGGTTTGGGGGTGTGGTGGGGGTGTAGATGTGTAGTGTGTGTGCGTGGGGTGGTGGGTGTAGGTGTGTGGTGGGGGTGTAGGTGTTTGGTGGGGGTGTGTAGGTGTGTTGGGGGGTGTAGGTATGTGGTGGGGTTATAGGTGTGTGGTGATGGTTTAGGGGTGTCATGGGGGTGTAGGTGTGTGTGTGGTGGGGGTGTAGGTGTGTGGTGGGGGTGTAGGGATGTGGTGGGGTTTTAGGGATGTGGTGGGGGTGTAAGTGGTACTGGGGGTATAGGTGTGTGTCGGGTGTAGGTGTGGTGTGTGTGTGGTGGGGTGTAAGTGTGTGGTGGGGGTTTAGGTGTGTGGTTGGGGTGTAAGGGGTACTGGGAGTATAGATGTGTGTTGTGGGGTATAGGGGGTATAGGTGTGTCATCGGGGTTTAGGGCTGTGGTTGGGGTGTAGGTGTGTGGTGGGGGTTTAGGGATGCTAAAGATTGTGAGGTGCCGCTCTCCAAGACACCCATACACCTCCACCACAAACCACCTATGCCCCAACCACACACACATAAATCCCCATTCACCTCCACCACACACACCAAAATCCTCACCACACCTCCACCACACACCCACACCCTACACCTCCACCACACACCCACCATACACACCTACACCCCAACCACACCATACCCACTCACCACACATGCCCACCACACCCCCACCATACACATCTACACCCCACCATACACACACCTACACCCCACCACACACCCCTAAATCCTCCCACATACCAACATCCTCCCCACACCCCTATACCTCCACCACACACCCCTACACACCCACCAAACAAACATACACCCCCACCATACACACCTCAACCCAACTACACCCTCTCAATCCCCACTACACCACCTCTTATTTACATTTATAGTAGAAGGAACTGCTTCTGATACTGTGATAGTCTATCCAACCAAAGCATTACAGAGACCGGCAGGGTACGCCATCTCATGAGAGACTCATGCAAACTGAAAGGTCCCCATTTGTGTCCATCCAGCCATAGCCGGACTACACACCGGTACATACAGAGGGTTCAAGATGAGATTAAGGCTGTACAGTCCAATAAAAGCATCACATTGTAGCCGGACTGCACACCGGTACATACAGAGGGTTCAAGGTGAGATTACGGTCGTAGCCAGACTGCACAGCAGTACATACAGAGAGTTCAAGGTGAGATTAAGGTCATAGCCGGACTGCACACCGGTACATACAGAGGGTTCAAGGTGAGATTAAGGCTGTAGCCGGACTGCACACCGGTACATACAGAGAGTTCAAGGTGAGATTAAGGTCATAGCTGGACTGCACACCGGTACATACAGAGGGTTCAAGGTGAGATTAAGGCCATAGCCGGACTGCACACCGGTACATACAGAGGGTTCAAGGTGAGATTAAGGTCATAGCTGGACTGCACACCGGTACATACAGAGAGTTCAAGGTGAGATTAAGGTCATAGCTGGACTGCACACCGGTACATACAGAGGGTTCAAGGTGAGATTAAGGCCGTAGCTGGACTGCACACCAGTACATACAGAGGGTTCAAGGTGAGATTAAGGCTGTAGCCGGACTGCACACCGGTACATACAGAGGGTTCAAGGTGAGATTAAGGCCGTAGCTGGACTGCACACCGGTACATACAGAGGGTTCAAGGTGAGATTAAGGCCGTAGCTGGACTGCACACCGGTACATACAGAGAGTTTAAGGTGAGATTAAGGCCGTAGCTGGACTGCACACCGGTACATACAGAGAGTTCAAGGTGAGATTAAGGCCGTAGCTGGACTGCACACCAGTACATACAGAGGGTTCAAGGTGAGATTAAGGCCATAGCTGGACTGCACACCGGTACATACAGAGGGTTCAAGGTGAGATTAAGGCCATAGCTGGACTGCACACCAGTACATACAGAGGGTTCAAGGTGAGATTAAGGCCATAGCTGGACTGCACACCGTTACATACAGAGGGTTCAAGGTGAGATTAAGGCCGTAGCTGGACTGCACACCAGTACATACAGAGGGTTCAAGGTGAGATTAAGGGTCTAGCTGGACTGCACACCGGTACATACAGAGGGTTCAAGGTGAGATTAAGGTCATAGCCGGACTGCACACCGGTACATACAGAGGGTTCAAGGTGAGATTAAGGCCGTAGCTGGACTGCACACCGGTACATACAGAGAGTTCAAGGTGAGATTAAGGCCGTAGCTGGACTGCACACCAGTACATACAGAGAGTTCAAGGTGAGATTAAGGTCATAGCTGGACTGCACACCAGTACATACAGAGAGTTCAAGGTGAGATTAAGGCCGTAGCCGGACTGCACACCGGTACATACAGAGGGTTCAAGGTGAGATTAAGGTCATAGCTGGACTGCACACCGGTACATACAGAGGGTTCAAGGTGAGATTAAGGTCATAGCTGGACTGCACACCGGTACATACAGAGGGTTCAAGGTGAGATTAAGGTCATAGCTGGACTGCACACCGGTACATACAGAGGGTTCAAGGTGAGATTAAGGCCGTAGCTGGACTGCACACCGGTACATACAGAGGGTTCAAGGTGAGATTAAGGCCGTAGCTGGACTGCACACCGGTACATACAGAGGGTTCAAGGTGAGATTAAGGCCATAGCTGGACTGCACACCGGTACATACAGAGGGTTCAAGGTGAGATTAAGGCTGTAGTTGGACTGCACACCGGTACATACAGAGGGTTCAAGGTGAGATTAAGGTCATAGCTGGACTGCACACCGGTACATACAGAGGGTTCAAGGTGAGATTAAGGCCGTAGCTGGATTGCACACCGGTACATACAGAGGGTTCAAGGTGAGATTAAGGTCATAGCTGGACTGCACACCGGTACACACAGAGGGTTCAAGGTGAGATTAAGGGTGTAGTTGGACTGCACACCGGTACATACAGAGGGTTCAAGGTGAGATTAAGGTCATAGCTGGACTGCACACCGGTACATACAGAGGGTTCAAGGTGAGATTAAGGCTGTAGCCGGACTGCACACCGGTACATACAGAGGGTTCAAGGTGAGATTAAGGCTGTAGCCGGACTGCACACCGGTACATACAGAGGGTTAAAGGTCAGATTAAGGCCATAGCTGGACTGCACACCGGTACATACAGAGAGTTCAAGGTGAGATTAAGGCCGTAGCTTGACTGCACACCGGTACATACAGAGGGTTCAAGGTGAGATTAAGGCCATAGCTTGACTGCACACCGGTACATACAGAGGGTTAAAGGTGAGATTAAGGCCGTAGCTTGACTGCACACCGGTACATACAGAGGGTTCAAGGTGAGATTAAGGCTGTACAGTCCGATAAAAGCATCACATTTTCAAAACCCAAACACCTTTCTAGAGTTGATCTTACACATCTAACTTAGATACTGGTGCACTTATTAAGCATTTGGTGATACATAGAATGGCATACTAAGTAAATTTAATAGAACCTGTTACTGCTAAAGCCTATGGGCACATAGTCAAAATGTCTACATTAATTTTGAATGTTTATATTTCAAATATCCCCTAAGTTTGTCATTTTAAAGCAAAGTTACTTCAAACTAAAGGAAGGTAGGATATAATGATCAACCTTATATATTTATCGCAGAAAATGACAGAAACTCAAAATCATGGGAATATGCAACATTAAGATATCTTAAAGAATATTTATATTTCCTTCCTTGAATTTCATAGTTTTACTTCATAGTATATTACGGTAATTTCATTTTAAAATGTTAACTTTGGAGATATTCCAAGTGAAAACATGTTGGTGTACACACCGAAGTGCTAGATGTCATAGGCTTCACCTCGCCCTGGTATGACCTTAGATGTTGCCACGACGTAAAACTCCAACAATCAACCATCCTAGGCTTCGGTGCTGACATGTCCTATTAACATGTCTTGGTATTCTTTCTATGCAGTAATATATATATGCTTATTGCGCGAATTATGTGTAGTCTCGAATCAAGGTAGGGTGGGTTTTTTGTATTTCGAAAATCAGATGCTATCGTTAGACTGCAGTTTTAATGCACATCGTTGTATCGTGATTTGGGTTATTTTCAAGATTAGGTCGTGTTCCACAAATTAGAACTGCAATTATTAACAGGATCAATCGGGGACACAATCGGCTCAGCCAATTATATAACACCACGGTCACGTTTGTTTGTTTGTTTGTTTGTTGTTTTACGTCCTAGCAACATCTAAGGTCATATCAGGACAGGTACCGACTTGTGACAGTCCACACTCATGGTGATTTTATAGCACTGCCCCACTGGGAAATCAGGCTGCTGGCACCATGACCTGATATCCCACTCAGTCACATTATCCGGACACCGAGCCCTTGCCCTATCCTGATAATGCCGAGCACCAGGCTAGGAAGCGACAAGTATACATTTTTAAGTCATTGGTTTGACTCGACCGGGAATCGAACTCGCGAAATCCCGATCTTCCGCACGCGAGGCCTGTGCTCTACCAATTCAGCCACCGCGCCCGGTCCAACGGTCACGTGAGCTCCGGGGTCAGTCGGGATTACACCACCCACAACAAAACCCTGCCAGTAAACAATCCCCTCGTTTGATAATGGGGCGGGGGCGGCTTTAATATCGGGACCAAAATGGGAAACAACAATATTTAAAGAATGTTAACAATTGCAAATTTCGAGAGGAAGTCCAAATTTAGAATCCTAATTGGGCATCAAGGCTGTGATGTGAGCCTCGCGATCCGCGCAGGCGCAGAAGTGCGAGGCGGTGTGGGATTTCACCGCAGTGCCCTAATTTAATGAGACAATTTCCAACTCGAATTCCTCCCTTAAGAAGATCATAACTCACTTTTATTTAAGCTCGTGTTGTTCCTAAACCATAAAAGCAGTACACGGCGGTTGCATGGCCCTAGAGCCGTGTGCAGGCTGCACGCCGTGTCGCGCTCAGACAGGCAGACGTGACGGTTCCCGCATGTTTGCCGTACACTACACAATGTTTGGTGTTGGATTCTTTAATCGGTGATCATGATTCCTACTTCATACATTGCTGGTTGTCAATGTGGCATGGAGTACTTCTAAGCGTCTCACCGACAACTAGATGCATGAGTTTTCCCGATCCCCGAATAACAAGACGCAAGACAACTTATCATGTAGTGTACGGGTATATCTTAAATTATACGTCACCTAAATATGTGTGTGGGGTTTGGGCAGCGTAATCAGATCACGTAGAAGGTTATGTAGTGTAGCAGAATCACGTTGTGGGTCATGTCATGTAGTGGGAGAGTTCATGGAGATAGCTGTCATGGAGTGGGTCAGGTTGTATCATGGATTAAGGGGCTGTCACATTACATCGCATCGCGCCAACTTATGCCGACGTATGTGATTTTTGGGCGATACGTCGGGATACGTTGTTATGCATTATGCATGCATTAGGCGCTCATTGGTATACGTCAATGTACATCGACATTCATCAAGATACGGCATCACACGTCAGGGGTCGGCAAAGTTTTGTGCATGCACAAAACTTTCAACGTATGACAATGTTTGACAACATGTGGATTTTACATCCGCATACATTATGTATGTGTTAGGCATACGTCAATGTATGTTAGACATACATTAGACGTACATTAGACAAACATTGTTCACTACGTTGCACTACGTTGCACTACGTTGACCTACTTTAAAGGCAGTGGGTATGTACAGTCTGCGTACTGACAATGTATGGATAACATACGCCTAATGTACATCTAATGTATGTTTAGCATTTCTCGAGCTTGTCTTGACGTATGTAACATATGAGGCATAGTTCTGGCGATCAAATAACGTATATAACATTCATTGGCATTCTGTGAACGTACTGTGAGCCTAATTCAAGCATTTTTCACCAGGAGGTACGTTAGCCATACATTGGTCATACGTTGGTGTAGACGGTATGTATACGTCTAACTTTGCCCCCCCCACACTGAAAAGTTTTATGATTCTTGACGTAAAAAAGTTATTTTACGCATTGGCCGCGCGCTTGCGAGATGTGTCGTAATGTGACAGGGCCTTTATGTTTTTAATGGGTTAGATCATGTAGCGGGTAGTGTCATATGGTAAGTCGAGGTGGGTAGATTGCTGTGCCATTTAGTGGGTGAGGTCATGTAGATAGTTGTGTCATCTAGTGGTTGAAGTCTGGTGGATAGTGGTGTCATCTAGTGAGTCGCATCATGTAGATAGTTATGCAATCTAGTGGGTCAGGTCATGTAGATAGTTGCATCATCTAATGGGTGAGGTCATGTAGATAGTGGTGTCATCTAGTGGGTCAGGTCATGTAGATAATTGCACCATCTAGTGGGTGAGGTCATGTAGATAGCTGTATCATCTAGTGGGTCAGGTCATGTAGATAGTTGTATCATCTAGTGGGTGAGGTCATGTAGATAGTTGTGTTATCCAGTGGTTGAGGTCATATAGGTAATTGTATCATCAAGTGGGTGAGGTCATGTAGATAGTGGTGTTGTCTATTGTCAGGTCAGGTAGATAGTTGTGTCATCTAGTGGGTCAGGTCATATAGATAGTTGTGCCATCTAGTAGGTCAGGTCATGTAGATAGTTCTCGTCTAGTGTCATGCTATGTAGATGGTAATCTAGTGGGTGAGGCCATGTAGATATTTGTGTCATCTAGTGTCATGCCATGTGGATAGTTGTGTCATCTAGTGGGTGAGGCCATGTAGATAGTTATGCCATCTAATGGGTCAGGTCATGTAGATAGTTGCGTCATCTAGTGGGTAAGGTTATATAGATAGTGGGTAAGGTTATATATCTAGTGCATGAGGTCATGTAGATTGTTGTGTTGTCTATTGTCAGATCTTGTAGATATTTGTGTCATCTTTTTTTTTTTGTGACAAGTTTTTTTATTCTGCCCATAACATATAAGCTCCCGTGAGGGTGCTTGTTTTCAACGCTGGACAGCTGTGATACTGGATTGGTCTGGTCCCACACTCAGGAGTCTTTACCTGATCTTTCTCGGGCCAACCTTTGCGGTTTTGGGTGTTAGTAGTTTCTATATTAGTTTTTTTTTAATTTTCAAGTTTTTTCCTAACCTGTATATGATAACTTAGCCTACTATGTACATCTACGCAGATGACATACAGGCCTGTGGGAGAGGATCCCATCCCATTGTGGTTTGTTACAGCATCCTTGCACCCACACCCTGTCCTTAGATAGTACACCAGTGTGCCAGAACACCCCTGCCTGGACCCTTCAGGACTGCGACTAGGTGGGATCGCTGTGTTGTATGGTTAGCCATTTTGTATTTCAGGGTGATTCGGATGCATGACCGTGGCCTGCCTGGTTCTGCTTTGGTTTGTGCCAGTACACATACCCAGACGGACTGTGCCCTATGGTGATAGTCATTTTGAATTCCTTAGTACTTAGTAGGGCTAGTTTCCGTATTTGTAATATCTACCATCTTTTCTGGTCGGTCTTTTGCTTTTGTGCCAGAACACAGCAAGCAGTGACTGCGCCCAAGATCAGGTGAGATATTGTTTTTTCAGTAGGTGGTTGTGTATTATGTTTTCTTTAAGGACCTTTTATAGTGGTCCATGCTTTCGATTGCCTGTTGTTGTGTGGGTTGATTATTCCAGGCATGTGCCGCCATGGCCAGTACACTTCTCTCATAAATTTTGGTGTTACTTATTGCTGTCAGTAGCACTGGGGCTGCCATTTGCCTGGTGTCCCTACGGGGGGTTGCTGTGTAGCATGGTTTTGTGGTGTAATGGTGTGCCAGTATTTTGAGGTGCGTTTCCCTTCTATACTCGTTAGTAGTGTTGCATTGCATTTTTTGTGTAATTCGATTGTGGGATATCTTTTGTTCACCTAAAGGCATACTTTGAGGGCTCTATTTTGTAGCACCTGCAGTTTGTTTAATAGTTTTGTGTTTCCTCCCATGTATACTACATCGCCATAGTCAAAGTAGGGGAGGATCATGCCTTTATATATTTTAATTGCCATGCTTTCAGTCATGTAGTATCTCAGTTTAGCCAGTAGCCATATTTTATGGTTTACTTTTTTGATAGTATGTGTTATGCAGAGGTCATAATAGTGTCAGTTCATATAGATAGTTGTGCCATCTAGTGGGTCAGGTCATGTAGATAGTTGTGTCATCTAGTGGGTCAGGTTATATAGATAGTTGCATCATCTAGTGCATGAAGTCATGTAGATTGTTGTGTTGTCTATTGTCAGATCATGTAGATAGTTGTGTCATCTAGTGGGTGAGGTCATGTAGATTGTTGTCATCTAGTGTCAGGTCATGTAGATAGCCATGTCATCTAGTGTCAGTTCATGTAGATAGTAGTGTCATCTAGTGGGTCAGGTCATGTAGAGTTGTCATCTAGTGGGTCAGATCATGTGGATAGTTGCATCACCTAGTGCCAGGTCATGTAGATAGTTGTGTCATCTTGTGTTAGGTCATGTAGATAGTTGTGTCATCTAGTGGATGAGGGCATGTAGATAGTTGTGTCATCTACTGTCAGGTCATGTAGATAGTCGGCATCTAGTGGATGAGGGCATGTAGATAGTTGTCATCTAGTGGGTGAGGTCATGTAGATAGTTGTGTCATCTACTGTCAGGTCATGTAGATAGTCGGCATCTAGTGGATGAGGGCATGTAGATAGTTGTCATCTAGTGGATGAGGGCATGTAGATAGTTGTGTCATCTACTGTCAGGTCATGTAGATAGTCGGCATCTAGTGGATGAGGGCATGTAGATAGTTGTCATCTAGTGGATGAGGGCATGTAGATAGTGGTGTCATCTACTGTCAGGTCATGTAGATAGTCGGCATCTAGTGGATGAGGGCATGTAGATAGTTGTCATCTAGTGGATGAGGGCATGTAGATAGTTGTGTCATCTACTGTCAGGTCATGTAGATAGTCGGCATCTAGTGGATGAGGGCATGTAGATAGTTGTCATCTAGTGGATGAGGGCATGTAGATAGTGGTGTCATCTACTGTCAGGTCATGTAGATAGTCGGCATCTAGTGGGTGAGGTCATGTAGATAGTTGTCATCTAGTGGATGAGGGCATGTAGATAGTTGTGTCATCTACTGTCAGGTCATGTAGATAGTCGGCATCTAGTGGATGAGGGCATGTAGATAGTTGTGTCATCTAGTGGATGAGGGCATGTAGATAGTTGTGTCATCTACTGTCAGGTCATGTAGATAGTCGGCATCTAGTGGATGAGGGCATGTAGATAGTTGTCATCTAGTGGATGAGGGCATGTAGATAGTTGTGTCATCTACTGTCAGGTCATGTAGATAGTCGGCATCTAGTGGGTGAGGTCATGTAGACAGTTGTCATCTATTGAGTCAGGTGGAGGGTTGTGAGTGCTAGGAGCGGTGGGATGTAGGGTGTGGGCGGGGTTGACTCGTTGTTGTCACAAGATGGGAGGACAGTCGGAGCAGCTGTTTGCCTCCTGTCAGGCCTGGGAGTACATACAAGCCGGGCTGTGTTAATGTGCATTCCGGTCAGAACATTACGGAACAAACACCAACACTAGAAGTAGAGTGGCGCAGTGAACTGAGTTCAGTGACTTCCCAACAGAACCGCCCACTGCACCAGTATTGGTGCATCTAAACTTACAAATTCCTACTAGTCTTTTGCGTGAAAAACAGAGAGCCCGTTAAAAATCATTGAACAATAGCAATCTTCGAATCAGGTTGTGACCAACTATTTTGATACTAGGAGGTTTTCTGTGTGTTCTATTTAATGAATTAATGTGTTCGAGTTAACGGTACAGATATGAGTCAGCGTAGGAAGAGAATAGGAACATGACACCGACATGGCAACCGGATTGCCAGCTAGTTCAAGTAGTTGCATGAATGTCTGTAGCAGTGAATGAGTGGGACATAAACAAAATGACTAAATGCAGTGATGTGTGTGCTCTGCGTATTGTTTATTACATGCCGAGACTGAGTGACAGTGCTGTGATTCTGATTAGTGTATACATTGGTGCTTTTATACATCAGTAGGCCTAAGGGGCCATCCCAAGTTATCAACAAGAGTACTTACTGCCTTGCAGACTCCCCCCCCCCCCCCTAAAATAGTACAGATCAACAGTTTATTGCAATTGACACTTTTAGTATAAAATAAATATCAACATTGTACTCAAAGATAAAAGATAAAAGTGGTACATTATTGATACCCAATATCCCATCGTATGCTTTGTCAAGTTTGTGAGACGGTGAAAATGTTGACAACTTTGGACGGCCCTTAAGTACGATGTCACATACCACAGACAAGGCCTGGTCACATACACGTTAGCGGACGTAGTTGAACGTAGTGGAGGCTAACATAGTTCAACGTAGTTCAACATATCGGCATCAGTACTTGTCCGTCATGCTAACTTGGTAATAATGTGGTTGGGCCATGAGTTACAATTTAATCTTTGGACATGTTCAAAAGAGTGCTACATTAGAGGCTAATGTACTGTGGTGAAGTCTCCATACTCTTAATGTGCTCTAGCATACTACCATACTCTTAATGTGCTCTAGTGTACTCTTGCATACTCTAGCATACTAGGACGTAGTTGAACGTAGTTGACCGTAGTGGAGGCTAACATACGTTGAACGTATTTGAATGTACCGGCATCCATGCCATAACGTATTTATCCGTACCAAAACCTGCCGTACCTTAACGTTTTTCACCATAGGTTAACGTACTTACACCATGTTTGACCCACGTTAATCTATCCTATGTTCAACTACGTTCACTAACGTGTATTTGACCAAGGATTCAGTATGTGTGCCGCCGTCTGTTTTCAGTAACTGCATTTACTCGCCATATTGGATCGATTTTGATCTAATGAAACGCTCCATCTTGCGTCCATAATTATAGCAAATAAATAGAAAATCCTAATAGCAATGCCGTCTTGTTTATTTAGGTCTAGTACTGCACCAGTGAATTCTATCGTGATCATCCATTTCGTTGCCAGAACAACAATGGGAGCATTGCAAACAAAGAGCAAATCATCCGAATGAGCAGACGATGTATTCGGGACAACATAATCTGGTTGTCGATTGTAAGCGTACATATTACTCACGTTTCGAATTATCAGGTGCTGAAGGCTTCTAACATGGCACACAGTAGTTTCGTGTAGCACACAGTAGCACTCATTCTGGTGATTTACAATGCCTTTGTTTACATCAACATTGAAAATACGTAGTTGAATGTAGTTGAACGTACGGGCATCCGTACTTCTCCGGTACGTTCAACTACGTTCAACTCCGTTAGCCTCCACTACGTTCAATACGTGCACTAACGTGTATGTGAACGGGCCTATAGACTAGTTCTTATCCCAGCGGCGCGGTGCATCGTGGGATTCGTGAAGGCAAAACAAATCCGCACGAAGCACATGTGGTCAATCTAAGTCCAGGTTCAAGCATTGTGTGCAGTTATGGAATCTTTTAGTTTGCTACAATACATTTCAACTACAGTTTGAAAGTTAGAACACTAAATTAAAATATATATTAAGATGTGAATCTTATATCTACGATTGTATATACATAAAATTCATCAGCATGTCATACACCATCTGCTTTTAGATCTAAACAAATCTAGATTTAGAACTATAGCCTACAGTGCTTAACCAGAGTCAGTTTTACTTATTGTATTCCTATTTTTATTTATATAGTTGATAGTTAATAACACGCCTAGGAAATTTCTTTGAAGCAATATTCTGTTGACATATTTGACATTTCTTCCTTTAGAACAGGAATTAAAAAGTTTAGATGATTTAGACCCAGAAGATGAAGTTGTTCTTATTTCTTTCATTTGTTTTGTGTTATTATTTATGCTGGTTGAAAACAAGAGTCGAGAATTGGTAGGGCTCTGTTGTCATTGAATACAAGTTGTTTTATGCAAGTCTTATTGCCATATTTTTCTTTTCAAATTTATTAAGTCTAGATTTAGATTTAGAATTCTAGATCCAGATATTTATAGAATTGTTACTTTCGATCAAGAAGCCATGATGACATGACCACCCTTGGTGGATACTTCTTGAAATCGTGGAATTTGGACTAGGTATTGCTGCATGTGTCTGTATTAAGATGTACAGTAAACCTTTACTACAACGCATGTGCCCTCAACTGAAACTCTGAGTGCAAATGGTGAATAACAGCCTAAGTAAGTCAAATGAGTGAAAGTTTTGTGGGGAATCGCATATTTAATGCTTAATTATGGATTAAATATATCCATTAAAATATTATATTACATTTATGCAATAATTTTCTATTTCGTTTGAAAATAACAGAAATACAAAATTGGAGTTGTGCAGCTTAATAAACCGATGAGCATGTGCGTTTGTGTTGCTTATGAAGCTGTTTACAGAGCATGCACAGTTCGAATTACAAACTCGTCTATCGGGATGAGGATCTGGGTCATACTGCATCAGTTCGTAAATTGGCTGCAGTGTGAGAGAGCGGCTGCTATAGTGGCCATCGGGTCTATTCGAGGAGATTAATTAGAAAGGGCGTTAGTTCTGTGACTTTCACGACATCTTATCAACAAATTAGTGGATTGGGTGCGACCCTCTCCCCTCACACCATTCCGGGCGCGGTGGCCGAATTGGTAGAGCATGGGCCTCACGTGTGGGAGTTTGGGAGTTCAGTTCCCGGTGTAGTCAAAGCAATGACTTATAAAATTGATACTTGTCACTTCCTAGCCTGGTGCTCTGCATTATTAGGATAGGGCAAGGACTGGTTAGCTCAGTGTCAGGATAATGTGACTGAGTGGGATATTGGGTCATGGTGCCGGCAGCCTGATTACCCAGTATAAAATTGTGATGAGTGCACACTGTCACTGCACACTGTCACAAGTCGGTACCCGTCCTGATATGACCTTAGATGCTGCCAGGATGTAAAACTGCAACAACCAACGAACCCCTCCCACCGCACCGCCTGACTAGGCTTCCACCAGGCTGCGTCCAGCCTACACCTGCTGGTGGGTGGTGCAGTGTGAGAAACTCGCCAGATGGCCGAGGGTAATGCCATATAACATCACATATCCATACCAGCTAATGGGAGTCTTTGTATGCCTTGTAACTTGAAACATGTGTCAGCACTCAAGTGCAAACAACGGAAGCTCCCTAAAGCCTTGACAAGGCTAAAAGACAAAAGAAATCTCTAGGCATTGATGAAAGGTGAGTTCAAAGTGTAAACATAGCTGTTTTTTAACAGTATGTCAAATAGTTGAATAGTCGTGGGTATGGTGGATATGGGCGCCAAGCAAATAACGGCGTTGCCATGGTTTCATATATGTGGGTCATGTGAATTGTCGTCGTGCGCTATGAACGGAATACCCATTGGATATAACCAAACCTAAAAACATAGCTTGGGGGGGGGGGGGGGGATCGGAGGGGGGGGGGGGGGTACGCGGGGGGCGAACATGTGTTGTTTATAAACAATGGTCATCTGGACACACCCATCACACACCAGAGTTCTCCACAGGCGACCACGTGACTGAACCACTCGGAAACTATAGCTGACAGTTGGTTGTTTCTTGGGAGTTTTACGTCCTGGCAACATCTAAGGTCATATCAGGATGGGTTGCCAACTTGTGACAGTGCACACTTATGGTGACTTTATAGTGCTGCCCCACTGGGAGACCAGGCCACTGGCACCATGACCCGATATCCCACTCAGTCACATTATCCTGACACTGAGCCAACCAGTCCTTGCCATATCCTCATAATGCCAAGTGCCTGGCTAGGAAGCAACAAGTATCAATTTTATAAGTCATTGGTTTGACTCGAATGGGAACCAAACTCCCGATCTCCGAACGCGAGGCCCGCGCTCTACCGATTCGGCCACTGCGCCCGGTGTAGCTGACAGTAACGCATACAATGCTTTTGCCCAAATGAATTAGGATGTTCAGTGGCCATCTCACAAAAGTAATATAATTCGGGGACCTAGCTTCTATGTACGCATGTGCACAGCATCTGTAAACCATCTAAATTACAAATATTAAAAAATATATATATGATGGTTTGTAGCATTTCATTCCATCTGCCTACAACCTGAACCTTTCAAGCGAGGCCCCTGTAATTACACAGTGTTTTAGCTGCTAGTGTACAATTTGATATCTCTCCCATATATTGTATAGTGTAAGATACACGAATTGTCTATACAGGCGACACTGTGTGTATGTTTTTGATTGGTTGATTGATTGGTGGTTGCTTTACGCCCTGTCGGCAGCATAGGCCATATTCACGGTGAGAAATGTTTGTTTATGTTCAAACCATCGCTTTTACATGTAAAAGCAGACAATCAATTATGTGCCAATAGACACTCATTAAATTAGAAAGCTCACAATCATATAGTTGTGGTCAAGGGAAACAAATTCCCATAGAAAAAGAAAAGTTTTATTAATAATTGATAGAATCTATTTAGTAAACTATATGAGGTGGTACAGTCCAGCAGCCCTCAAAAAGGCTCAAATGTTTTCCTGTTTTACCTTAGTAAAAAGGTCATGCATACTGTCTGCAGTGTAGAACTGTTGGCGCAGGGCCAAAGAATCAACGCAACTTAGTCAAATGTGTTTGAGTGTCAGCGGGGACTGACACCCAATACATTCAGGGGGAGGTTCCCCCTTGAGCAGAAAAGCATGTGTAAGCCACGAGTGGCCAATACGGCAGCGGCTAAGGACCACTTGGTCCCACCGACCTCCCGCATGAGTCTGTGGTGGCTTTCCCACAGATGGTTCAATTTCTTTAAGTTTATTAATGTTTTCATCCCACTCATGTTGCCATTTGGATTTTATGTGGGTGGCTATTAATGGTTTCAGATCAGAGTGAGGGATCAGACACGGTTCAAGATCACAGTTCAGGGCCTTCTTCGCAGCCCAATCAGCTCATTCATTTCCTTGTATGCCGGCATGGCCAGGCACCCAGCACAGGTGGATGTCATACCCATCCGTTGTCAGTTGGTTTATTTTATAAATGACCATTGCTAGAATAGGGTGATTCGTTTTCAGTCCAGCAACAGCCAGGAGGCAAGAGAACGAATCACTGTATATAACATAGTTAGTGTGGTTGGATACCTCGATACACTCCAACACGAGAAGGAGTGCTCGGGCTTCTGCAGTGAAAATCGAGCTCTGATCGGGCAAATGAACACCAAATTTTTCCCGTCAGCAGACTGCCGCAGCAGCTACCCAGCTTTGGTCTTTCGAACCATCAGTGTATATGGAGAGGTGGTCTGCAAACTGGCCTTGAATCTCTGCATGCAGTCCTTGGTACTCAAGTGGATGTGTCCCAGACTTCCTCAGTTCCGTGAGTCAGAGGATAACCGATGGCTTTCTCAACGACCACGGGGGATGTTCTGGGAATTTGGCATCCTCCATCACGTCCAAATCCATGCCCAAGGCCTCCAAATGATGTTTCATTCGGAGCCTCAGTGGCTGGATGTAATTTGGCCTGGCTTCATACCTGGATTTGTCATGTTGCTCGAATAGACAATTGTGTGCAGGATTCAATGCATTAGTTTTTATCTTGACTACATATTGCATGGCTCATGCTTTGATTACGTTAATGGACTGAACTTGTTTTGTGCAAAGGTCATTTTCATCCTAAGCATAATTTCAAAGCACATAATAAAATATAAGAGTACATCCAGATCTACCACAAGAGCCGTTTACGAGGATTCCCTTCCTAGAATGTGCAAGTCATCCCTGATTTTCTTGAACTTGACCTATACCCTCGGTGTCATGGAACCTCAGTTTCCCAAAAGCCCGGCCATGACCGTACCGTTTTCCAGAAGCCCGGTGTCTTATTAAGCCCGGTACACACCTCCCGTATAAAACCTAAAACTGAGTTTTAAGTCGCGAATCGGAAGGCTCTGGTGTGAGAGCGGCTCACACACCTAAAGACTGAAACCGACTAAAACTCAAACTTTGTCGCAAAACGGGAGGTGTGTACCGGGTTTTATAAGATTCGAAAAATGAATCGGGCAGTTTTAGTCGGGAAACGGGATTGGTCGGGTTGTAACGGGTACCGTCAGGCAGTCAGTTTTAGCGTGTGAATCATATACGGGAGGTGTGTACCAGGCTTTAGTCGTCCAGGCCACATCTAGACTCAGGCTTCAGTGCTTACTGACAGTTCTTCACTAGACAGTTGCCGGTATTTGTTAACAATAATCCCTCCCCCCGAAACAAAAAGCCACTTTTGTGTCCCCGGAACTCCTGCATCTACTTCTTACGACGTTCCCGTCCGTGCAGACCGACTCCCCCACGACCAAACCTATTCCCCGAGTTGAGGAGGAAACTGCCACTGGCAGACATGTCTTGTTTAAGACAAATATTGAGGGACTGGAGCGTCAATTAGGACCCTGGCGTTTTGTGTGCGTGTCTTTTTCTTGAAGATCTATACTGCCTATTGTGAATAAGTCTGAATAGTTTTGTTTTCACCATTAGACAATTGGTTGATAGAAAGTCTGAGCATACTCTTTTACCGACCTGTGGGACTTTTAAGCTCCCACACCAGATAGACATGGAATGAGAGCAACTGGCCTTTGATGACACTGTAAGTTATATACAGTGGTGGAAATCCAAATTGGCAGTGATGATGGCATGTGGAATCAAACCGCCAACCTTCAGATTAGAAGTATGACCTAGCATAAAGTAAGACACTTTAACCACTCCGCCACAGAGGACACCACAATTGTTCAGACTGTCACCACGTCTTTGTTGGCGCATTTGGAGATGATGAAGGCGGACTTCTCGTGTTGACGGGATGTCCACGTTTTTGTGACGTCATAAAGCGAGCCTTGAAAATGGCCAATGCACGGAGAATGTGCACGGCCCGCACGCCACATGACGGAAGTAAGAGGTGACGGCATCCAACAATACGGTCTGGAACAGAAGGTCACCTGGTGTTCCACCTGGCGGCAGGCATGTATATCCCGCCGACCTTTAGAAGTAAGGCAAATTTTGGTTTATTGCATTCCGTAGAAGACCTCCAGCAATAGATGACATTTCACTGACATCATTAATCTACATTGAGGCGAGGGGTGGGGCTGCCCCCCTTAGAGATTTGGCTTCTGTCTTCGACAAATTCACATTTCCAGATTCAAAAAATACTTCCTTTGAAGGTGTGGGGACAGATGTACAAGCTCAGTGACCACAATCCGCATTCAATGGCACGGGATGAAGCAGGATCTTAGTGACTGTCCGGCCTGTCGTTGGCATGTCCACTTAAAGTCCACACCGGTACACACACTCAATGTAAAAGTGGATGAAGTCGTGAAAGTGTTATCCCAATATGTCTTCATTGATTTCCGAACTAGGAAGGTTCTTGACATGGATAATTTTTTTTAAATAGTCAATTGCAGATCTTTCGGCAGTGTGTGGGAAATGTCTGCCAGTAATTATAACTATGCTGGTGAGTGTTTCTGCAACCCCCAGGGCGTAATCGATGAATCGACTCGGGTCACCCGAGCCACTTTTTGGCGCATGCGCACATCCTACAGACTCGAGTTGAATAATCGAATACACTCGGGGTGGACAAAACGTTGGCTTAATCTGAAACGTAATATTATTTTCCAATAACTGACAGAAATACAGCAAAATAGCATTTTCTGATTGTAGAAGCTGAAAATCTGTGTTATTAAAAAAAAAGTAGTAAAACAACACGAAGGAGTTGTACCGGTAGGTGTTATACTACAGGTACCAGCCCAGATGTGACGTCATCGCTCCTGGCAAACCCCAGCCAAGAGGTGGGTTACTGGGGTCGGATCATTTTACACATGGCACGTGTATTTCTCGACTCCACTCGCGGTGTTCGATTTGAAATTCTGACGACTCGGGTGACCCGAGTCGCCCGGGTCGTGTTAATCGATTACGGCCCCAGTGATTCACTGGGCATTCAATGCAGATCTCTCAGCACTGACCGTGACATGATGGTGGTGCCCCGCGAGTGTGGGATCAGTCAATAGGTATTAGCTAATGCCAATTTGACTAATATACCATGAAAAGCGGTCTTAGATTGTGAGAATATCTGCCCGCAGTGATATATTCAGCACGATGTGCATCATACGCAGAGTACAAATCTCGGGGTTTGTTTTTTCTGCCATATGACATCGACGTAATACATAACCAGACCCGATGGCCAAATGAGTTGAGCGTCCGCCACCCGTTCTGGTAGGTCTTGGGATTCGAGCTCCTGGGTTCGAACCTCGGTGGAGTCAAACCAATAACTTAA
The DNA here is from genome assembly GCA_030323885.1 of Branchipolynoe longqiensis. Lineage (NCBI taxonomy): Eukaryota > Metazoa > Annelida > Polychaeta > Phyllodocida > Polynoidae > Branchipolynoe > Branchipolynoe longqiensis. Next base: position 71,349,852 of record CM059194.1, on the reverse strand, counting down.
AAACTTGATACTTGTCGCTACCTAGCCTGGCGCTGGGCATTACTAGGAGGGGCAGTGCAATGAGCTCAGCGCACTTTAAACACTTTTTTTAACTAAATAAAAAATATATCAAGGGTGGGCGATTTTTTTAGGCACGGGCGGGGACGATCGACAATTTTGTTGGGGGGGCCTAAACCTGAAGGAGGGTGGAGGAGGTGGAAGCTGTTTTTTCGCGACCCGTACATTAGACCCTGCTGCGATCCGGCGCCGCTGATCCGCCTCGCCTTAAGAACATATATAAATAGATTATCTGAGCTCGTAGATCCCGGAGCCGGGAAGGCGGCGGACGGTGATAAATACAATTGCCGCCCCAGATCGCAGTCTCGCAATTGCTCTTCAGCGACTATAGCAGCACCCGGCGGCACGAATGACAATCCCGTGGAAGTTGTGAGTAGCGGCCAGTCCGCTCATGCACAATTTTGAAGAATCGTTTGCTGAAAAGAAGGCGGAGATGGTCCATTATGCCCGTCTCGGGGTCCCGGTGTGAGTGTCATGGTGTGTGCGGCAACCTTGCGTGCAGAGAAAGCCGCTCTGACCACAAGGTGCTGTTATCCCAAAACCTATAGACAAAACCCTGCGTGCTGGCACCTGTCGGCGCGGTGGATATCTAAGACGGCGGTATCGGGTATCGCACAGGCCACTCAGCGTTCCACACCGAGGTGCAGCCAGCCTTTCAGCGTGCCACACCGAGGTGCAGCCAGCCTCTCAGCATCCCACACCGAGGTGCAGCACCAAGGTGCATCCAGCCTCTCAGTGTTCCACACCGAGGTGCAGCCAGCCTCTCAGCACCCCACACCTAGGTCAGCCGGTCTCTCAGTGTTCCACACCGAGGTGCAGCTGACCTCTCAGCGCGCCACACCGAGGTGCATGCAGCCGGCCTCTCAGCATCCCACACCGAGGTGCAGCACCAAGGTACAGCCGGCCTCTCAGCGTTCCACACCGAGGTGCAGCAGCCTCTCAACGTTCCACACCGAGGTGCAGCAGCCTCTCAACGTTCCACACCGAGGTGCAGCTGGCCTCTCAGTGTCCCACACCAAGGGGCAGCCAGCCTCTCAGCGTCCCACACCGAGGTGCAGCCAGCCTCTCAGCACACCACACCGAGGTGCATGCAGCCGGCCTCTCAGCGTCCCACACCGAGGTGCGGCACCAAGGTGCAGCCAGCCTCTCAGCGCGCCGCTCAGGATCACGTGACGTGTGTGCGAACGGTATGTGACGTCAGGTGCTGCTTGAACAGACCACTGACAGACACCGCAGCTACTGTTTGGTTTGACGAACATAGACCGATCATGGCATCCACATCTTTTCTAAGCAGTTTTATTTTTCGAAGGGATACCATTTTCAATGCCATGGCGCACTATTTACACAAAATTGTGTTCTTAATTAATAGTAATATAATTCACTTTGAAGATAAAATAAGATGATTTTTTAACAACATTGTGTACCATTAATACAGTGCAAATGAAGCTAGCAGCGTGGTGCAGGTAGGTCGCTGCGACTGGTCTCCTCCCGTGTATGTCACGTGGTACACACAAATAGTGCACATGTCAGATTGGAGAGTCACTCGGTCTCGAGTAGATATTGCCAACTATCAAGCTACTAATTGAAACATAAGGCAACCGATGAGGACAATCATGCGTGAATCCCGCATTCAATAATACACATGTTCTACTTAGGACAAATTTAAAATAAATTTATGATCGTCCCCGCCCATGCCTGAAAAATGTCCCGCCCCTAAATTTGGTTAACTGTTAAAAATGTTGGGCTAGCAGTAATTCTATTTTTGTATCACTTTTTAAGTCAGTGGTTTGAGGAGTTCAAATTCCACGACCTACCAGAATGGGAGTCGGGCACTCAGCTCATTCAGCCATCGCGTCTGGTTACCTATTACGTCTACTTCAAAAAATTAAACAAATTAAAATAAAAACCGCCTACCCGACCCTGATTTTTATTTCAAAAGGACAATCACCAATTATTTTGTGTTGCTTTATCTGAAGAACAGCCATCTGCCCTGTATCCAGCACAAAGCTGTAGGGCTATGTTAGGTTCTAGGTGTTTGGGGTGTCTGGGTATTTTTGCATATAATGTACACAAATGAGCAGAAATATTCCCACAACTACACAATGTCCAGGAGTCAGGTGTGGGAATACACGAATCCCTACCCTGCATGTACAGCACATATATAAGAAGGTGGTTCTGGCGATATACGCTGGTTTACCCAAACGTAGATCACCACCATGCCTTGAGCCCGCTTACTCAAAGGCAGTACCTTCTAGTAAGAAACGGCATGCATAATGGCCAAGAACAGTGTAAATAGCTTGGTGCTCCTTGACTGTAACCTTAGTAACTGTTTGCCATCGAAAATCACTAAAAAAGACAGCAACATATGTATATTTATAAAGTACTATTTACAGAATATCATACATCTGATTGGACAATCGAGTCATGTGATCTGTGCTTTGTACTAATTATAGAACTATTGGACATTATGTAGTTGTGAGAATATCTCTGCTCATTTGTGTACATTATAATAAAAAATACCCAGAAATGTATCAATCGGAGGTTGTATGCTAAAACAGTGTTACGAGTATTATTCAGATAAAGGAGGGTGCGTGTGTACATAGATAAGTATATACATATAGAGTTTGTATACAGGTGAGTCACATGTATTTTATTGGAATTGGATACCTACGCTCCACACCCTCACACACAACCAGGTCACGTACTTCATTACGAGAGATGTTGCCAGGACGTAAAACTCCAACAACCAAACAACCAACCAATCAAATTTTCAAAACCAAGACACTGACCTAGATGTGACCCTGTACATCCTAATTAGATACTGGTGCACTTATTAACCTTTTGTTGCTGCATATAACTTTATTATAAGGGGATGCTAAGTCAATTCAACAAAAGCCGGTTACTTCAGAAGCCTTTGGGTGTCACAGGTTTGGCTATCTTGCCAACATTATTTTTGCATGTTTTCACTTCAAATATCTCACAAGTTATAGCCATTTAAAATAAAAGTTACTTAAAACTAAAGTAAAAATAGATTATAATGATCAACCTAACATATTTATCTCAGAAAATGACAACAATTCAAAACCTTCAGAGTATGCAACTTTAAAAATTAATAGTAGCTAATTTTCAAGGGGAATGGTGCTAAAATGACGATTGGTGGCCACACTTTGGAACACACCCAAACGGAGCTCGGCCGATTGAAGATAATCAAGCAACCCATCAACTGTAATCTGTCCTCCTAACTTTTGTTATAAATCTATTGCACTTGTTTTACTTCGACCTGATCAAAGCTTTGAAATAATCAGATTTAAGTCCTTTACCCACTTTTTCTGAAGTAATAACTTGACAGAATGATGCGACACATGCGATAAGAAAGTGCTGTTAACTTTATATCCACGGTGTTTTGGGGGACGGGTGGTCGCGATTGGGTGTTTCTTGTTTAACTTTGACACTATAAAAAAAGATTATTGTTTTCACAATCTGCTCCTAGATTATTCCACAAACATAAACAGTTGTTCTTTGTAGGTTTTCTGTTCAGATTGTTATGGTAAACAGCATTCTAGGTGATTGATAGAAAACACTTTAGTATCAGAAACCATGTTTAATATCTATGTATGTAGAGTATAATTATGTTGTTCTACATACTTCAAACACGCTTTACGGGTGTAGCGCAATATGATAACCCGAGTGGGTGGTGCGATGGCGGTTTGTTTGATGTTTTACGTCCTAGCAACATCTAAGGTCATATGAGGACGGGGGCTGACGGGTTTTTGTGTTTTTTAACTCTGGGTGCTCGGACCCGGATGTACGTGACCGAGCTCGTGCCAGATAAGGTTCACGGAGCAGGTGACCGAGCATTTCACAGAGCATGTGCCGGATGAGTGTGGCATGTGTGGTGGTTGAGTTTGGCAGGTGAGTGTGACATGTGAGTGAAGGCGGGTGAGTGTGGCAGGTGAGTGTGGCAGGTGTTGTGGTGGGGTGAGTGTGGCAGGTGAGTGTGACATGTGAGTGAAGGTGGGTAAGTGTGGCAGGTGAGTGTGGCAGGTGAGTGTGCCATGTGAGTGTGGCAGGTGAGTGTGGCAGGTGAGTGTGGCAGGTGAGTGTGACATGTGAGTGTGGTTGGTGAGTGTGCCAGGTAAGTGTGGTGGGTAGGTGTGGCAGGTAAGTGGCAGGTGAGTGTGGTGGGTAAGTGTGGCAGCTAAGAGAATCAGGTGAGTGTGGCAGTCGAGGGTGACAGATGAGAGTGGCTGATGGTAGATGAGGGTGGCGGATGAGTGTGGTTGGTGAGAGTGGTGGGTGAGGGTGGCAGTTGAGAGTGCAGGATGACGGGTGAGGGTATTCGGTGAGGATGCCAGGTAAGGGCGGTGGGTGAGGGTGGCAGGTGCGGATGAGGGTGGCAGGTGCAGGTGTGGGTGTCAGGTGCAGGTGGTGGTGGCGGGTGTGGGTGGCAGGTGCAGGTGTGGGTGTCAGGTGCAGGTGGTGGTGGTGGGTGTGGGTGGCAGGTGAGGGTGGCAGGTGAGGGTGGCAGGTGAGGGTGGTAGGTGAGGGTGGCAGGTGAGTGTGGTAGGTGCGGGTGGCAGCCTGGTGGGATAGAAGTGGATTGGGGAGCTGGTGGTGATGAGTCAGACGCAGGGCTGTGACCTCACCATCTGTGCCGGGACGAGTGTTTTACTAACTTATCACCAATTCAACACTCCCTCAATTAGCTAAAAATGTCGGTGTGGCGGGAACGGTGGGGTTGGATGGATGTGTTTCAGAGTATTATCCGGCTGCACTATTTCATCAAACTACGCATAACAAAGTTACTCTTAATGTGTTAACATTAAATTATGTAAACCATGAGAAAACTTTAATGCCGTCGTGTTCGTAATAACGCACTCATTGGGGAACAATTCTTATCAATTGTTTATCTCGTCCGAGGGAGTTGGGCTATTTGCTTGCTGCAGACCTGCCTGGGTTTTACCGGATTGCTCCCGGCTGCCTCTTGTCTCGGAGCCATTAAGACTTCGTCTGCTAACACAATATACACATCGCTAAATGCTGGCTCTGAAATGTGCCATTCATTATTAGTCAAATTCAACACTTATTGCCTGAAAAATTACAGTAGCGTCAGTTGAAGAGTGGATAAACTCTAAAACAATAGGACAGAAATTGGGGCATTGTTGCGAAAAAGGTGCGAATCGTTGGTAGCGTGGGTCCATCAGACAGACCCATGTGTTGTTGATGTACATGTCTGTGTGTGTGTGTGTGTGTGTGTATATATATATATATATATATATATATATATATGTATGTATATATGTATGTATGTATGTATGTATGTATGTACGTACGTACGTACGTACGTACGTACGTACGTACGTACGTAAAACCTCTCTAAATCGACCGACCATGGGACCGACTTTAAATGGTCCATTTAGGGAAGTGGTCGGTGTATGGATTTCTTTATCGGTACAATGGTATGTTATGGGTGATCGTTTGGGAACCAAATAAAGTGATCCATATAGGGGGACGCTCGATCTGTGGGGGTGGTCGGTAGAGAGGTTTTACTCTGTGTGTGTATGTGTGTCTGTGTGTGTGCGCGTGTCTATATACTCGCCAACCCCAACTGGACATTTGAACAAGCCCCGATTAAGATGTAACTTGCCTCGTCACGACAGTGTCGGGGTAAGGTCAGCTCAAGAAGCAGAAAGAGTGACCTCTCCCGGAACCCAGCTCCACATGCTTCACAGATGTGTCTGCGCATTCAGCACCCTCCTCGCGTACCTCAGCACCGGGCGGGATGACCGAGATGTCAGAGCGCCTTCTCCCGCGCGGCAGGTCATGGGTTCGATCCCTGGCTATGTCAAAGCAACGATTTACCAAATTTATGTGAATCTACGTTGCCTGGCAGTGTCACTCGGCAATACACATCTTAGTGCCAGGATACTGTGACTGAGTGGGATATTTGGTCATGAAGTTGGCAGTATGCTATCCTAGTGAGGGAGCACTATAAAGTCCCCATCAGTTCACTGTCACAAGTCGGTCCCTGATGTGACTTCAAATGTTGCTAGAACGCAATAACGCAATATCAGGAATTGTACCACTCCCCTATATCAGCTGCACCTGACCGGATGTTTGTTTATTGGGGTTTTACGTCCTAGCAATATCTACGGCCATATCAGGACTTGTACCAACTTGTGACAGTGCGCACTCATGGCATCTTTATAGTGCTGGGAGACGAGTCAGCCAGCACCATAATCCAATTTCCCACCCAGGCACCTTATCCTGATACCGATCTAACCAGTCATCGAACTACCCTAGTAATGGCAAGCGCCAGGCTCGATAGCAACAAGTCTCAATTGTATATGTCATTGGTTCGACTCGGCTGGGTTTTCGAACTCCTAACCTTCCACATGGGAAACCAGTGCTCCTTTCCCATTCAGCCAACCGTGTTGGGCGTGATGTGCAGTGGTGCACGGTGGCTGTGAGATCAACACTGGCGGGGGTGATGACGTGGTGCCGGACTTTACTATTACTAATCGTACATCACGAGTGCAGCAGACAGGCCGGCCTTTAACGAGGCGTGTCCGTCGTCGTGGTAACGTCTTCCACGTGCTATATTGGCCGCACGGTGCGCTTATCTGGCCGGGGCCTGTAGGTGCAGACGGCCGCCTCAACCCACACCGCCCCACCCACCCGTACACCGAGTGTGCGCGAGAAAAACACACATTTATTTACCATGTCAATTGCAAGGGCGTTAATGTTTCACATGGATGTGGAATTTGTGGGGGCGGGGGGGGGGGGGGGGGGGGGATAAACATTACAGTCTGGAAGGTCTATCTCTGTCGAACCGCATTTCTGCAAGTAAACACGCAGCTCTTTGTCGGTCTGCAAGTCGCCTAGCAACGACTCGCTAATCTAGGGGTGGGGGGCGGGGGGAGGCTTTTAATTCCAAGTTGTAGATATTTTACCTATTCATTCCAAAGTGAGAGCTGTATGAGTTCATTCAATGGAATACTATAGTGTATGTGTGCATCTTTTCCAACCAGTGGTCCACAACTGTTTCATCAAAGGTCTGTCTGTGGAAAGTGCATATAAAAGAGCTTGTCGGAAAGGGTAGCCTATGTGGTGGCAACAGGTTTCTTCCAAAGAAATATGCTTGACATCCAATGGCCGATGATAAAAATCAATGTGCTCTCGAGGCGTCGTTAAATGAAACAAGCTTTACTTTGTGTGCAGCTTTTCAATAGACATCCTGATACTAGATTATACTTATAGCCTCCAAGTTGGTAACGGATAGGCGTGAGGTGTGATGCCCTCGTGATTATACCAGGATGTATATCGAGATGGGTGTTTGATGGAGGAAGGAGGATATACTATATACAGTAAAACTCTTCTAAATCGACCGACTATGGGACGCTCTTTAAATGGTCCAATTAGGGAGGTGGTCAGTTTAGGGATTCTTTGTATCGTTACAATGGTATTGTATGGGCAATCGTTTGGGACCTAAATAAAGCGATTGATATCTAATAGTATATAGAGCAGTGGTCGATCTGTGGAGGTGGTCGGTTAGAGAGGTTTTACTGTATGTATATATATACATATATAATATATGTATATATATAATATGTAGAGTATATGTATAATATATATTATAATATATATATTATAATATATATATAGTGTGTGTAATGTGTAAGATAGTGTATGGAGTCCCACTATGTCAACCTATTCAGGGGAATGCTTCCAAGTGGTACTAATGACGTAGGTGTACAGTGTTGGCGCGCCCCCTTTGTACACATTGCCGCGATGTGGCCAGACTGGGCGGGGGCGTCCTACTTACTACCGGCGTCACACTGGTACCGTGCTAATTAACGCATCCCGGTGACGGCTATTTACTGATGCTGTGAACATTACGCCAATGTTCGATAATATCAGACCAGACTGGATGGCCGAATAAGTAGAGCCTTCGCATCCCGTGTTCGATCCCCGACCGAGTTAAACCAATTACTTACCAAATTGGCAAATTGAAATCTCTCTAAATGATCACTTCCACAGATCGACCACTCCCCTATATCGATCGCTTTATCTGGGTCCCAAACAATCACCCATACAATAGCATTGTAATGATTTTTTTTTTAACTCCCTAAAGCGACCACCTCACTGAATGAACCATTTAAAGTCGGTTCCATGGTCGGTTGATTTAGAGAGGTTTTACTGTACTCTTTTTCTAAGCAGGACTTTTCCCTAGGGGTGACTTAGTTCACCGGTAGCCTCCGCTGTGCAATGGTGTACTTTGGTGAAGGTGAGGCTGGTGTTGTCCCTGTGCAGCTGGATGTCACTGCATGGCGCTGTGTTAGTAACACGAGCCCTGGATTGGTCCTGTTTGTGTGTGACTAAGTGGTGTTGTGTTTGTAACATGAGTCCGGGATGGGTCCTGTCTGGGTGGGACTGAGTGGTGTTGTGTTAGTAACACAAGTCCGGATGGGTCCTGTTTGGGTGTGACTAAGTGATGTTGTGTTTGTAACACGAGTCCGGGATGGGTCCTGTCTGGGTGGGACTGAGTGGTGTTGTGTTAGTAACACAAGTCCGGGATGGGTGCTGTTTGGGTGGGACTGAGTGGTGTTGTGTTAGTAACACAAGTCCGGGATGGGTCCTGTCTGGGTGTGACTAAGTGGTGTTGTGTTTGTAACACGAGTCCATGATGGGTCCTGTTTGGGTGGGACTGAGTGGTGTTGTGTTAGTAACACAAGTCCGGAATGGGTCTTGTTTGGGTGTGACTAAGTGGTGTTGTGTTTGTAACACGAGTCCGGGATGGGTCCTGTCTGGGTGGGACTGAGTGGTGTTGTGTTAGTAACACGAGCCAGGGATGGGTTCTGTCTGGGTGTGACTGTGTGGCATTGTGTTAGTAATGTAGTAGTCTGCACTGGCCTCTCAGGCAAGTAACCACATATACAGGTAGGCGTGGGTAGTGTAGTGATATCAGGGAGCCTAGGTGGTGTAGTGGTTAGCACACTGGCCCGGAATGCCAAAGGGTGTGTATTCGGGTCCTGCTCTAGGCGCATCATTTCCCATTTTCATCACCCCCATGACAATGGTTGCCGTGACCATGATCCTGTACAACCTACGCGCTGTATGGTTGTTGAACCTACCCTGTGTATGTATGTGTAAGTGCATTGACTGTATCTATGTAATTGTAAGCATTAAATGACCATTTAAAAGACTTACAATTCCAGGGGGATGAGTATAGTAGTCTGCACTGACCTCTTAGGTCATAGACAGGTAGGCATGGTAGTGCGTTGATATCGGGGAGCATAGGTGGTGTAATGGTTAGCACACTGGCCCGGAATGCAAAGAGATGTGGGTTCGAGTCCCGCTCTAGGCACAATATTTCCCATTTTCATCACCCCCATGACAGTAACATGAACCCAGAATGGGTCCTGTCTGGGTGTGACTGCATGGTGTTGTGTTACTGTTAGTAACACAAGTCCAGGATGGGTCCTGACTGGGTGTGTCTGTGTGACGTGGTAACACAAGCCTGGGGTGGGTCCTGTTTGGGTGTGACTGCATGACATTGTGCTAGTAAGATGAGTCTAGGATGGGTCATGTCTGGGTGTGATTGTGACGTTGTGTTAGAAACATGAACCCAGGATGGGTCCTGTCTGGGTGTGATTGCATGACATTGTGTTAGTAACACGAGCCCGGGATGGGATCTGTCAGGGTGTGACTCCATGAGGTTGTGTTAATTCTATTAAAAACAAGTTATTGTTCTATGGCTTATGATATTATCACACATAAGCTATGGGCTTATACTATATATATATAACTTTTATGAGTAAATAAAGCATATATTCTACATAGTATATATTGTACATAGTTTATATAATATAGTATGATATATACATTACTTATATTATATATATATTATACATATATAATACAGTGTATATATTACACATGTATTGTATAGTATATAACATACTATATAATATATATATCATATATATGATATACCATTTACATATATAGTAATTCGATTATATAGAGTATATATAGTAAATATAGTATGTGAATATATATAGTATGCATATCACAGATACTATATATATTGTATATGGCATATAGTGATATACATTACATATATTTTAGTAATATAGTTAATGGATAAAGAGTGCAATATATTATCTATCGATGTTTCTGGAGATAATTACTCAACAGAGAATGAATTTCTAGAATCTGACCAACCAGTAAATTTATGCTTAAATGACATCCAGTCCTCGATTCGCGCCTGATGAGTATATCACTGATACTGGGGGGTTTGATGAACACGGAGACCGCCAACGTAGATAGGTAGTCTCAGAACACTAACTATATGTATCTATGCACGTATATACATATATAATTATATATACATATCGATGTCGCTGAAAACGCATGCAAAGACTTTATTTCTGTTCGTAGAAACACGGCATCCAGATGGGATGGCCAAATGAGTAGGAATGTTCTCTACCTGTGTGGCAAGCTATGAGTCAATTCCTGCCAAGTCAAACCAATGACTTGAAAAGTTATACTGGTCGCTACCTAGTCTGGCATGTGGCCTCACTAGGATAGGGCAAGGACCAGCAGAATGTGGACGGCCAATTGACCATTTTTTAAATTTCTCCTATTTAATCGATGAATGTAACAAACAAACTGATGAAAAACAAAAGTGGGCAATTAAAATTTAAAACTGCGTGTTTTGTCACAAAGTTCGCATTTCTTCATTCGGTCGCCTGGTGGGCTGGCTGCGTGGGTAGAGAAGCGGTCTCACTGGGAGGGTTTCTAGATATGCCTGCGCATGCGCGTGTCCCGGCGGGCCGTGGTGCTGGTCGACTTAGAGGGTTGTGTATGCGTAGTTGGCGGGAACTGCCAGACGGGTCTGCGGCTCCAGGAGTTTGGTGAGATGCGCTTATATGCGCACACCAGACCGATCTGTTAGCCCAACTAACTGGCAGTGCGCACATTGGTCAGACGGCTCCGCGCACTGACCACAGCAGGCTGGGCTAGACTGCATGTGTTCAGCTGGGCCAACCATCAGATTCAGGTGTGGGTGGTTTGCGGGATTCCAACTCATTGGTTCGAACCCTGGTTGAGTCAAAACAGTGCCTTAAAAATTAATAGTTGTCGCTACCTCGCCTGGCATTCGGCATGACTAGGATAAGGTAAGGAACGGTGGAATTAGGAATACCAATTATCATGGACTGACATTTCTCCTGCTTGATCAATGAATGTAATCAAAACAAAAATAAAGACCTTTACTAAGCAGACTTTCAAACATTGCTTACATAATCAATTTTAATTTAAAAGTTATTGGGGTTCTAACATTACGGCAAGAGCTGTGCCGCCTTGTCAGCCTTCAATATATTGGTTACAGTTAAAGGGGTAAATGTCCAAGCAACTGCACAGCGCGATCACAGATGAGTGCGGTTCGTATGACACGTGTGTATACTGCTGCCTGGGGGGGGTTTGTAACCTCTTGGTTACTGGCCGTAAAACTGCGGCACTGGGAATGGCACTGATAAATCGGTCCGAACTTGGTCAAAGTCATAGACTTTTGTGGTACACAACCAAAACACTTGAGTCCCGGTGCCAAAGGGTTGGGGTGAATGGAAGGGAAAAGATGGGATTTGCAGTCTTAATCTTAAGAAAACAGAGCAGCAGTGGAAAGGAAAATGGCCCCACCCAAGCAAACAACTCCCTTGATCAGGGGGAGAGGTAAGCCCAGGAGAGAGAAAGGAAAGGGTAGGTTTGAAGGAAAGATAAGTGTGGAAAGTTGAGTCAACGACCTGTGTCTTTAGTGCTTTGTGGTGACCAGTCAGCAAGCCGGAGACACAAACGGAGTAATGGGGGTAGGAAGTGAAAAGCTGGCCAGCCTCCACCTGCAATATTTGTTTAGATCAAACTAGGAGAGGAGACTGGCATCTGAAAGGAGATAGAAGAGGTGTAGACGAAGTAGAGTCCGGACAGCAAGTGACATGTGTGTAGTGTAGGGCGGACTTAAAGAGCGAATCAAACACAACAAACTGGGTTGTCGGCTTTAATCGGCCCACACCTCTGTCTACGAACAATGACCGTAGTGTACCTACACACCAACCGGGCGGGGTTGCCGAATCGGTAGAGCGCGGCCCTCGCGTGCGAGAGATCGGGAATCCGTTTCCGGTCGAGTCAAACCAATGACTTATAAAATTGTTACTTGTCGCTTCATAGCCTGGCACTTAGCATTAAAAGGATAGGGCAAGGACTGGTTATCTCAGTATCAGGATAATGTGACTGAGTGGGATATGAGGTCATGGTGCCAATGGAATGCTTTCACAGTGGGGCAGCACTATTAAGTCGTCATGAGTGCGCACTGTCACAAGTCCTGATATGACCTTTGATGTTGGCAGGACGTAAAACCCCAACTACCAACCAACGTAAACACCCCGCGCCAGTTTGTGGATGCGTGCACCGTGTAGGCGAGCCTGCGTGGCCGGCTGTGGTGGCGGGGCGCCGCACCGTGGTCATTCAGACACACGACATGTGCTGTGTGGATGTGAAACACATGTGTGAGCGGCGCGTCGATTGCCCGTCGATTGCCCGGGTGCAGAGAGAGAGCTGCAGACTTCACATAAAACAGCCAGTGACCAATCGATGACTCCCAACTGCAAGCACCGGCTCGAACCACGGAACATCGGCGCCACCTGCCGGCCGCCGGGTGACCGCCTAGTGGCTGCCGGGGAATCTGGCCAAAGCACTGCCTGTGGGAACAAACTCTACGGTGGTGTTTGGAACCCCTGGGGCCCAAGTCCAAAGGCTGGTTAAAGCTGCATAGTCCGATGAAAACATCAAATTTGAAAAACAATAGCAATTAGCAACTAGATCTGATTCATCATATCCACCTTAGATACTGGTGCACTTATTAAGCCTTTGTTGCCACATACAAGGGAATACTGAGGCAATTTAATCAAACCTGTTACTGCAGAAGCCTATAGTATCAGGGTTTTGGCGTGCTTGCCAACATTAATTGTGCATGGTTGCACATCAAATGTCTCAAAAGTTAGCCATTTAAAATTTAAAAAGTTAGCTCAAACTACAGTAAGGTGGATTATAAAGATCAACCTCATGTATTTATCTCAGAAAACGACAGAAACTAAAAACCATCGGACTATGCAACATTACATTCAGAACTCGGCTGCCAAATTCAAAACACTCGGATGATCAACTTATATTTAGCAAATGGCGATTACTGACTACTGAGTATGTGTTTGATTTGTTGGAGTTTTACGCCCTGGTAATATCGAGACATGTGTTTGATTTGTTGGAGTTTTATGCCCTGGTAACATCGAGACATGTGTTTGATTTGTTGGAGTTTTACGCCCTGGTAACATCGAGACATGTGAGGACGCATACGGCCTTGTTCCCGCTGGCCCTCATCACATCAGCGACATCAGACCCTAGTGACGGTGAGGACGCCCTGGGTTCACACTGCCATCAGTCGCTTCCCGTCCTCATACGACCTTAGGTGTTGTTAGGACGCAAAAAGATACATCCAAGAAAGAAACAAACTTATAACCTACATAATAAATAGAAGCAGGCTCCACCAAACGCCCAATTAGCAATTTAGCTTTATGGGGGGAATGTTTTGAACTTCTCCAGTGTTTTGAAAGGAGTAGTGTGTTAAAAGTCCTCCACAGGCATCTGGGGGAGGTAGGGGGGGGGGGGGGGTCCCAGGGCGCCCAGCCACCAGGAGGCGGGGCACGCCACCACCGAGGTATATAGCACACTCGGCTCCCACTAGATTAGCAAGCGACACTTGCGGTTGTTACTAATATTAGCACTTTTATAGGCTTGAATATGGCCTATATCTATATTGGACATAACCTATATCTATATTGGACATGACCTATATCTATATTGGACATAACATATATCAATATTGGACATAACCTATATCTATATTGTGTATGGCCTATATCTATATTTTGTATGGCCTATATCTACATTTTGTATGGCCTATGTCTATATTGGACATGACCTATATCTATATTGTGTATGGCCTATATCTATATTGGACATGACCTATATCTATATTGTGTATGGCCTATGTCTAGATTGTGCATGGCCTATATCTATATTGTATTGACCAATTTCATATGATGTCAGCACATGCATTTAGGTTAGTGTGCGCGCTGCTTGGCTGCAGGACAACATCCGGTCACACCTCAATTTCAATGGCTATGAGCAATCTTCATAGAGAAAAGGTGAAATATCTCTAAAACCACACCACATAGACACAAACCTATTGGAAGACATATAGAAAATATATTCAAAGAAGATTTTATATTAAATTTATAAGGTTGGGGCTCTGCATTTCTATTAATTTTGAATAAAATCGACGTGTTGCACTGTGAGTATCGGCAAACTCAATGCATTGTCAATGGCCGTGAGCAATCTTCATACAGAAAAAGTGAAATATCTGTAAAACCACATCACCTAGAAACAAACTGATTGGAATACACATAGAAAACATGTTTAACAGAAAGATTATATTAAATTAATGAGGTTAGGGTTCTGGATTTCTATTAATTTTGAATAAAACAGACGTTTTGCACTGCGCGTACTAGTAAACTCAATGCATTGTCAATGGCAGTGAGCAATCTTCATGCAGAAAAAGTTAAATATCTCTAAAACCAAAACACCTAGAAACAAACTGATTGGAATACTAATAGAAAACATGTTTATCAAAAAGATTATATTAAATTGATATGGTTAGGGTTCTGGATTTCTATTAATTTTGAATAAAATTGACGTTTTGAACTACGCGTATCGGCAAATTCAATGAATCAATGCACTGTCAATGGCCGTGAGCAATCTTCATATAGAAAAAGTGAAATATCTCTAAAGATACACCACTTAAATACAAACCGTTTGGAATTCATATAGAAAATATATGCAACAAACAGATTATATTAAAGTTATAAGGTTCGGGTTCTGAATTTCTATTAATCTTGAATACAATTGCGTTTTAAACTGCGTGTATGTGTTTTGAACTGCGTCAATGCATTGTCAATGGCCGTGGGCAATCTTCATACAGAAAAAGTGAAATATTTCTAACAATACAACACTTAGAAACAAGCCACTTGGAAGACATAGAGAAACATATTCAAAAAACAGATTATATTAAATATATACAGTTAGGCTTTTGCATTTCTATTAATTTTGAATAAAACTGACGTTTTGCACTGCGCGTATCGGCAAACCAATGGCAGTGTGCCTTTGTTCTGCAGCCAAGCTGCGCTTGAAATAGGTCTATATGGCCCATGTCTATCCTGTGTATGCCCCCCCCCCTTTTGGCTTAAGTATATCATGTGTCATATAGTGCATTATGTGAATATAACCAATATATAACAGTATAGGTATATGCCCTGTTTCACTACTATATTATGCATACATCGGTATAATATAAATAACACCGAGTTCATGCTATTGGCATAGTGCCACTACCTGTCAGACTTAACACTATCTTTCTTTGGTAATTATATTTACTCCTCTGAACAAAGTCATTTATTTAATGTAAATGCACTGGTGGGTGTGTATATATTGAATATGTGTATACAGTAAAACTTCTCTAATCGAACACCTCCACAGATCGACAACTCCCCTATATCGATCGCTTTATTTGGGTCCCAAACGATCACTCCTACAATACTATTGTAATAAAATTTTTTTAAACACTCCCTAAACCGAATATGCTTATGTGAGTTTGTGCTAAAGTAAAAATATGAAAATTTGCATATCGACCCCAATTAATTTTTTTCTACTTTTTTCTTGTAAGAAACAGTTATTTTGGCTTAACTGTACTCAATAAAATCTTGTTTGAATTTGTTGTTTGTTAAAATGATGCTATAGGTGTTTGTTAAACTGAATGCTATGCAGTTATTTTAACAACTTCCTCAATTTCTATCAAATTAAAATCAACAAGTGAGAAAAGAAATTCAACTCTGACATATGCACAACCTATAATATGGATTCTGCTATTATTTGGAATGTTTTCAGACTCGGGACGTTCAGTGACCTGGCGGGTGCCTGGCAGGTGACCCGCCGTCACCGTCAGAACGTCGCGCTACCCGCCGTCAAGGCGGGTGTCACGACGAACCAACCCGGCAGCTGACAGTTCCCGCCGTCATATTACCAAGTGTCGTATTGCGGTAGCGGGCGACAATTGTCGTCTGCACGACTACGCGCGTGAACCAGGAACGCGTCACTCACCGGGTCCACACTTCCGGTGCGCGGTGTCCCCTGCATCGCCGGCCTCCACCCGACGCCACCACGTGCGTGCCGCGTCGTCTGCTCGCCCTACGCCTCCTGTGGCCAGTGGTTATAGCGCCCAGGTAAAGTCGGGTGAGGTGCACGTGCCGGCCGGTCCCACCCCAGCCTCAAGTGTGCGGGCGTACACGCACGCGCAGTGAAAGGACAGCGTGCCGGATGGCGAGCAGGCTGCAGACAGTGGGCCGCTCCTGCTGCTCACTGGAGGACGACTGTAGGCAGCGAGTGCCCCCGTCCGTCCGTCTTCACGCCAGCCGACAGACTGGTCCCCCCTCCTCCTGCGTCCTGATAACTCCTCCAGCCGGGTAGGCAGCTGGAGCAGCAGCGGCAGCGCCGGGCGAGTGGGGTGGTGGATCAGGGTACTGGAGGAGGACGCGGGATGGGCGTGCGGATGGCTATGCTCCAGGGTGCGAGGTGAGGTGGGGGGGGGGGGGGGCTAAGTTGACAGGGGGCGTGTGAAGGAGGGGCTCCATGATGCGTGGGCGGCACGTGTCTGTAAGTAGGTCATGTCAACATGTCACGTGTCTAGGAATGTGAGTAGTGTAGGAATGAGGCCATCTGGACGGGCAGTGAACGCCACTCATCCCGCTAACAAAGCGACTGGTCGCCATGTCATCAAATATTGTTTTGACATTCCATCGTACTTCAGATTAACTATTTCCAAATAAAGAAAAGAAATGATGCAAGGCGCATCCGTTTACATAACAATATATCACGTGAGTTCTGAAGTACAATACAATGAAAGACTACGTGACCTGAGCTGGACGTACAGTAATGGTAACAATACTAACATTTCATCTTACATTCTATCTTACTTCAGATTAACTATTTCCAAACAAAGGGGGGGGGGGGGGAAGGATGAAAATACATTTTCAGTGCACCCGTTTGCATAACAAATATCACGTGGTTCTGAAGTACAAGACAATGAAATATTATGTGACCTGAGCTGGGAATTTAGCAATGGTAACTATAGTAACTATATTCCTCAACCTAATTGTATATATGCTCATTAATGGAATAGTGTGTGTTTATATGTCCTTATCGCCGAGGAATCACAACTGGGATACAAGTAATTTGTGCCCCAATGTCCTAGTGGCCTTGTGTTCCCATGCCCCAGTATCCCCCTACCCCAGTGGCTTAGTGACCCGTGCCCACGTGCCCCAGTGTATTTGTCTCCCCGTGCCCCAGTGCCCCAATGTGGTTGATCCTTCTTTGTCGTTCTGTGCAGATAATACCAGACAAAGGACCATGTAGATGGCGCCACTGGCGGACGCCATGTCAGGGTGTGGCGGGACGTTATTACACTGGTTGTGAGTCGTCCTTTATGCTTCATCCAGATTATAACTGCACTTCTCTGCCGGCCGTTACTAGTTGTCCGAGTGTGTAAATGACTTAAACTGACATCAATGCATTCAGAGCAGTATATTCACACTATTCACGCGTGACCTAATTTGGCATCAAAACGAGTCTGAGCACGCGTCGATATTGGAAATGGCCATAAGACACTGCTGTGTGCCAATGTGTATGAACTACTACAGAAATTAAAGGAGCAAAATTTGAAGATATTCACTTTTGAAACTATCATATTCATTTTTGCATACCGTTTTTCTATTTATTGGTCAATTTTCATGAAGATTAAGTGATGATCAGATGCATTTCAGCGGGCAATGTCAACAAAGTCACTCACCTTGGCTACCAATCCTTTCTTAAATTCAAAGTTGTATAAATTTCTTAATATATATATATATATAATAAAAAAATACATTTGAACCCTTTTAAAGCTTTTATTAATTTGTAATTACTAAGACTAGTTGTTTAACTGTGCTGCACAGATAACTACGCTGACAGCGCTGCATTACATGATACCACCATAACTATGCAGACTTGAAGTTGACAGTCACATTGTAGTTAAAGAATGGGAAAATCACCATGCAAGGGTCACCCAATCTTCGTGGAAATTGGCCAATAGATAGAAAACAGGTATGCAAAGATGAATATGGTAGTTTAAAAAATGAATACCCTCAAATTTGAGTGATTTCGAGAGGTATCGGTCGACAAAAAAGTATTTGCATGACTTTTCATACAGCAGCGCCTCACAGATGCGTACGTGACCTCGGTCTGGTTTCAACATGGCCACAACATGCTATTGGGTTGTTGTGGTCTGCTGTGATATAGTCTGGCCACTTTGTGACACGGGGACACTCAGTACTTGTTTCCCAGTATTCCTACATTTATATAACACATTGGCATTCTTATCGGCATGGCATAGATAAGTTGGGAATAAAATAACACATCTGTAGTAAATATCAATAATCATCTACAGGTTTACAAAATGATTATTAATTCAATTTGATTTGAGTTAATACACACAATTCCACGTCCTAAAAATTCCGGTTGCTACTACTGTAGTACGATTGAACACACCCATCTTCAGATTCGAAACATAAATCGGAAATGTTGACATTTTGTGAATGTATGTCTCACATGTGGTACTGATCTCTTATATGGACAAAATCAATATACCCATTAATAGGCAGTTGGGGTTATAATTAGATCTCCTCTGTTTGTTGGAAACAATCCTCTGTCTGCAGCTAGGTTTGACATGAAAGCATTGGACATCTTACGGCAACCTCCCTTGTGTTTATCAATTCTGGCAGAGTCAAGTTAGGGTGTGCGTGCCCGAATGTACCTGACTTTCAAGGTGAGCGCCAGGTAACATATAATTACTAATAACCTATTGAGGCTAGTTGTGAAATGATGGATTTGGTGGAAAGTAGGTTAGGTCTTACAAGGTTATGATGCCACCCATCCATGGTCGTTAACTTAACATTGGTGCAGCACTCCCTGAAGGTGAAAGCCATCTTCCGTTCTGTATATAGAGTGTAGATTACGGAATGTCTCCTACTGTATGAAAGACAGGTGCCAGTCTCCCAAATGGGAAATGTGTGCAACGACAGGGGAATGTGTGTAACGTGTGTAGCTGTAAGTGTAACGCAGTACGGCGGCGCCTACCGCACATTGCCGGATTCTCACGGGAGGTCGTGGTGCTGCCACCTTGCGGTCAACTGCGGCAGTACCGACTAAGTCTTAGAGCTAGTGCTGCCCCTGGGTGGGTATTTGGAGTTTCATTTTGTGGCGGATAATGGGGCCAGGGCCCATATGTATGAGCCCGGGTTAGCGGTCGTAACCCTCCGTCGTGCGGATTTCCCGGGTTAGCGGCAAAAACTGTGTATGTATGTGTCCGGGTTAAACTAACTTGGCCAGCGTAAAGTCGCCTGCACTAACCCCATGCGAAAGGAGGGTTAAAGGTGGGGTTAGGCACCGATTATGGCGAAATCTATTAAATGCGATCATATTTAACAGAATTATATACGCAATAAGTGAAATTTTATCAATTTAACCATAAATTCGAACCGTTATTAAGGCTACTGCCGCATTGGCAGCGATATTAATAGTGTCGAATCGACGAATGTAAAGTAAACAAATCGCCGCAGCGACGTCGATATCCATACTGGCATAACACCAGCGGCAATGTTTTACGCCCAAATCTATTCAATGCGATCATATTTAACAGAATTACATACGCAATAAGTGAAATTTTATCAATTTAACCCTAAATTCGAAGCAATACACATAGCAGCTACATCGGCGGTGTTATTCATATTGTCGAATCGACGAATATAAAGTAAACAAATCGCCACCGCCGTGGCCCCCTAAGTTGCTAGATAACTAATAAGTTAGCTAACTCGGGCGCGCTTTGGTCACATACATCCCCCGTGACACATTTGGAACTCTGGGGTTAGCTAACCTGGCACCCTCCTTTAACCCCGGTCCGGTTAAAAATTGGCTCATACATATGGGCCCTGGTGAATCACAGTTATAGTCATTAATTGAAGTGGCCTTTCACGGGCTGACTGTGTGGAAATGGACTTCGACAAATGTTCGCCAAGCACATCTTTGCATGGTTTTTCTGTTTGTAAATGGCCAGGTTACTCCTATGGTGTAGGCTACTGGGGAGAAGGGAAGGGGTTGGGGAGGTGTTAAGTCGGTTTATGAAAAAAGTCTAAACATAATGCCCAGGGTTAGTTGATTTGGTGTGACTAGCTGTGAGAGTGGGATGGACCGCTTTCATACATGACGTGATATATGATCTCTATATACACATATATGTGGATGTCCTCTATAATACATTCTGGAAATATAAACAGACACTATGGCCTACTCTCCTAGTCCCCCCCCCCCCATCTCCCTGGCTGGACTCAAGGCTATGCCACCACCCTAGCGGCGCCTAGTTCCATCTTCTGCCATGACGGTGTTACCTGTGAGTGGACTGTCTGGCCAATTAACCACACGCGTAGTTGGATTTTAAAGTCGCCTGTTATGCCTCACCCAGACACAAACGAATCCAGCATCAAAAGCTCTCCAAACATACCTTTGCTTAGTTTGTTCAGTTCATGCCACTGAACATGTGGGAGGAGAGTTGAGGTCTGTGATGTATGAATGACATCATAGGTGGGATTCCCTCATCACATGACCTAGAGGGGTTCACCACACACAGGGGAAGCCATGGCAACCACCAAGATGGCAGCCACAGAAAGCTCTCAATTCAACTTTTAAAGTCTATTAATCTACATGAGTTAATCAATTATTCACATAAAAAGTACCTGGTTATGATAAATTAGTTAGACGAATCTTACCTGGGTATAGATGATGGATAACTATTGTTTTCCCGAGGTATGAGCACTTCCGGTCCAGCAATCTTTACCTACTAATTCAGGATAAAAATGATTCCTAATAAAAAAAAAAATTATAATAATATTGAATTGTAATGTTTTCTTGGTACAAGCCAACTGAATAGATGTGGTAGGGTGTGGTGGGGGGGCCCTCACCCACGTCTATCCGAGGCTTATACCTCGGGAAAACAATAGTTATCCATCATCTATACCCAGGTAAGATTCGTCTAACTAATCTATTTTACCTCGGTATACAGCCTCTGGCTAGCCGCAGGCTAGGGAGACTTTACGTAATAGCATTTTTATCCTGATATTCTATTATTTATTGCTTATCTCTTCTAACAAGCATGTAATATCAATTGTATATGATAATAAAGTGAGATTGAAAGTTTTTGTGTGTCTCACCTTTATCATCTAGTCTTGGAGCAATCGTTTTGCAATCCCACTT
This sequence comes from Branchipolynoe longqiensis, assembly GCA_030323885.1. NCBI lineage: Eukaryota > Metazoa > Annelida > Polychaeta > Phyllodocida > Polynoidae > Branchipolynoe > Branchipolynoe longqiensis. The sequence continues at coordinate 71,328,288 of CM059194.1, read as the reverse complement.
GACTTTTCCAGTCTCTTGTTGTAATGTTTTGCAAACGATCTGGCTGTTTTCCATCCTGCATGTGCCAGGATTCATTTCACCGAAATCCCTAGCAATCGAGCTTTTGAGACCATTGTTCCCCTTGTTGAATGCGATGCGTATCGTTCCGTATTAACTCCAGCTAGTGTTAACACCTTAATTGTCCATTGCGCCAGAGTATCCCGCGAGATGCCCTTATGTGGCTTAATAAAGCTTATCAACAATTGTCTTGAGTTTCTAATACTTTTAGTCTTGGATAAATACGCCCGTATGGCTGAAACGACACATAGCTTCTGATCCCCGGCGAATCTTGTGACACTCACTGTTGACAGGGGATCTCCCAACCGATTTGATTATAATAAAGTTGTTAAATCAAACGTTGCTTCGGTCTTGTCTATTTCAAGACCAGTTAGTGAAAGGGCGACTATTGTCTGACCTCTGTGGCCTGTTACTAACAGAAGGAACATCGCTACTTTAAAACCTAATTGTTTTATGTCCAGATGTTTGTTGTGTGACCACTGTTTAAATAATTTAAACACTAGCGACACATCCCAGAAACGATTGTATTTCGGTTTCGGGGGGTTCCGTTCATATATAGAATGTAACACCCAGTGAATGATGTGGTGTTTCCCTATCGTCTGACCATCTATTCGTGGGATAATTATAGATAAGGCACATCTTGCTGCATTAATGGCTCCATAGCCTAACCCTTCATCTTCTAGCATCCTGAGAAACCTTGCTACCTGGGATATAGACAGGTTCATTGGTTTCACTTTCTTGATTAAGCAATGCACGCCCCACTTCTTTAAGTATGTGGTATACATCTTGACTGTTCCTTTCCTCCACACGTGTGACACCAACCGTTGTTGAGTGACCTTATCTAAACCGAATTGTTCTAGATATTTATTTAGAAAAGAAATGCTAGCAGCGGAGTCATTGATACTTTTCCGTGTCGTGCCAGTGGGCCTTGGTGCGTCAGGTTTCCTCGGGATCTTTTGAATCGGAGGCAGCCTTTGGCTGTCGACATTAACACCGCTAGCCACGGTTGCGTGTCCCATTCAGGGACGATGAGGATCGCGTGCGTTTCCTCCAGTCGTATCTCCCTTGCTACTCTGCTTATGATGTTGAATGGGGGGAAAATGTAAAAGAAGTCATTTCGCCAGGTCATTGAGAATGCATCTATGTGCCATGCATTTGGTTCTGGATGCCATGACACATACCATTCTAATTTACAATTATTTCTGGAAGCAAATAAGTCTATTGTGGGCTTACCCCATTTTTGACAAATTTAGTTGAAAATGGTTTTATTTAGTGACCATTCAAGATGGTCATGGACAATCCTACTCTTTTTATCTGCCAGAGTGTTTTGTATGCCTGGAATGTGTGCCACCGTTAACCATACTTTGTATTTTTGCGCCCAGTTCCAAATGAGTCGTGCTATCTCATTACAGTGTCTTGATTTTGTGCCTCCCATGTTTCTGACATAAGCTATAGCTGTTGTGTTATCAGTTAGAATGCGAACATTGTTTTTGGGTACTTTTACTAGGCTTGCTAACCCTAGGTAAATAGCTCTAAATTTTAGAACATTTATATGATCTGAACTCTCACTTTCTAACATCTCCCTCCTGTCGCTACATCATTGCGATGTGCTCCCCAACCTTGTAACGAAGCATCAGTCGTCATGACTGTGTTGGGTTCTCCCATTCTAATGGGATTGGGAGAGTCAGTAATATGTTCCAACCACCAGAAGATATCTGCTAATCCTTTATCTGAAATAGTCATTTTCTTTTCGAAATTACCTTTAGCTCGTGCTAATGCTAGATTTTTGTCTATTTCCAATGACTTTATGTGCGCTCCCCCATATAGAATAGCTGGGGCATACGATATCATAATGCCGATAAGGACGGCGACCTGTCTTATCTTTGGCCTATATATGTCTATCAACTGGTTGGCTGTAACCCGAAACTTATCTAGTTTCTGTTGTGTAAGCGACACCGTCATAGTTTTGCTATTTAAGATAAAACCTAAGCATCTTAATTTCGTTGTCGGTAGAAAAACAGACTTATTTTTATGTATGTAAAAACCTAGCAATGTTAACAGATGGCATAATTCTGTGACTGCTTTTTGGCACTGATCGAAAGTTTCACCCATAATAAACGAATAATCAATATATGGAAACATAGTGTGTCCTTTCCTTGCCATTATTGAAAAAATTGGTTTTAGCAATTTGGTAAACAGACGGGGTGCACAAGCCAACCAGTTGGGTAAACACGTAAATTCGAAAAGTGTTTCATGCCAAATGAATCTTAAGAACTTTCTGTCATTCTTACAGATTGGTACCGTATAATAGGCGTCCCTTAAGTCGACACTGGCTAGCCATGAATCGGGAGTAATCAAATCTCGAGCTGTTTCCAGTGAAAACATTTTGAAATGCTGATATGCCACTATCTCATTTAACTTGGTTAAGTCTAAAATCATTCTTATTTCGCCATTCAGTTTCGGTCTAGAAAATACATTTGAAATGAATTCACCTTTCGTATGCGGTACCTGCTCTATAATGCCTTTTGCTTCAAAAAGATTCACTTGGATATTTATTTGTTCTTTTTCTTCTGGATTAAAGTTATATGGAAACAGGATTCTCTTTTGTTTAGGCATTTCAGTAAATGGGATTTTAACTCCTTTTACGATGTTCAGAATTTCCTTATCTGTTGTAATGTTCTGCCACTGCTCTAAACAATTTAAGATGTTTCCTGCTTTAAACATGCTTACGTAAGTCTGTGTCTCCTCCGTAACCATGTCCGGGGCTGATGGCTGGAGTGTTTGTGTGGAACATGTTATTTGTTCCCTGGCCTGGGGAACTGGGGTTTGGGTGTGAACTCCCTTTTGTATCCCCGGTTCTCGCTCCAGTTGGATGGCTGACGGTCTCCTCGGCCTCTCCCTCGTGGGCTGAATCCGAAGGATGGGCCTCCTCTTGTCGGTCTGCCTCCTCGTCGGAACCGAAAATCCGAACGTGGTCTCCGGAACCTGGCGGATTTGTCAAACTTCCGGCCTTTTGTGTCAGTGTTCTTAGCACTCTTGCTGTCCACTTCCACTTCTTTGTCACCCGAACATCTTGCTCTTGTGTCAGGGTTTCCCCTTGACCAGTTTGGGGGCTAAGTACAGAGTGTACTCTTTGCCATCGTTGTCGGTGACTTTCTTAGATCTGGCTACTTCCTTGCCAGCATCGGTGGTAACTGACTTGAAAACATTTTCAAATCTGCGATTAGTCATGTAGTTGCATGCCGCTGTAAGAAACGCAATGTCACGGTCCATGCCCCGTGCCAACGAGGAGAACTTATTCTCCGTTTGCATGCGGTTAGCGCTCCCAATACCGCTTTGTGGATAGTGCAAAGGACGGTTTCAAACCTACGGCGTTCGTCCGAGAGGTGGATACCAGCGTCCATCTGGGATCCCTTTGATACCCGAAATCTGTTCGGTCAATTTATTGATCACTTCTACCGGTCTAAAAGTATTGAAGTGACCCTTAATGGTCTCCCTCATCATCGTAGTTGTGTGGACTTTCTTCGCCTTTGGTTTTGCGCACTTTTTGCCTACTTTCACTCCTATCTTTGTGTACAGACCCGCGCGTTCTGTGTCCGAATCGGACTCAGTTGAGTAGGAATTGTCGGACGAGTCTGAGGAGGAATCCTTCTTCTTCTTTTTTGTCTTCTTCTTTGACTTTTTCGCTTTCTTGGCCTTGGAAGCCTTTGTGAACTCGTCCCCAGAGCTGCTGACTGTTTTCCGCTTCCCTTTAGCGACTTTCGGTTTCGGAACCTCGTAAGCCGACTCCGTGTCATCGTCATCGGAAAAGTCTTCCCAATCCTCATCTGGAAGGGGTGGAGGAGAGGCTCATGCCATCGCCTGGATATGCCTCATCTTTTGGTCTATGATTTTCGAAATCGTGGCCTCCAAATCCCCCGGTCGGATTTGATCGTCACTGTCCCTATCAGACGGTAAGTCTGCTCCGGGCTGCGGTGACGGCGGAGCCGCGTGTGCCGGAGACGAGTCATACGCGGTAGGTGCGTGACCCTCGGCTGCCGCTGGCGGTGCTTTGTTGTGTCGGTTTCTGTAACAAAGGAAAGTGTTACTAATCACCGGAATCCTCTCAACTGAACACAATAATTGTGACGCCAGGTAAACCTGGGTTGAGGTATGAATGGTACAGATTTACGTGTTTTACAACGTTCTCAGTACAGGCATGTAAGCTAAGTTTATGCCGTAGGTGTGTGGTATCGAAACCAACCATACAGGGGGGTCGGTCGTAGACCGCCCACGCTCTCTGTTCCATACACTTCTCCCACCCGCGGCTTCTGCGCCAGCAAGTTGGAGAAAATATTATGAAACTCGGAAGCTCGCCTCAAAAATCCGGTCTGGGGAGTCTATAAAAGAAACCCAGGATCATCCCCAACAAAACCCTCTTTAGGGTTCGGAGGAATTTCCTTAGGAGATGTGACTCGGGTCAACATCTCTCCCTGTCTGTACACAGGTTTCGATAGAACAAAGGAGTATCGGTTTCGATCGTGACACAAGCAAGCATTGTTCTATCCTCGTGTTAAAAACACGTTTAAAGTCCAAAAGGGACCTGAGAAAGTTCTGAACTTTCATAATGTGATGCTATAATGCATCAGTTATAAGTTACCTAAGTTTGAAATACTTACAGTTAGATTTAGTCGGTTAGTAGATAAATCCTGCCGGAGCAACTCAGCGAATGTCCTCCCGTTGTGAGTTGCTTATGCTAATTGCTGGACCGGAAGTGCTTCCTTCTCCCTAGCCTTCGGCTAGCCAGAGGCTGTATACCGAGGTAAAATATATATATATATATATGTATATTTAAAGAATTCCAATTGTGATAATTCTTAATTATTTTGATTTATTATTCAAATATATTCATGAGGCTAAAACCAATTACCCCCCTCGCCCCGTGACACGAACTGCACACTCTCAACACCCCCCCCCCCCCACACACACACAAACACACAACTAGCACCTTCTTCCGCATACACGCGCACCACACCACCACCTACTTTCCTTAAACTATTACCAACACTTCCTACTATCAATCTAGAATATTTAGGTTTGCTACGTTCTTTTTTAGTCATTAACACTTATTCAGGCACTTATTAATTAAATGTTCCCTACTTCTACACATAATGCAGTAGGCTACTTAATGGTCACACTCACCCTTCTTTGCTAATTTATATGCATAACGTGCACCCTATGGTTTTAACCAAATATATGTGGATTTATTCCCCCGAATTGTCTAGCTTGCTTCTTTACATCCTTTGTCTATTTTGAATTATCTAGATTAAAATATAGCAAGGAAAGTTCTTGATCTCCTAATTTAAAACATGTTTACACCCTTTCTCTTCACCTTGTCACTCACCATTCTATCATAGCCTCTATTGTAAGGGGCTGTCACATTACGACGCATCTCACAAGCGCGTGGGCAATGCGTAAAATCACTTTTTTACGTCGAGATGTGTTGAACCTTTCGGTGTGTTTAAAAATTAATAAGTGTCTATTGACACCTAACTGATTGTATGCTTTTACATTATATGTAAAGGCGATGGTTGAATAAAAAAACTAACAATTCTCGCCGTGAATATGGCCTATGCTGCCGACAAGGCATAAAGAAACCACCAATCAATCAATCAATCGGTGTGGGGGGCAAAGTTGGATGCATAAATGCTGTATAGATAGCGTATGGCCAACGTATGGCTAACGTGCCTCCCGGCGAAAAACGCTCGAATTACGCTCATGGTACGTTTGCAGAACGCCGGTGAACATTATATATACGTTATTTGAATGCCAGAACTACGCCTCATATGTTACATAGGCCTACATCAAGACACAGTGGAGAAATGCAAAATGTATGTAAGACGTACGTTAGACATATGTCAGATGTACGTTGTCAGTACGCAGACTGTACATTTCCACTGCCTTCAACGGAGGTCAATGTAGTGAACAATGTAGTCTAACATAATTTATGTCTAACGCACATCGACGTACGCCTAACGTATACATAACGTACGGCTGACGTAACACCCATATGTTGTCCTCCGTCAAAAGTTTTGTGCATGCACAAATCTTTGGCGACCCCCTAACGAGCATCAACGTATGTCGACATACATCGACCTACACATAACGAACGAGTAACGCATTACGACATATCCCGATGTAGTGGCCAAAAATCACTTACATCGGCGTACGTTTGCACGATGCGTCTGTAAGCTTCATCATTATAATTATCAGTATTTGCTCCTCTGTCGGGTCAAGTGAGGCGCAATGTAGGCCCTACTTTAGTACTTGCTGCTGGGGTGCAAATCGTCGTTGTTTGCAATCATTATCAGAGAATGTATGTGTGAAATAAATATTGAATAGTTGTTAAGGCCTACGTGGCAAAATGTAGATGCATATAAAATCACCTAAGTCCTGTTAATTAACACTCACGTGGAGAGGACTTAGTGGAGCTTGCTGGGTCGGCAGTAAGGCGAAGCGTCTCTGCGTCTCTGCGTACACAGCGAGGCGAGACCTGAATATCCACAACAAACGCACGTGACAGCGCCCGATCAGACCGGAAGTTGGGGGAGGATCCTGTGCAGGAACCATCTCGTTCGTGCTACACACACGGCGGCCTTACTGGGGTTCTCCGTCGGACAAACCCTGCGAACAACGCCCACATCTGTGTCGGCACTTGGTGCGGTCCGCGCGGGCTTTGTCGTGTGGTTGTCAGCGTGTTACAGCCATGGGCAAATCGAGGAAGGTCTGCGAGCGTGACAGGACGGTGCCGCTGACCGCGCTGTGTTAGTCACTTCGTGGCGTGACACAGAGTCACACTGCCACTGGCAACAAGGCGTCGTGCATATGGTGACGAGTTCACCACACAGTCAATCAGACGCAGTAACTGAACTACGCCAAAGTGACACCGGGGGATAGATAGTCGGTCATCGAACCAGGACAGTGTGTACATATGACCACACTGTTACTGTATACTACGTTCTCTATTGTTTCTACACAGTGTATTCAACGTCGTTGGGATTGGTCAAACTAACTGATATTATTCACCAGTTTCAATATGACGGCAAGAGAGGTGAAGTTGTGCTTACTAGGGGTGAGTCTTGAGTTTATTACACAATATCCATACACACATTGTTTATATATAGCCTTATAGGGCGTATATGCATATGTTTATGGCGTATGATGACAACATTACATATGGATATATAATACACGATTTCCGCGACTAGTACGACACCTGGTTATAGGCAACGATACTCGTGTTGTGGGTCGACATTGTGTCACTGTGTTGTTTTACACTGATGATCGACCTTATCAATCAATCAATCAATAGGATACAGCTAAAATGATTTTAAAATGGTGGGTATTTTTTCTCTGTAAATCCACATTTGTGCCAAAAAAGACTGTCAGTAGCTCAATATGAAGCCAGTGTTAACAGAGCCTCAATTGCCTCTCCACAGACTCTGTGACCCACAAGTCCAGTCTGGATTACACTCTGCGCATGCGTTGCGGAAATTGTGTATTACATTAGGTATAACTGTGATAACAGTGAAGATGCTGGGATTGTGTGATCTATGACTATGGCTATGCCTACAATGCTACATACATGTCCATGTGTATGGCCTACATGTATATATATATATACAGGTAGAGCCTACGATGAATCATACACCCGATGTTCTTATGAGCTGGTATCTTGGAGGTCAACTTTATATCCTCTTATCGGTATTGTAGCATTATGTTCTGGTAATATCAGTCCCATGTTAAAGGTATCCGTTATAGCTCGCCGGGAAAACAAACCAAACTCGGAATAGTTCTAATTTGTCCCATAGGTGGTGCATGATAGTACTGAACTTTGCCACTTGGTGGTGTAGAGTGACCCAGATTGGTCATGGGAGAGCTGGTGTTTTGAAAATGGCTGGGTGAGTGGAGAGAAGGGAGAGTAAAACTAAGGTATTTTCAACAAAAAATTGGAGTAGTTCATACAGGAAATATATTTACTTTAATGTAAAATATACTTTAGCACAGTTACTTTGCATAATTCAATCAGAAACGTTTTTTTTTGTTGTTGAATGTAGAAAAGAGTGAACCAAAAGGAGTTTGAACCCACAAGACCAATAAGTCCAGATTACAAGTTCAACACCTAACCACTAGACTACATAGGCCACATATAGTTGCTTTTCTCAGTTCAGGCAATTTGTATATATATATATATATTTTACCTCGGTATACAGCCTCAGGCTAGCCTCAGGCTAGGGAGAGGGAAGCACATCCGGTCCAGCAATTAGCATAAATAACTCACGACCGGAGGACGCTCGTGAGTTGCTCCAGTTGGATTTATCTACAATAAGCTAAGAACTGTAAGTAATCATGATTATTTTGGTTGAGCTTGTTTATGATGCAATATAGCTTCTAGATTGGAAAGTTCAGAACTTTCGTATGTCCAGTTTGGACAAGATTAGCATTCGAAATGTTGAATCGGATAGAACAAAGGATTCCTTTGTCTTGCTTCCATGGTTGGATCAACCCGCTTTGAACGGGTAGAGATGTTGGCACGGTCACATCTCCTGTGGAGATTCCTTCGGACCCTAATAGAGGGTGTTGTTGGGGATGATCCTGGGTTTCTTTTATAGATTCCCCTTTTGATAAGGCGTTTCTCCGAGTTTCGTAGCATTTTCTCTCACTTGCTGGCGCTGAAGCCGCGGGTGGGAGAAGTGTACGCGACAGAGAGATCGGAGGTTCTAGAAGCCTACCCCACGTATGGTTGGTTTCGATACCCAAAACCTACGATAAACTTAGCTTATCACGCCTGTATTGAGAACGGTGTAAATACGTTACTCATTACCAATAAGATCCTCAACCCAGGTATACCTGGCGTCACTTCGGTGTTCTGTTGAGTCGATTCCGGTTAATAAGTTTCCTTTTTTGGGTTACAGACTACCGATGGCTACAAAGCGAAACAAGCCGCCGCCCGCTGCTGCGGAGGGACGCGTGCCTACCGGCTACGATACGTCACCAGATCGGCCAGCTCCCCCGTCACCACAGCCGGGGGCCGACTTGCTCTCAGATAGAGAGAGTGACGAGGCCGTCGTTTACCCGGGAGACCTTACTCAGCAGGTCAATAGGCTGGTGGAGCAGAAGATGAGAGAACTCCACAGTAAGGACACAGTCCACCAGTTCCCGCCAATCGATTCAGACTGGCAGGATGTCTCAGATTTGGAGGAGACGGATTTGGCCATTGAGGCCCCGCGCCCTAAGATAAGGAAGCGCAAGCGCCCAGTTAGTTCATCCGGTGATGATTTCACCAAAGCCACTAAGGGCAAGAAGGTCAAGAAACCTAAGAAGAAGAGCAAAAAGAAGAAGAAAGATTCATCTTCGGACTCTTCGTCCGACTCGTCATCGACTGAGTCGGACTCTGACACGGAAAGAGCTGGCATTTACGCCAGAATTGGCGGTAAAATACGTAAGAGGTGCCCGCTCCAGAAGGCCAAGAAAGTAAAAACGACTACCATGATGCGTGAAACGATAAAAGGGCATTTCAACACCTTCAAGCCGGCGGAAGTGATTAATAAAATCACCGAACAGATTTCCGGGATTAAAGGGATCCCGGACAGTTTAATTAAGGAAATGGACACAGGTATTCACTTGAACGAGGAGAAAAAGCGTTTTGAGGCGGCACTGTTCACAGTCCATAAAGCGGTGTTAGGGGTCCTCGCTACGGTCGTCCCAATAGCCAACCGAATGCAAACCGAGAATAAATTCTCGTCACTGGCCAGAGGCATGGATAAGGGCATGGCCCTCCTCACAGCTGCCAGTAATTTTTTGAGCTACCGCAGATATGAAAATGTCTTCAAGGCAGTGACCACGCAAGCCGGCAAGGAAGTAGCCAGATCAAAGAAGGTCATGGACAACGACGGCAAAGAGTACACTCTCTTTTTGCCGCCCAAGCCCATTAAGGGTAAACCCTTGGATAAGGGGAAGATGTTTGGTGGTCAACTCCCCTACCTCTTCAAAGAAGTCGAGGCGGAGACGAAAAGTGGCCGCAACCTTGAACCAATCAGGAAGACAGACACCTCCCGGTATCGTCGACCACGAGGGGATTTTCGTCCCCGGCGAGGAGGCAGAGCTCGCAGATCCGGCCCCTCCTACGGCTATCAGCCGCGAGGCAGGGGTCGGGGAGACAGGCAAGGATGGAACGACGGCAACCGCCCGTTCCGGAAGGAGTTTGCCCCGAAACAACCCTACCCACGCCCAGGCAGCAAATAAATATTGCTACACAAACAACGCTAACAGACATGGTGGCTGAATCTACACAAACAGATGTAAGAGATTTTTGTGCTGGAAACATTTTTAACTGTGTCTTTTCTTGGTACGAAATTACTAGTGATGTAAACATTTTAGACATAGTTACCGGTGTTAAAATTCCATTTATTGAAATCCCAGTGCAACAACGAGTGCCTTTCCCGTATAGATTTAATGTTGTCGAAAAACAAGCGTTATCTGAACAAGTTACACTTTTTCAGGCTAAAGGCATTATTGAGGAGGTGACTCACACTCCAGGCGAATTTATCTCTAATATTTTTTCCAGGCCTAAGCCTAATGGAGATATCCGAATGATTTTAGATTTAACCAAACTAAATGAACTCGTAGAATATCAACATTTTAAAATGTTTTCTCTGGATACTGCCAGAGATTTGGTGACACCTGACGCTTGGATGGCAAGCATAGATTTGCAAGATGCGTATTATATGGTTCCGATTTTCGAAAAACACCGGAAATTCTTAAGATTTATTTGGAATGATACACTTTTCCAATTTACGTGTATGCCAAATGGCTTAGCGTGTGCTCCATGCCTGTTTACAAAATTATTAAAGCCGGTTTTCTCGGTTATGGCAAAGAAGGGTCATGTTATGTTCCCTTATATTGACGATTCTTTCATTGTATCACAATCGTTTGATGACTGTCAACACGCTGTTAATGACCTATGTTCCCTTTTGACAAAGCTAGGATTTTATTTAAATCATAAGAAGTCGGTTTTTGTCCCCACTACTGAACTTAAATGTTTAGGTTTCATTATTAATACACGGCTTATGACTGTTTCACTTCCTGATAACAAACTGACTAAGTTTCACGATACGGCGACCCATTTAATCGCCTTAAGTAGGCCAAAGATAAGGCAGGTCGCGGTGCTAGTCGGCATTCTGATAGCATATGCCCCTGCTATTCTATATGGTAAAGCCCACATAAAATCTTTGGAGATAGATAAGAATTTGGGGTTGGCTCGCACGAAGGGGAATTTCGAAAGGAAAATGTTTATTTCAGAAGATGGAATGAATGACATTAATTGGTGGTTCGATAACATTCAGAATTCTCCAAACCCTATACGTATGAATGAACCCAACACAGTTGTTACTACAGATGCCTCTTTAGAGGGTTGGGGGGCGCATTGTGATTCGTTGGCAACAGGCGGACGCTGGTTGCAGGAAGAAAGTTCAGACCATATTAATGTATTAGAACTACGAGCCATATATTTAGGCCTTGCTAGCCTGGTTAAGGTACCACGTAGGCACGTTCGTATTTTGACGGACAATACAACTGCAATGGCATATGTACGAAACATGGGAGGGACAAAGTCCAGACCATGCAATGAAATGGCAAGAAAAATTTGGGATTGGGCCCAACGAAATCAGGTTTGGTTAACTGTGGCATATATTCCTGGCACACAAAATACCTTAGCGGATCATAAAAGCAGAAACTTTTTCGACCATTTAGAATGGTCCCTTAACCCAGACATTTTCAGCACAGTATGTCAGAAGTGGGGACAACCTGAAGTTGACTTATTTGCATCACGTAATAATTGTAAAATTGACAAATATGTGTCCTGGCATCCAGAGCCAGATGCCTGGCAAGTGGATGCTTTTTCTCTAACATGGGGGAATACATTTTATTATATTTTCCCTCCATTCAGTTTGATCAGCCGAGTAACCCGAAAAATAAAGATGGACAAAGCACACGCAATATTAATCATCCCCAACTGGGACACGCAACCTTGGCTTCTGGGCATAGTGGCAGCAGCCACAGATTGCCTCCAATTCCGAAGATCACCAGGCAATCTGACACACCAAGGCCCCCTAAAACAACGAGGGGACGTGTCCACGACACCACTACTGGCATTCCTTTTTTGAATAAATATCTAGAGCAATTTGGTTTGGACAAAATTACACAACAAAGAATTGTCGCAGATGCTTGGCGTAAAGGTACTGTTAAAATGTATACTACATATTTAAAAAAGTGGGGCGTTCATTGTTTAATTAAGAAAGTCCAACCCATGAATCCCACCATTTCACAAGTTGATAGATTTCTCCGCACGTTAGAAGACGAAGGGTTAGGGTTTGGAGCTATTAATGCTGCTCGGTGTGCTTTATCCGTTATCTTCCTCAGATAAATAATGACACGGTTGGGAAACACCATGTTATTCATTGGATTGTGAGATCGATTTATCAAAGGAATCCCCCCAAACCGAGATACAGTCGGTTTTGGGATGTATCAGTTGTGTTTGATTTGTTTAAACAATGGCCTCATAATAGGCTGCTAGATCTCAAACAGTTAGGGTTTAAAGTAGCGGTGCTTTTGTTATTAGTAACGGGGCAAAGGGGACAGACTATTGTAGCCCTATCACTAGATGGTCTAGAAATTGACAAGAAAGAGGCCACTTTTGATTTGTCACAACTGCTGAAATCTAATCGACTAGGAGACCCATTGTCTACAATTAGTGTTACTAGTTTCAACGAAAACCCAAAACTTTGTGTAGTGTCAGCCATTAGGGCTTATATATCCAAGACCAAGGACTTGAGAGCTTCAAGACAGTTATTAGTTAGCTTTATTAAGCCACACAAGGGCATTTCGCGAGATACGCTTGCTCGATGGACAATTATGATGTTAAAATTGGCAGGCATAGATACGGACAAATATGCCTCACACTCAACAAGAGGTCCTATGGTGTCTAAAGCGCGACTGCTGGGCATTTCCGTCAAGCGGATCCTAGCCCACGCAGGATGGAAAACAGCACGATCGTTTGCAACACACTATAACAAACGATTGGAGAAGTCGAGTACACTGGCCCGACAGCTGCTGAAAGACTAGATCGGCAAGAGGTGAGAATACACTTTGTTTTCGCCAAAAATTATTTTGCCGCTTGATGATAATATATGTTAACAATTGTTATTGATGTGTAACATGAGATACAGGATAAATGAGATTACGTAAACCTCTCCCTAGCCTGAGGCTAGCCTGAGGCTGTATACCGAGGTAAAATAGATTAGTTAGACGAATCTTACCTGGGTATAGATGATGGATAACTGTTGTTTTACCGAGGTATAAGCCTCAGATAGACGTGGGCTAGGGCCCGCCCACCGCACCCTTCCACGTCTATTAGTTGGCTTATGCCAAGTAAACTTCACAGTTTTAAATACCATTGTCATTTATTATTATTATTATTTTAGATTGTTATTAGCTCATTTATCCTGAATAAGTAGGTAAAGATTGCTGGACCGGATGTGCTTCCCTCTCCCTAGCCCACGTCTATCCGAGGCTTATACCTCGGTAAAACAACAGTTATCCATCATCTATACCCAGGTAAGATTCGTCTAACTAATCTATATATATATATATATATATATATATATTTTACCTCGGTAAACAGCCTCAGGCTAGCCTCAGGCTAGGGAGAGGTAAGCACGTCCGGTACCAGCAATTAGCATATACAACTCACGACTGGATAACGTGTCGTTGGGTTGCTCCGGCAAAATTAGTCTACATACAAGCAAATACGCAGTAAGTATAATAAAAACTGTGGTTAGCTTAATTATGATGCATTAGAGCATCAATATGGAAAGTTTAGACTTTCGTTGGTCCAATTTGGACGAGTTATTTGGTTATAAACAACCAAGGATAGAACACTCGAGTGGGTTTCTCGAAGGAACCAAACCGGTCATTAGCGGTTCTGTCAACACCCGGGTCACCATGTGACTATGGGTAGAGATGTGGGTTTCGCCCTATCTCATGTGGAAATTCTCTCGTACTCTAATAGAGAGTAATGTTGGAGATGCTCCTGGGTTTCTTTTATAGACTCCCCTAGACAAAAAATTTTCAGGCGTTTCTCCGAGTTTCGTAGCATTTTCTCCAACTTGTTGACGTAGTAGTCACAGGTGGGAGAAGTGTGCGGAACAGAGGGATGGGGGGCCGATACACTGGTCCCGACCCCGCGTAAAGATTTGGGTTTGACCCACAATCCACGCACAAATTTAGCTTATTACGCCTGTGTTATAACGGTATAAACACGTTCTCTAACACCACCAGATGTCCAATTGAGTTTGAAACAACCAAATTGTGACAAATATATATACCAGGACTGACCAAAATCTTTGTTTACAGTTCCTGATGGCCACGAAGCGGAGTAAGCGCGGTGCAGCAGCAGCCGAGGGGCGTTTTCCGAGTGGAGTGGATGAGGAGTACGACTCCTCACCTGTGTTGTTGGCAGTGCCGTCGACACAGCCCCGGGCGCATATCCTCTCCGACCCGGACGAGGACGCAGTGCCTGATGTGCCTGCGCCTCCAGATTGGGAGGCTCGCTTTGCACGGTTGGAAAGCCACATCTTGACTTCCAAATCGCCCGTGTCTCGGAAGCGGCGTAGGCCGAGTGTCCAAGAGGATTCGTATGAGGATTTCTTGGACACAGACTCAGCGGTGGAGCTTAAGGCTCCTCCTCCTCCTTCTCCTAAACGGAGGAAGAAGAAGAAACATGTGATTTCTTCGGGTGATGAATTCACCAAGGAGCGGGCAGAGACTGGTTTTCGCAAAAAGCGGAAGACTAAGTCCAAAAAGAAGAAGAGGAAGAGGAAATATTCTTCTTCTGATTCGTCCACTGAGTCTACTTCTACGGAATCAGACTCAGACACCATATATGAAGGTCTCTATGCGGACATTGGCACTAAAGTGGCTAAGAAGGTGGAGAAGCCAAAGGCTAAGCGGGTTAAAACCACTACGCTTATGCGCGAGACCGTGAATGGTCATTTCCGCACGTTTAAACCGGCGGAGGTTATCTCCAAGTTAGGAGATGAGTTAACAGGCATAAAGGGTGTTCCCAACTCCATCATTAAAGAAATGGATCGGGATGTCAATATGACGGATGACCGTAAGAAGTTTGAGGATGTGTTGCACACAGTGCATAAGGCAGTGTTGGCTACCCTAACAGCTATTGTTCCTGTGGCTAATAGGATGCAGAGTGAAAATAAGTTCTCGTCTTTGGCTAAGACAATGGACAAAGGCATTGCAGTGTTAGCGGCGGCAGGTAATTACCTGTCGTATCGAAGATATGAAAATGTCTTCAAGTCAGTTTGCACAGATGCTGGCAAGGAAGTGGCTCGCTCTAAGAAGGTTACCGATAATGAGGGGAAGGAGTTTACGCTTTATCTTGCTCCAGAGCCGATTAAAGGGAAACCCTTAGATAACACCAAGATGTTTGGCGGTCAACTACAATACCTCTATAAAGAGGTAGAGACTGCAGCCAAGAGTGGCAAAAAACATGGATGGCAAGAAGAAACAGGAAGTTCCTCGTTTCAAAAAGTCACGAGGGGATTTTCGTCCACGACGGTTCACCAGAGGAACCAGACCGAGTTCAAACTTCGGGCAAGGGTTTCGGGGCCGGGGCGCACGCCCAGGCTGGACCGACAACACCGCACGGCCAATAGGCCGAGGGGTCAACTCGTCGAGACCTTTCCCCAGGGGCGGGTCCAAGTAGAGGTCCAAACACAAACTTTACAAGTCCCTGCAGCCTCTAAAAACACACAAACTGTAAGCAACTTTGTGGCTGGTAATATTAGTAATCATATTTCTGAGTGGCACAAAATTACTAGTGACCAAGAAATTTTAAAAATAGTTAGGGGTGTTCACATTCCCTTCACACAAATTCCTGTACAAAATATAATACCTTTTCCATATAACATTCAACCAGTTGAACGAGAAGCACTAACTAAACAGGTACATAAATTCTTTGAGAAAGGAATTATACAAAAAATGACACACTGTTCAGGACAGTTTATTTCAAACATTTTCTCGAGACCGAAGCCTAATGGTGATGTTCGAATGATCCTGGATTTAACAATCCTTAATAAAAGGGTGGAATATCGACATTTTAAAATGTTCTCTCTAGATACGGCACGAGATCTGATTACACCAGATGCGTGGATGGCTAGTGTTGATTTACAAGATGCATATTATACGCTTCCCATAATGGAACAATACCGAAAATTTCTTCGATTTATTTGGGATAACCAACTCTATGAGTTTACTTGCATGCCGAATGGCTTAGCTTGTGCGCCTCGTTTATTTACTAAATTGCTTAAACCTGTTTTCTCGGTAATGGCGAGGAAGGGTCACATAATGTTTCCATATATAGATGATTCTTTTATTATAGCATCAACACAAATTGGTTGTGAGAATGCAGTTTTGGATTTATGTGCATTACTCAATAAATTGGGGTTTTATGTACATCGACAAAAGTCAGTGTTTAAACCAACAAAACAACTCAAATGTTTAGGGTTTATTCTGGATACACAGTCCCTTACAGTGTCGATAACAGAACAAAAACTAATTAAGTTTATGACTACAGCGACTCAGCTTATTAAGTTATCAAAGCCTAAAATTAGACAGGTTGCTGTTCTTATTGGCATAATGACATCATATGCACCTGCTGTGTTATATGGGAAGGCCCATATTAAGTCGCTAGAAATAGATAAAAATTTAGCGTTAGCACGAACTAAAGGCAATTTTGAGCGAAAGATGTTTATTTCGCAAGAAGGGTTACAGGATATTGGATGGTGGATGCAACATATAGCAAGTTCACCAAATCCAATCCGCATGGCGGAACCTAATACAGTAATTACTACTGATGCTTCGTTAGAAGGTTGGGGAGCTCATCGAGATGGGGTCACAACAGGAGGTAGATGGCTTGATGATGAAAAATCAGACTATATTAATGCACTAGAATTGCGTGCTATTTATCTGGGCTTACGTAGTTTAGTAAAGATAAATAAATCACAGGTTAGAATACTAACTGATAATACTACTGCCATGGCATATATTTGTAACATGGGTGGAACCAAATCAAAGTCTTGCAATCAGTTATCTAAACTGATTTGGAACTGGGCACAGGCTCAACAAGTCTGGCTGACTGTAGCGCATATTCCAGGGTCACAAAATACACTTGCAGATTATAAAAGTAGAAATTTCCATGACCATTTAGAGTGGTCTCTCTCTACACCTTTGTTTAACTTCGTTTGTGAAAAATGGGGTACACCTGAAGTTGACTTGTTTGCATCACGAAATAATAACAAGTTACCCTGTTATGTTTCTTGGCATCCTGAACCGGATGCTTGGAAAGTAGATGCGTTTGCTATTACCTGGGAAAATAATTATTTTTATATTTTCCCACCATTTAGCATTATCAGCCGAGTAGTGAGAAAAATCGGCTTGGAAGGGACACATGCGATACTGGTGGTGCCCGATTGGGACACGCAACCTTAGCTGCCAGCAGTTTCACAACTGGCAAAAGATCATATACGATTCTGAAGAAAACTCGGGAATCTGACGCACCACGGACCGCTAGTGGTTCACGGCGACGTGTCAACGACGCCCCTATTGGCATTCCTTTTCTAAGGAAGCAGCTACAGCAATTTGGATTGGACAGAATTACTGAGGATAGGATAGTATCGGATGCCTGGAGGCCAGGAACTGTCAAAATGTATACAACCTATTTAAAGAAATGGGGTGTACATTGTTTGTTAATGAAAGTTAAGCCAACAAATCCAAAGATTTCACAAGTAGCTCGGTTTCTTCGTTCTCTAGAGGATGAAGGACTTTCCTTTGGATCGATTAATGCGGCGAGGTGTGCGTTATCAATTATATTACCTAGAATTGATGGCGAAACAGTTGGAAAACATTATGTTCTTTGTTATTTACTTCGTTCAATTTATCAAAGGAATCCTCCAAAACCAAAGTATAGTCGGTTTTGGGATGTTTCTATAGTATTTAAGTTGTTTCAGGCTTGGCCTCACAACTCGTGGTTAGATATAAAACAGTTAGGTTTTAAGGTCGCGGTCCTGTATATGACGATTGTTGCTTTATCCTTAACTGGATTAGAAATAGACAAGGAACAAGCTACGTTTGATTTAGAAAAATTGCTTAAATCGAACACGTTAGGTGACCCTTTATCAACGGTTCACTTAGACTGTTTTCCGAATGATCGGAAATTATGTGTTGTGTCGGCCATACGGGCTTATATATACAAGACAAAGGATTTACGTGCATCACAACAACTATTAGTGAGCTTTATAAAGCCACATAAGGCGATTTCACGAGACACACTTGCCAGATGGACAATTACGGTGTTGAAATTGGCTGGAGTGGATACGAGTAAATACTCTTCCCACTCAACTAGAGGAGCCATGGTCTCCAAGGCACGGGTGCTTGGTATTTCTGTGAAAAGAATACTAGCGCATGCAGGCTGGAAGACGGCTAAGTCGTTCGCAAAACATTATAATAAACGACTAGAAAAGCCTACCGGCGTTGCAAAGCGTCTTCTCGCCAACTAACAAGAATAGGTGAGAACAAAAATTTAGAATGTTATAATAATAAGAAAGAATGATATTAAGGATAAAAATGAATTATGTAAAGGTCTCCCTAGCCTGAGGCTAGCCTGAGGCTGTTTACCGAGGTAAAATAGTATAGTTATACGAGTCTTACCTTGGTACAGATGATGGATAACTGTTGTTTTACCGAGGTATAAGCCTCGGATAGATGTGGGCTAGGGCCCTCCCGCCACACCCTGCCACATCTATTCCGTTGGTGTACCTTTTCGGTAAAGTAATAGTATCCATTGTTTGAAAGTCATTTTTATCCTCAATAAGTAGGTTAAGATTGCTGGTACCGGACGTGCTTACACATCTATCCCTAGCCCACATCTATCCAAGGCTTATACCTCGGTAAAACAACAGTTATCCATCATCTGTACCAAGGTAAGACTCGTATAACTATACTATATATATATATTTTACCTCGGTATATAGCCTCAGGCTAGCCGCAGGCTAGGGAGATAAGCACATCCGGGTCCAGCAATTAGCATAAGCAGCTCACGGCGGGAGGACGTTCGCTGAGCTGCTCTGGCAGGATTTAACTACTACAACACTTTAACCAACTGTAAGTATTGCAAAATCGCGATAAACTTCTTAAGGATGGTTTATAGCATCCAATTATGAAAGCTTAGAACTTTCTCAGGTCCGATTTGGACATGTTCTGGGTGTTATAAAAAACACAAGGTTAGAACACTTATGTACAGAACCGAAACCGATACCGCTTGATAGCGCAACCTGTATACAGACAGGCAGAGATGTTAACCCGAGTTGCATCTCCTAAGGAAATTCCTCCGAACCCTAAAAGAGGGTTTTGTTGGGGATGATCCTGGGTTTCTTTTATAGACTCCCCAGACCGTTTTTTTGAGGCGAGCCTCCGAGTTTCGTAATATTTTCTTCAACTTGCTGGCGCAGAATGCCGCGGGTGGGAGAAGTGTACGAAACAGAGAGAGCGGGCGTGCCAATGGCCGCCCCTCCGTTTGGTTGGTTTCACTACCGATAAACCTATGGCATACCATTAGCTTAACGCCTGTATACAGAACGGTGTAAACACGTTACTCTATACCATACGAATAATACCTCAACCCAGTTTTGGGTCTCACTTTGTGACCATGTTGAGACGATACCGGTATTAAGTAACTTTTTTGTTACAGAAACCGATGGCCACCAAGCGCAACAAAGTTCCGCCGGCAGCGGCAGAAGGCCGCGTGCCCTCAGGGTACGATTCGTCACCGCCACAGACGCGGCCACCGTCCCCACAGCCAGGAGCTGGTCCTTCGGATAAGGATAGCGGAGACGAGGACCTAGAGGACAAGATCGTCAGGCTTATGGAGAAGTACAAACATACGCAACCCGTTACACGGGTTCCCTCTCCTCCTATCCCAGACGACGACTGGGAAGACTTTTCAGATGATGAAACTGAATCAGCATTTGAGGTTCCGAAACTGAAAGTCAAGAGGCTCAAGAGACCCGTGAGTAGCTCAGGTGATGAATTCACCAAAGTCAACAAGAAGCGGGTTAAAAAGACCAAGAAGAACAAAAAGAAAAAGAAGAAGCACTCATCATCTGATGATTCAGATGACTCGTCCTCGACCGAGTCTGACTCAGACACCGAAAGAGCGGGTGTCTATGCACGGATAGGGGCAAAAATTAAAAAGAAATGCCCGTTGGCGAAAGCAAAGAGGTTGCGTACCACAACCATGATGAGGGAAATGTTAAAAGGACATTTCCACACATTTAAACCCGCTGAGGTGATCAGTAAGCTGACCGAACAAATCTCAGGAATCAAAGGCGTTCCCGAGTCCATCAGCAAGGAAATGGATGCAGGTATCCAACTCTCGGACGAGAGACGGCGTTACGAGAACGCGTTGTGTACCATCCATAGAGCAGTGCTCGGAGCTCTGACTTCCATAACTCTGGTAGCAAACAGAATGCAAGCCGAGAATAAATTCTCGTCGCTTGCTCGCACCATGGATAAAGGCATTGCGCTCCTTACCGCAGCTTCGAACTTTATGACGTTTCGACATTTCGAGAACGTCTTTAAGTCGGTGACCACAGATGCTGGCAAAGAAGTTGCCAGGTCTAAGAAAGTTACGGACAATGACGGTAAAGAATACATACTTTACCTCCCACCAAAGCCAGTGCTAGGTAAGCCGCTGGACAAAACCAAAATGTTTGGGGGACAGCTTGCGCACCTCTTCAAAGCAGTGGAGGTAGACACGAAAAGCGCTAAGAACACTGACATGGGTAAGAAGTTCGACAACCCCGGCAAATTCCGACGCCCCCGCTCGGATTTTCGCTTCTGCCGAGGAGGCAGGCCAGGACGCGGAGGTCCATCCTTCGGGTTCAGTCCCAGGGGACGCGGCAGAGGAGAACGACAGACCACGGGGTGGAACGAGAACCACGGGTACAAAAGGGAGTTTACACCCAGACCCCAGTTCCCACGGCCAGGAGCCAAGTAGAGTCGACATCACAGACTTCTACCCTCAACACGGTGTCTGAAGAGACACAAACATATGTAAGCACATTTAAGGCAGGAAATATCCTGAACTGTTTACACAACTGGTGTAATATTACAAATGATAGCGAAATTTTGGAAATTGTAAAAGGGGTTCAAATACCCTTCACAGATATACCAAAACAGAAAAGAGTTCCGTTCCCATATAAATTTAACGCAGAAGAAAAACTACAAATTGATTTTCAGGTTTCTCTTTTTGAGACTAAGAGAATTATTGAACGAGTACACAACACAGAAGGACAGTTTATTTCTAATGTGTTTTCTAGGCCGAAACCAAATGGCGAAATTCGCATGATTTTGGACTTAACCAAATTAAATGAGTCGGTTACATACAAACATTTTAAAATGTTCTCATTAGAAACGGCGAGAGATTTAATTACGCCGGAAGCCTGGCTCGCCAGTGTAGACTTAAGAGATGCGTATTACACAGTCTCCATTTGCAAAGAACACAGAAAATTTCTGAGATTTATTTGGAACGGTACCCTCTTCCAATTTACATGCATGCCTAATGATCTAGCTTGCGCACCGCGACTGTTTACCAAATTGTTAAAACCTGTTTTTGCAGTCATGGGTAGAATAGGACACACAATGTTCCCATACATAGATGATTCATTTATTATGGCAGAATCCTTTGATAAATGCCAAACGGCAGTTACTGATTTGTGTGCTTTATTAACAGATTTAGGATTTTACATTCATAACAAGAAATCTGTTTTCGTCCCGAATAGGGAATTAAAATGCTTAGGGTTTCTGAT
Organism: Branchipolynoe longqiensis; assembly: GCA_030323885.1. Classification (NCBI taxonomy): domain Eukaryota; kingdom Metazoa; phylum Annelida; class Polychaeta; order Phyllodocida; family Polynoidae; genus Branchipolynoe; species Branchipolynoe longqiensis. The sequence goes on along the minus strand of CM059194.1, from coordinate 71,306,254 downwards.
TAACACCAAAGCCATGACCGTATCTCTAACGGAACAGAAACTCCAGAAGTTTCATGACACAGCCTCCCAGCTGCTTGACATATCCAGGCCAAAGATTAGACAGGTCGCCGTCCTTATCGGGATAATGGTCTCGTATGCACCGGCTGTTCTTTATGGAGCCGCGCATATCAAATCTCTAGAAATAGACAAGAATAGAGCATTAGCACGCAAACAAGGTAACTTCGAAAGACCAATGAACATTTCCCGAGACGGCTGTAAAGACATTTTTTGGTGGATCGAGAATATTGATAACTCCCCCAATCCCATTCGAATGGGTCAACCCAACACGGTAGTTACTACCGATGCTTCATTACAAGGTTGGGGAGCTCATCGAAATGATGTAGCCACAGGGGGTAGATGGTTAGATAACGAAAAATCAGACTATATTAATGTTCTTGAATTAAGAGCGATTTACTTGGGCCTTTTGAGTCTAATTAAAATACCTAAAAAGACGGTTCAACTTCTGACAGATAACACTACAGCTATGGCATATGTCAGGAATATGGGAGGTACAAAGTCAAAAGATTGCAATAACTTGGCACAGAGTATTTGGAACTGGGCGCAACAACATCAAATATGGTTAACCATATCTCATATCCCAGGTTCGCAGAACGTCCTGGCTGATAAAAAGAGCAGAGTCTTTCACGATCACTTAGAATGGAAATTAAACACAAAAATTTTCAACAAAATTTGTCAACAATGGGGGTCACCTACGGTAGACTTATTTGCATCAAGAAATAATTTCAAGATTAACAAATATGTGTCATGGCACCCAGAACCATTTGCTTGGCACATAGATGCTTTCTCACTGATTTGGGAAAATGAATTTTATTACATTTTCCCCCCCTTTAATCTCATTACCAGAGTGGCACGAAAGATAAAGATGGATCGGTCCCACGCCATTCTGATTGTCCCCGAATGGGACACACAACCGTGGCTAGCGGGAATAGTCTCGACAGCCAGCGACTGCCTAAGATTCCCAAAATCCCAAGGAAATCTAACTCACCAAGGCCCTCTGGAACATCACGGCAACGTAGCAACAACACCATTGCTTGCATTCCTTTTCTGAATAAATACCTAGAACAATTTGGTTTAGACAAAATTACACAAGAACGGTTGGTGTCGCATGCGTGGAGAAAAGGAACAGTTAAAATGTATACCACATATTTGAAAAAATGGGGTGTTTACTGTCTTATTCAAAAGGTTAAACCGATGGATCCAACCATTGCCCAAGTGTGCAGATTTTTCAGGATGTTAGAACAAGATGGCCTCGGTTACGGCGCAATTAATGCGGCCAGGTGTGCTCTATCGATCATTCTTCCCAGGTTAGGGGGAGAAACAATGGGTAAACATCACGTAATACACTGGGTACTAAGGGGGATTTATGAACGAAACCCACCTAAACCAAAATACGACCGATTTTGGGATGTCTTCAAAATGTTTAAGGATTGGCCACATAATAGATTTCTAGATATAAAACAATTAGGGTTTAAGTTAGCACTTTTATTACTGTTAGTCACAGGTCATCGAGGCCAAACTATAGTGGCACTTTCACTCGATGGACTGGAAATAGATAGAAGGCAAGCCACCTTCGATTTAACAACATTGTTAAAATCTAATCGCATAGGCGACCCTTTGTCATCAATTGATGTAACGCAATTCAAGGACAATCCAAAACTGTGTGTAGTTTCTGCGATTAGAACATATATATCCAAGACACAAGGAGTTAGAAACTCAAGACAATTATTGATAAGCTTTATTAAGCCACACAAGGGCATTTCAAGGGACACACTCGCCCGTTGGACAATTAATGTGCTAAAGCTGGCAGGAGTGAATACGGACAAATATGCGTCACACTCAACGAGAGGAGCCATGGTGTCAAAGGCACGGCTCCTAGGAATTTCGGTCAAGCGCATACTAGCGCATGCAGGGTGGAAGACCGAACGATCGTTTGCCAGACATTATAACAAGCGTCTGGAGAAGCCCAGTGGTGTCGCACAACGACTGCTACAGCATTAAAGGTCAAAAGGTGAGAACATAAGCATAGTCACAAATAGTGATTTTAACAATGTTCCATACCAAACAAATAATCAGAATAACATAACAATAACAATGAAATATCAGGATAAAATGATATTACGTAAAGTCTCCCTAGCCTGCGGCTAGCCTGAGGCTATATACCGAGGTAAAATAGATTAGTTAGACGAATCTTACCTTGGTATAGATGATGGATAACTATTGTTTTCCCGAGGTATAAGCCTCGGCTAGACGTGGGTGAGGGCCCACCCTCCACACCCTACCACGTCTAGTCTGTTGCTTGTACAAAGGAAACATTAGTTTTTAAAGAATTTATTAGAGATCATTTTATCCTGAATTAGTAGGTAAAGATTGCTGGACCCGGATGTGCTTATCTCCCTCACCCACGTCTAGCCGAGGCTTATACCTGGGGAAAACAATAGTTATCCATCATCTATACCAAGGTAAGATTCGTCTAACTAATCTATATATATACAACGTCATACAAGGTCTCTGTGTAGGCCTATAGTCCGATGAAAACATCAAATTTTCTAAACCAAAACAGTGAATCAGATTTGATTCTACATATCTAACTTAGATACTAGTGCAAGCAAACAAGCATTTGTCACCACATAGAACAGAATATTGAGCCAATTTTAATAGAACCTGTTACTACAGAAGCCTAAGTTGTCAGTGTTTTTGTGTGCTTTCCTAATTTACTTTTGGAACTTTGCACTTCAAATATCTCAAATGGTAGCCATTTAACATAAGTTAAGCCTAGGTCACACCTACCCGGATCAGAGGCCGGACGAGCCCCGAACCGTGATCTGGCATGGTCTGTGGCAATCCGACATCATCTGTGACTCATCCGTGGCTGGTCCTTGGTGATCTGTGGCTGGTCCGGCACCATCCAAGGTTGGTCCCAGATGTTTTTAAATGTTTAAAACATCCGGGGCGATCCGGGGAATATTGCAATCCAGGGTCGATCCGGCATCATCCTGGTGTAATCCGTAACTCATCTGGGTAGTCTGTGTCCAGTCCGAGGGCAGTCTTGGTGTTTTTTAAACTGGAAGAGCCTCGTTTCAGCCACGGTTTAACCCGGACCAGGCCAGGACTAGCCCCGACAGACCCACAGACCACTCCTGGACTGCCCGGATAAGACCCGGACAGGCCGGATGACCACAGATCACCATGGATAGTCCGGTTTACCATGGATCAGTCCAGGATGAGCCCCATTTTTGTTTGCAGGAGTAAGTCCACTTCATTCATCACTCGCAGTTTGACTCTCAGAGGGTTCACATCATGGATGCATGCATGTGGTACTGGTAGCGGAGGCAGCAACTACAGCTGCTGAACTGGCAATTACAGCTACATCAACGACAGAATGTTAACAACATGATTATGCTCCAAGTTCTGCAGATCCACAGAAGACTTAAGAGAAGACAGAGAAGAAGTGTGTGGGTTTGTCTATGGGTGGAGAGAAGAATTCAATTTAGCCAGTTCACAAGTCTAATGCAAGAGTTACGTATCTAAGATCTTCATGCCTACAGAAACTTTCTCTGCATGGATCCTGCTATGTTCGAGGAGGTTCTCCATTGGATCCTTCCCAGAATAACGAAGCAGGACACTTTCTCCCAAAAGACGTTAACACCTGGTTTGAAACTGTCATTCACACTGCGATACCTAGCCTCTGGCGACAGCTATCATTCACTCATGTATGGTTTCCGAGTTCCTCACAACACCATTTCGCTCGCCGTTCGTGATGGATGTGAAGCTATAATTGCAGAGTATGCCGAAGAGGTCATCCAGGCTCCAACTACAGAACCGCAATGGAGAGGTTTTGCTGAGCAGTTTTCTACAAGATGGCAGTTTCAGCATTGCCAGGAGCCATTGATGGGAAACATATCCCGATCCCATGCTCAACCCATGGAGGATCTGAGTACTACAACTACAAGGGGTTCCACTCTATCATATTGATGGCTCTAGTGTATGGTGACTACAAATTCTCCTGGGTCGACGTTGGGAGCAATGGCTCTGCAGGAGATGCTCAAGTCTTCAACCGTTCGGAACTGAAGCAGTACATAGAAGAGGAACGAGTTGGTATTCCAGCTACAGAACCACTATCGCATGATGAGTGGGAAATGCCTTACTTTATAGTTGTGGTACACAACTCGTCACAATGCAGAGATGGACCAGGAGGACACCAATCACAACATCGTTCCTGGAGCCTGGAGACTGAACAATCCTCTCGGCGGCATCTAAGGTGCATTTCAGAACAGAATGACAATGGCTCCGAAATACCAGAGGCAATATCTTAGTGCCTATTACATGTCTGAGATGGGATCTGTGCCTTGGCAAGATGCAATGATATGAACTACTATGAAGTATGAACTGTTAATGTGGCCGACCCACATGATATGAAATTGTGACTTGAGAATTGTACTTAACATTGAATTGTGCAATTATATGTGTGTGCCTCTGGATGAAATATGTATTATTATTATTGTGATATGAAAAGAAGAATAGCTAATAATAAAGATATCTTAAATTAATTTAATTTGTTTGTTATTTCTTGTTTGTTATTGTTGATATAAGAGCTTTACTCTTTAGTCCTTGTATTACATGTGCTAGTTTTCAAGAGGGGGATGTTGTTTTCATAAAAGGGGGGGTACATTTGGTAATTATTTATTATTTAATTTCAGATAATTATTACCTTTATTACAAATGACTATCTACTAAATGGACTAAGTCAGAAATATATATTGTAACAAACACAAATTATTTTTGGTTTCATATTTTTCATATTTTTATTATCAACAAGTGATAATAATAAACTCTATGATATGTACACAATCACAACTCTGTTCACAATCACTCTGGATTTACATCATAACTCAATAAACACAATGTACAGTAAGTTCAGTCCACAATCACAGTCCCTCAGGCTGCACATCAGGATCATCCGCCATCCCAACCATTAATGTTGTAAAGCTGAGATCCGAGAGTTCGGTTAAGTTTCCGACACTGCTCGCTGGCATGCTGGATAGGCGTGTGGGACCCATGGTGTTCCAATTGATGGCATCCCGCACTTCGGAGCTGTGCTGTCGTCCAGTTGTGGAAGGGCCGGCTTGGGGAGTCGTCCACACGGTTTCCGGGCCTCCCTGGCTCGGCCCCAACTGTTGTAATCCTGCCGCCGGCATCAGGAAAGCAGGGAATGTGCCTGGTTGTTGAGGCTGTGGAGGTGGTGATTGTGGTTGTGGAAGTTGTAGTTGCTGTCTTTGTTCATTCTGCCATGCCAGTTGCAGGGTATGACTGTCTGTGTAGAACTGTGACAAAAGTGAGGGGTTGATATCTTCTGCAATCAACCCAAGCCACGATCCCCACAGTATCAGGGATGGCAGCTTCAACGGGTGTAGCATGCCGCTTATCCGGCCCTGCATTGTTCCAGCCTCTTCCTGCTGGTGTCACAGGTTCGACAGCAACTGTTCAATGTCTGTATTTGGTGTACATGGGTTCGTCTTCCCCTTGATTGCCGGCCGAGGAGTTGCGGGTTGAGTTGCTGGTTGAGTTGCCGGTGGTGGTGCCTGGTCAGCTGGTGTCAGATTGTCGTCATCATCATCAGCACAAGTAGGCAGTAGGGTGAGAGGGGCTGCACCGGAAGTTGAAGCTGTTGCTGCTGTAGCTGTTGCTGTGGGTGTTGTTGCTGTTGAAGATGGCGGCATGGGTTGCAACCAGGACTGCAGAATGAACCTGATCTGGATGACTGCCACACGATGTGACTCCTCAGGAAGCCGAAATGCTCCTTGATGTAGATCTGATCGGACAACTTCCTCGCTGCAGCACCGGACTTGACATCGCTCAGTTTCCCCCCCTTGGTCCGTATAGACTCATACCAGGTGATGAGTGGTTTAGGGTCGTCCAACCCCATCTCCTTCGTCTTCTCCTCCCAGGCACGCCTCTTTAAGGCGGTGTGTAGTCGCTTCCTCCATTGACATAAATGTAGTCATTTAAGCATAACCACGTGCTGCTCACTTGTCAGAGCTAGAGCATCCAGCTTCTTGCGCTTCAGTGCCGGCTTCCCCTGTGATACAGCACGGGGAGGCGGTGACACATCCCAGTCAGATTCCTCATCTGATGACAACCCCAAAGTTGAGGATGATGGTAGTGCTCTTCTTCGTGTTTTGGTGGCCACCTTGTGTGCGGTGGGCTCCTTCTGCGCAACTCTCTTCGCCGCTACTCTCTTCACAGTTGGTTTGGTCATGATGTGCTGTGTCTTTGGCGCTGCTGGATTTGGAAATGACTCCTCCAGCACGGCGCCATCTTTTATACTCCGGGCTATCCGGGAGTAGTGCGGGGTGGTCCGAGCAGTCCAGGGGTGTACCAGGGGTTGTCCGGGGCTCTCCGGCGCAGTTCGGGGATAATCCATGGATACACAGGGGGTGGTCCGGGGTCGATCCGTGGTTGTCCGGGACTGATCCATGACTAATCCATGGATACACAGGGTAGTCCGGGGGTGGTCCGGCTCAGTCCGTGGCGATCCGGCCTCTGGTCCGTAGCTAGACTGTGGCTCATCAGGGTAGGTGTGATAGCAAGCCCTAAAACGACCAAAATATAGATTTTTTCCCGGAGCTGTCCGTGAAAGTCTGGGGAATGGCCAGGGGTTGGTCTGGCTAAAGAATCCGGGGCTAGTCCGGGTAGGTGTGACTTGGGCTTTACTTCAATCCAAAGTAAGGTAGATTAGAACGATCAGCCTAATATATTTATCTTAATAAATGACAGAAACTCAAACACAATGGACTATGCAACTTTAACATTACATTAAAGCTGCATAGTCTGATGAAATATCAAATTTTAAAAACCAAACCAATTATCTAGATTTGATTTGACATATCTAACTTAGATACTGATGCACTTATTAAGCATTTGTTTCTGCGTAGGAGGCAATACTGAGTCAATTTAACAGAACACGTTACTGCAGAAGTCTATGGTGTCAGAGTTTTGGCAAGCTTGCCAAAACTAATTTTTCATGTTTGCACCCAAAATATCTCAAATGTTTACCATTTAAAATAAAAAGTAACTTTGAACTAATGTAAAGTAGATACTAGTGATCGATCTAATATATTTACCTCAGAAAAAAATACCGAAATTCAAAACCATCGGACTATGCAACTTTAATTAAGTGTTTAATGAGTACGGTAGGCCTACGTGTCCACAGTAGATCTATGGTGGTTTTGCGCATCCCGTTTTGTTGTTGATGAAGCTGCATGTTGTTAGCCACATGTATCCTATTGTTCATGTATCCTATTGTTCAGTTAATGGGTCACGTGAGAACCCGGCTTCTCAGAGAACTTTGTGATAGTATGATACAAGTGCGGCACGTGTATATGACACTAGTGTGACTAACCACTTGTTCACTCATCATAAACCGATTATGCCACAAGGAGTGCCACATGACAGTACTCTATTCTACAACACTCTCCATCTTTTAATTTGTAGAAACCATGCCATCCTTGTTTACACGCCAAACGAGTATTATAAGTACGAACATTGAATGAACTGATAATTGAATGACCAAAGACAATTATATTTTGAAATTGAGTTTATGTGTTAAGTATTATAGACTTCATATATATAATAGATTCCACTTTCCATGGTTTTGTTTACACTCTGATATTGATTATAAAGTTGATTCATTCTACACTCTAAAAGTAGTGGGCTATGAATGATGGATAATTATTTGAACAATATATGTAGAACATTAGATTGCAAATACGTGGTTATGTCCATAACCCAGTCTTCAAGCACTTTTTCTAAAAGGTTGTTAGGTTGTCTTCGATACAGTGTTTCAGGAGTAACTAGGCGGAACCGAAACATATATTAACAGTATCATATGAATATGGCCTTTGTAAGCCTAGTCCGATCCATGCAGAGTGAACATTACTACTGAATCGGTGCATCAGAGAGGATGGCCGAATGAGCTGAGCGTCCGTCTCCCATTTTGGTAGATCGTGGGATTCGAACCCACGGGTTTGAACCCTGGTAGAGTGAAACCAATGATTTAATTTTTAATACTTGTCCCTTCCTAGCCAGGCACTCGGCATTATTAGGATTGGGCAAGGACTGGTTGGCTGAGTGGCAGGATAATGTGACTGAGTGGGATATCAGGTCATGGTGCTGGTGGCCTGGCATCACTATAAAGTCGCCATGAGTGCGTATTGTCACAAGTCGGTACCCATCCTGATATGACCTTAGACGTAAAACTCCAACAACCAACCAACCAACTGAATGGCTGTTGTGTAAATGTCGGTTGAGTGGTTGTTGATGTGCCGTGACCTATTTCATGATACCACCCGCTGAACGCGGTCTGCTGCTGTTCCAGGATTCAGGAGTCGGGAAGTCGAGTCTCGCCTACCGCTTCGTCCACGACAACTTCCGGTCTGCAATGGAGAGCACGATCGGGTGAGTGTGTTACATCCGGTCGGGTCACAACAGTTGTGACAGTTGTGACAGTTGTGACTATCAGCAAATGCCCGATCCTTACTACATTTGTTTCCGGACGTGACGACCCAGTCATTAGAGCACGGGCTTCTCATGCGGACAGTCAGGAGTTCGAATCCCAGCCGAGTCAAACCAATGACTTACAAAATTGATACTTGTCACTACCTAACCTGGCACTCAGGATTACTAGGGTATGGCAAGGACCGGTCAGCTCAGTATTAGGGTAATGTGACTGAGTGAGGTATCGGGTCATGGTGCCGGTGGCCTGATCGCCCAGGGAGGCAGTACTATAACGTTGGCATGAATGTGCACTGTTAGAAGTCGGTGCCCATCATGATATGACTATAATGTTGCTAGGACATAAAACCACAACAACAAAAACAAAATACATTTGTTTCTAATGTTAGTGACATGTATGATCGGTGTCGTGGAAGCACATAACTCTAAAGTCATTTAACTCTTCTGTGTATGCTTGAAGTGCGTTTTTATAATGTGCTAGGAGGGAGGTTGTGTGTAGTTATTTGGATTTTTTTTTTAATTATCTATTATTTACAATTGTTTTCATATAAGATTTAAATATAAAGCAATCATGTTAATCAAATATAAGCATACAACTTAGTTTCCATATTGCCACCCCTCCCCCTCCCCCGCCCTCAATGTAAATAAACACATTTTCCATAGTGAATGAAGCCTGGGGTGCTCTGTCTGTGTTGTCTGCCATTGGTGTTATGTTGTTTCTTGATTTTGGTTCACTTTCCATTGTTTTTAGCGCATCGTTTTTAACTAAGACATTACATGTGGACGGACGGACGTTCAAATATCAAATATGGGACACCGCTGGTCAAGAAAAGGTACTTTGTTCTTCTTTCACTTACCCACCTGTCAGTATTTTATTTCTCCTGCATGCCTTACATGTGTAGCAGCAGATTACTGCTAAATTTTGTGACAGTTAAGCAGATACCTTTTATATATTTACGATAAATTCTTTGTATGCATTTTACGAAAGAAGTCCAAGCCTAAATAACTCGCACAAAATAATGTCTGTGGTGTTCTCTGTGGTGGAATGGTTAGAGTGACTTTTTTCGAGGTCGGACTCCTAATCTGAAGGTTGGTGGTTCGATTCCCTCTGCCCCCACCTCTGCCAATTTGGATTTTCATCGCTGTGTATAACTTACAGCGTCATCAAAGGCCGGTTTCTCTCATACCATGTCTATGTGGTGTGGGAGGTTAAAAATCCCTTGGGTCGGTAAAAGTGTAGGCTCGGGCTTTCTATCAACAAACTGTATAATGGTGAAAACAAGTCTAATCAGACTTATCCATTATAGGCAGTATAAATCTTCAACAACAAATGTCTGTTATAGTTGAGGCTTTCCCGGTGTCTCAAGAATTAGCGCCCAGTCAAGTAGGCTGTGTGGGTAACAAGCATCGGGTGATTCAATGTGGACATAGGGTATACAGTAAAACCTCTTTAACCGACCACCTCCAGAGATTGACCACTCCCCTATATCGATAGCTTTATTTGGGTCCCAAACGATCGCCCATACAATACAATTTTTAAAAACCTCCCTAAGCCGACCACCTCTCTAAATAGACCATTTAAAGTCGGTCCCCTGGTCGGTCGATTTAGAGAGGTTTTACTGAATATCATATTTAGCAAACTTACAACCCGGCTTGCATTGCACTTTCTTTCTATAAAACCGCAGTAACTAGGAATCGGAAATGGTTTCGAGCTCAACAGAAAACAATTCCAAGTTCAGACTAACGTGTTGGCGTGCTTCCATGTTCCTTGCTCGACGTCTAATAGCAGGGCACCCCGCCGGGATTCCCGCTACAAGATGGCCGGGGAAGCCAGTTGTGCACCATATACCTAAATACTTCCTTTGTTGTAAAATGATAACGGTAAAAGCAATAATAATGAACATATTAAAGAACACTGCAATCTGTGTAATAATATACGCGTCTAGTACATCTGAATTAATGTGTACGTATTCCACATGGTGTATTCAATGGGTGCGCTATTATTTTGAGGAGTTACAATCAGTGTTGTGTTGTGCTAAGTGCCTGTAAACTTACATTCCAGTACCGTGCGCTAGCACCCATGTACTACCGGGGAGCAGCCGTCGCCATAGTCATGTATGACATCACCCGAAAGGTAACAGTGGGATTTATATGCTGCTAGTGTCTGTGTGTGTGTGAGGGGGGGGGGGGGGGTCTAATTCTTCTCCAAAAAGAAATGTTGTTTTTAAGAAAATATAAATTTATCAAAACAAATAAAACAAAAAGGAGACAAAATATGAAGCGTTGATGACAGCTGCAGTCATTGTTTATAGTTTGAGTAATTTGGGACAATTTGGTGGTAAGCTCTCGGTAGTGGTATTGGTGCTACCAGCCATTTAACTATTCCTCTCGCCAAATTTCACTAGAACTAAATAAGAATATTCCTTGTTTGGTTTAAGACAATTAGGCAGAAATAAAATTCCCGTATCATATTTGTAAACGTTTGAAGTAAGATCAAACTAAAATAGAGAACGATATTAAATATCTATATCTAGATATATACATATGTATATACATGTATAATTTGAAGTATGGGCATGTAATATATATATTTAAGATTTATACATCGTTTTCAGACTTTAATATATTCATGAAAATTAGATTTCTTTCTTATCTCTATATATGTATATATATATAATTTATTGTATTTATATGAATAGGCGGAGTGTTTATCCACCTTGTGCTTTATTTATTTATTATCTCCATGCTATTTATCTGTTTTCTGCAGGCCAGCTCTACACTGCTCGCTTCGGGCGCCCCCATTCGTTATATTGGTCTGCCATATCTAGTCAAACGCTCAGAAGCTTCTATGATTTTAGCTTGATCTAATGATATAAGTAGTCTTGCTGTAGTGTTCTTTACGTATTAATTCTGTGAAAGCGGCTGATGGCTGCAGTCACAGGCTACACGTTCCTTAATTTAATGAAACTCAACTGAACAATAAAAAGTGGCACTATTTTCGGACTTCAGGAGACGTTTGCAATGCTCAAGTCGTGGATCTCGGAGCTGACGCGGCACGGCCCGTCTGACATCGTGCTGGCCATCGCAGGCAACAAGGCCGACCTGGCTGAGCAGCGCCAAGTGGACTATAAAGGTATGCAGACTACGTTGTCACCACACCTAATGTAAACAAGGTAGTACAAATAGTGGCTCAATTATTGGTACTAAGGCCGACCTGGCTGAGCAGCGCTAGGTGGACTAAAGAAGAATGCAGACTATGTCATCACCACACCTAATGTAAACAAGGTAGTACAAATAGTGGCTCAATTAGTGGTACTAAGGCCGACCTGGCTGAGCAGCGCTAGGTGGACTGAAAAAGAATGCAGACTATGTCATCACCACACCTAATGTAAACAAGGTAGTACAAATAGTGGCTCAATTAGTGGTACTAAGGCCGACCTGGCTGAGCAGCGCCAGGTGGACTATAGAGGTAAGCAGACTGTACTGTCACCACATGTAATGGAAACCAAGTAGTGCATATAACAACTTAGTCAGTGGTAACAAAGTCGACCTGGCAAAACAGCTTCAGGCGATTTACAGTTCCACAGGTCACTGAGGCAATATGCTGTCACAGTTTCAGTTTACAGACAGGAAGTTATGGTTGGTGTCCTCCCACCCTTATCTTTCACTATAGACCCTCTGCTTTAAACTCACTTTTCACCAATAAATATATGCCGCCTGATTGCCAAACTTCACAGTCCTATTTTCATCCCTTTGTTTCTAATGTAGAGTGCAGTGAAATTGTCTTGGCAAATATTTTACATTAGATAAAATATCGCTTTGTGTATGTATGTCTACTCACCATATCCCTCCATCTTCTGCTACATAAATAGTAACTGTCACCTGGAACGCTGGGTCCCAGCTTGTCCTTTCTGAGGTACCAGTGGAACTCGGAATACCCATATTGAAATCACTCCGCCAACCCACTCACATATATCCCTACGCAATCATGGCTTTTTGTTAATAAAATGTGCTGCCCATCACCTGCTATCAGACGGCCTAGATTTGAACTGTTACAGTACAGACTTGGGTATTTTTTCTGTTGACTTTCAGATTAGAGCAAAGTAAACTTCATAAGTACATTAGCTAACTATTTCCTCAAGCAATTTTGTGAAAATACTATCTAAAAGATATTTTACATAAACCTTTATCGAGCATATCCAAGAGGAATTATTGATTTGTTGTAAAAGACCTCGATCTTTCTACATATTTCACACACCATGTCCCCTTTATTATTATTATTATAATAAATAAACCAGGAAATTCTTGTGTCAAATTATGAAATCTCCGTCATCAGAAGGGCCACAACTAATGTACACAGCGTCCACCCACCACTCACCTTTGATTGCCCCTCAGTCTGCTTGTCGCTTGCTCTAATTACTGCTGCTAATGTCCACTCAGTTTCCCTTCCACCAGTTCTATAGAGTGAGGGACTAAGACATGTACACTTATAGGTTCTTAGTTCTTTTTAACACAGTTTAGCATGGACTGCCAACTCTTATCTGTGATCACATTCTACAGCAGTGTTTCAGACAAGTCTGTTAATTACACTAGATCTTTAATGAGGTGGAGACCTTTGATGGGATGGAACAAAAGCCCACATGATATCATAGGAATCAAGAGCTGACATGAAACATTAACATGTGTTTGTTTGTTGTTGTTTTATGTCCTAGCAACATGTAAGGTCATATCAGGACGGGTACCGACTTGTGACAGTGTGCACTCATGGCGACTTTATAGTGCTGTCCCACTGGGAGATGAGGCTGCCAGCACCATGACCTGGTATCCCACTCAGTCACATTATCCTGACACTGAGCACACCAGTCCTTGCCCTCTCCTAATAATGCCGAGCGCCTGGCTCGGAAGCAACAAGTATCAATTTTTAAGTCATTGGTTTGACTCGACCGGGGTTTGACCCCACGATCTACCAGCATGGGAGGCGGACGCTCTAACTCATTCGGCCATCCCGTCTGGTTCATTAACAGATGAGAACATGTAATAGATTGATTGTGTTTTAGGTACTTTTTCATGGTCTACTTCTGTAGTAGATTCATTGTGTTTTAGGTCCTATTTCACTGTCTACTCCTGTACTAGATTGATTGTGTTTTAGGTACTATTTCACTGTCTACTTCTGTAGTAGATTGATTGTGTTTTAGGTCCTATTTCACTGTCTACTCCTGTAGTAGATTGATTGTGTTTTACATACTATTTCACCGTCCACTTCTGAAGTAGGTTGATTGTGTTTTAGGTACTATTTCACTGTCTACTTCTGTAGTAGATTGATTGTGTTTTAGGTCCTATTTCACTGTCTACTTCTGAAGTAGATTGATTGTGTTTTAGGTCCTATTTCACTGTCTACTTCTGTAGTAGATTGATTGTGTTTTAGGTACTATTTCACTGTCTACTTCTGAAGTAGATTGATTGTGTTTTAGGTACTATTTCACTGTCTACTTCTGTAGTAGATTGATTGTGTTTTAGGTACTATTTCATTGTCCACTTCTGTAGTAGATTGATTGTGTTTTAGGTCCTATTTCACTGTCTAATTCTGTAGTAGGTTGATTGTGTTTTAGGTACTATTTCACTGTCCACTTCTGTAGTAGGTTGATTGTGTTTTAGGTACTATTTCACTGTGCACTTCTGTAGTAGGTTGATTGTGTTTTAGGTACTATCTGTAGTAGATTGATTGTGGTTTAGGTACTTTTTCATGGTCTACTTCTGTGGTAGATTGATTGTGTTTTAGGTACTTTTTCATGGTCTACTTCTGTTGTAGATTGATTGTGTTTTAGGTCCTATTTCACTGCCTACTTCTGTAGTAGATTAATTGTGGTTTAGGTACTATTTCACTGTCTACTTCTGTACTAGATTGATTGTGTTTTAGGTACTATTTCACTGTGCACTTCTGTAGTAGATTGATTGTGTTTTAGGTCCTATTTCACTGTCTACTCCTGTAGTAGATTGATTGTGTTTTACATACTATTTCACCGTCCACTTCTGTAGTAGGTTGATTGTGTTTTAGGTACTATATCACTGTCTACTTCTGTAGTAGGTTGATTGTGCTTTAGGTACTATTTCACTATCCAATTCTGTAGTAGGTTGATTGTGTTTTAGGTACTATTTCACTGCCCTGTAGTAGATTGATTGTGTTTAGGTAATATTTCACTGTCCACTTCTGTAGTAGATTGATTGTGTTTTAGGTACTATTTCACTGTCTACTTCTGTAGTAGATTGATTGTGTTTTAGGTACTATTTCACTGTCTACTTCTGTAGTAGAGTGATTGTGTTTTAGGTACTATTTCACTATCCAATTCTGTAGTAGGTTGATTGTGTTTTAGGTACTATTTCACTGCCCTACTTTTGTAGTAGATTGATTGTGTTTAGGTAATATTTCGCTATGTCTATTTCAAGTCTAATTTGTATAATATGGAGGGTTGAATTAATTATGGACTCTCCATTATTTCAGAGGCTCTTATGTACTCGGAGGGAGTAGGTGCTATTTTTGTTGAGACGAGTGCAAAGACTGCTGCTAACATTGCTGCCATGTTTCATGCAATAAGTAAGTAATGCACCCATCGGTTGTGATTGGAACTGAATGGGATTAAATTATGGTGTATAATTAATTATGTCAATATTATTTAGGCCACGTTGTTTCATTTTTATATAGTTTCATATTAGATATGTTTTAGTTATCTACCATCTGCATTTAACTACAGTAAAACCTCTCTAAATCGGCCAAGCTTTGGACCAACTTTAAGTGGTCCATTTAGGGAGGTGGTCGGTTTAGGGAGTTAGAATATGGTTACAATGGTATTGTTGGGACCCAAATAAAGCGATCGATATAGGGGAGTAGTCGATTTGTGGAGGTGGTCGGCTAGGGAGGTTTTACTGTAGTCTGTAGCCACTTCCAAACAAATTTACCATCTGGTTACATGTATACATTCAGGTTAATCTACATTCAGAAGTGTTTGTGTGCCACCGCGTAAAGCCTTCTCCACATTTTCCAAACATTTTCTGTTGCTAAAGTGATTTGTAGGATCTTTTCGTAAGTTTTAGCCACAGTATTTCTAGATCCAAACCCTAATTATATGTGGTGTTGACCTTGATGAAGGAATATAAATAATTTAGAACATGTTCTTAAAGGGGCAGTAAGGACCAAAACAACTACTTATTTACAGATATTATGATCAAATATGACCAGTTATAATTTTATTGTTTGCTAGAACCTATTCTATACGAGTTATTTAGGGCCCAACCATGGTCTCAGGGTATCTGTGATGTGGCTATTATCAAGATGTGGCTATTAGTGTCTTTCAGCCCTAATCACTGTCCTCAGTGACATAGGCATGGGCATGGGCATATTACAAACTTGGAAAGTAGTGCAAACGCTTCTATCACTTTAAGTAGGCCTATATTTGAAGATTTTTCAGTCTGCCTTATAACCTATGTAAGTTCAATCTTCTGTTCTCTCTGTGAATCATAGAACCATTAATAATAGTCATTTGGTACTTAAATGCTAATGGTGTGGGGCAGTAAATCCTAACCAACTTAGTTCGAGCACAAATATCCCATTCTTAGTGTGATATTGCAATAAGATACATAGAATATCCCTGTAAGGAATACATAGTAAAATCATGCAACCAGGTCCCTAATGATGAACAGTAGTGGTGCTCCCTAAATGTAGTGCACATTGAATAGGTTGCCATGGTCATCATCATGCTGTCGGTCGCGATGCGACAAAGACTGCTTTCATTACTTGACTGCAGCTCTCCATTTAGCTCTCTGCCGTGAGAGTGATGTCCATGAGTCGGTCTTAATGTCCACATTTCATGAAAGCTGCCTGTAAAAGTGTTTGAAGTGCTGCTGGATTTTGCAAGTTACCAGCGGCACTCTCTCGGGGAGCAAATAGAGGTTTCACACCGGCAAGAACATGTCCAGACAGGCGCAAAACTATTTGTCCCTGCAGTGGCTGGTCGGGAGATGTTGGGAGTTCCATACATCAACCGCCCTTAATGCTGCCACAGTGACATGGTTTACTGTTTAGGATTTGCTCCCTTAGCCTTCGTTTCTGTCAAGAACCTGTACCACAAGGCAGTGGTTTACAACTCTGCAGGGCAGGGGCTTCAAACTCCCTGAAGTATTGCAATACATGCATACCCTACCTATACCTTATTTAGTCCACCTTGCCATGGTAGGGAGTGAGAAAAGGGCAATGTAACTAAAAGCCACGTTTCTATTCTATGCAGGTTTAAAAGTGCCTGAAGATGACAATATATCTGTGTACAACTCTTCCCATAGAAGCGACACCGTTAAAGTGGCCAAAGACATCAACAGAAAGGAGAAGACAAAGAGCTGTTGCTAGCAAACTGCAGTGTTGTAGTGCTGTTTTTGTTGGATGTACTGTCTGGTATCAGTGTGCTATCATTACTTAGTTTTTTACTAACTGTGAAGAGACGCATCAGTATCTCATCATAATCATTTGTTTAAAATGTAGCTTAAGTTTAATCATCTGTTATTGTCATCACTTGTTCATTCACATCATAGAGACCAGCTAGATAAGCATGGCCTTTCTGATATCCTTTCTGTATACATGTAAGGAATTTGTATGCATTTATTGTATCACCTCAGTTTATTGTAAACATACCTTGCAGAGAGTTAAAATAAAAGAATTGAATTGAATTGGTGTGTATTATCCGATCGAGAAGAAAGAGTTCTATATATGATAAGATATGAATATATAATATTAATTTGATTTCACCAGTCGCTCCCAATGGGTTTCTTGTGATTGAATTCAGGGTTCGAAGTTTTCTGGACATGTATGTCTGTATTATACCACCGAGATCGCGAATATGTTTCTAATCCTGGACAAGCGTGGCTATGTTTGTCTTCTAACTGGACTAGTATCACTTTGTATTTTAATGTATTCTCATGGTACTAGTCGAATACTCCACAATTTCTGAGTTTAACAAAACAATGCCAGTGCTACTTGTCCCAGCTCAATAGTAAGGAGCTTCGGTGCCAGTGTGTGTGTGTGTGTGTATATATATATATATATATAAATATATATATATATATATATGTGTCTGTGTGTGTGTGTGATTTTGTCTACATTTAAGGAAATAAGACAATTATTGTGGGCGAATAACAAATTAGATTCAACCATGGTTTCATTAGTTGAATAATAAATCTTCTAACCTGAATTGCAGACAAATCCTGTTAAAAATTATATATTTGTGGGTTTGACTAATCTTGTGCCTCTAAAATATGTTTCTAACATGTAGTGTGGATTGGAGGTGAATTGGGGGAAACATTCCGCCCATGTCAGGTAGCAGCTTCTCTTAGAGGTACGTGTTCTGGTACTTGCAATGGCTGTGAGGACTGTTCAACTACAAGTACTCATATTCTTTGTACAATTAGAATAGACTTTCCCAATGTACACGGAACACTTTCCATTTCTGAATCTAAGCCACCAAAAGGCTACACCTCCAGGGCTACTGTGTTTTGTGCAGTGATGGGCATTACCATGTAGTTATAGTCACAACGTTGACATTTGAGGAGAGCGGATGAATATATACATATATGTAACAAGTACATGATGCACTAAGTGCAATACAACTAATCACCCGACATTCCCAATATATGTACATGTTCAATTACCACTAGGACCATGTTCATTGAACAAACCATATTTGGACTCCTGGCCATTTATTTGTGTGTATCTTTTTAATGCTATGCTGAAGGTTTCCACAATTGTATGCCTCTTGTTTTATTTAACATTAAAACGCACTATGTAGGACTAATTAAACAGCAATATGATAACCAATAACATGGCTATTTGTCCGAGCTCATTAACTTGAAGTGTTGATGCCAATTTGTATTGTGTGTGTATGTATGTATGTATGTATGTATGTATGTATCCAGGCATATGTATAAAACAATGTCCTCTCTACGACAATAGATGCTCACATTGTGAGGTGTGTGTGTCTTTCTCTGTGTATATAAAATATATATTTAATAAGACACAACAAGAACACATACAAAGTATCTGACAGTATATGAATACCGTTATGTACGTTCCTGGTCCAGAATGAACTGTCAACTAGCTGTATTGGTATGTGTTGACATTAATGTCTATCAAAATAATACTCTAAAATAAAGTGTTCACGTTCTCATTATGCGTTATTATTTATGATTGGACGTGGTGGCCTAATCGGTAGGCCACAGGCTTCCCATGTGGAAGGTCGGGTGTTCTATTCCCGGTCCAGTCAAATCAATGACTTATAAAATTGATAATTGTCGCTTCATTTATACTATATGGCAAGGACTGGTTAGCTCAATGTAAGGATAATATGACTGAGTGGGATATGAGGTCATGGTCCCAGCGGTCTAATTTCCCAGTGGGACAGCACTATTAAGTCGACATAACTGCGCAGTCACAAGTCACAGTACCTGTCCTGATAGGAAGTTAGATGTTGCCAGAATGTAAAACTCCATAACCAACCATATATATTTATGTATGGCTGAATTTCACGTTTGAATCTAACCCCAACTACTCGAAAAATGTTATATTGATTCCAATACATCGACAATATGCAATAAATTACTGGTTTCATTTGCACAAATAAGTTGGTTTGGTGTTGTTGGTTTGTGAGAGTTAGAATCCTATGAGTGTGCAGGCAAAATCTCGTACCCTTAGGGCGTATTCGATTAAACAACTTGGGTCACCCAAACCACTTTTTGTCGCATGCACAGGGCCTACAACCTCGGGTTGCATAAACAAACATGCTCTGAGTGAAAAAAATGGCTTAATCCCAAACTTCTTTTTTTTTAATAACCAATATAAGGATTTAAAGTATTTTATGATTTCATAGTTTAGATATATTACAATTCTTTTTTTTTTTAAACCCATAGACTTGTATGGCATTATCGCTCCTAGCACCCCCAGCCAATACGTGGGTTACTGGGGTCGGGTCGTTTTGCACACGGCCTGTGTATTTTTAGACTCCACTCGCAGTGTTCTATTTGACCACTCGAGTGGTCCGGGGCGTCATAATCGAATACGGCCTTAATGAAAAGAGACAAAAGCTCACAAAAATTAATTAAAAAATATATATATACATAAATGAACAGGTGTTAAATATAATATATCATAAACAGGTTGGGGGAAAATGTGAAATGAGAGTCTGTTGGTACAATGTGTTCTGTTGGTGTATTTCATGACGTTAATTGGTAGGCTTTACTATAGAAAAATGTGTTTTTGGCTATATCAAGTGAACCTGTATGATGGGGTGATAAATATTTATATTAATAGAAAGAGCCAAATCTGCTCCACTAATTAAATAAATATCAGCCACATTTGGTTTCATTTAAGAGTAATTAAGGATTGAATTTACATTAAAACAGAAGGATTTTAATGTATTACTATTACATCTCATATCATGGTAGTTTTATTCAACTGGCAAATAATATTCATATCATTAAAGAAAGCATCTGCTGGTTTTATATGTATGTGACCAATGAGATCTGGTGATCATGTCCTAGCAAAATACTCCTTATATGTGGCAGAATGAGTGTGTGCACACTGTGTGCTGTGTGTCTGCCACTGAACCCCTGGTCAGCCAAACCAGACCGACCAGACCGGAGAGCATGCTCCCCCCCCCCCCCCCCCCCCAACACACACATAGTGCATGGGTGAGTAACAGCCCCCCACCTCCTCTGCTTGCAAACAAGGGTGGGAGGGGGCTACCATGGTTACTAATTAAGAGAGGGTGTGGTTGACTGACACACTGACATCAACACGAGCATCTCACCCCCCCCCCCCCTACACAAATACGCCTCCTCACACCCATGCCTCACAGATTGTCCTCCTCCCCTTACAAATCACACGTGGGGGTGGGGGGTCGTCCGGTGTGGCGGTTTCAGCGTGGTCCCGTGCTCAGCCGTCTCCCGTTGCTTCTGCGCATGCGCGGATTTCGCATCAACTCGGATCACCCGAGACACTTATTGGCGCATGCGCACTTCCTACAAACTCGGGTCGAATAATCGAATACGCTTCTCCGCGCTCGGGTGGACAATTTTTTTTTTTTTTTAATAACCGATAAAAAATACAGCAAAATAGGATTTAAAGTATTTTATGATGGCCTAGTTTACCTATATTTCCATTTAATTAATCTAAGTTATTCTTTTTTTTTGCACACGGCACGTGTATTTGTCGACTCCACTCGCCGTGTTCTATTTGAAATTCTGACGACTGGGATGACCCGAGTCGCCCGGGTAGTGTTAATCGATTACGGCCATGTTTATTAGATTCTGACGCATGCGCAGAAGCGAGGTACACGTCTGAGCACGGGAACACGCTGAAACCGCCACACCGGCATGCACCTCGCCGGCCTCCTGTGCGGGGCGCGACCCGCCACTCGCTCGTATAAATATATACATATACACATATATACAGATATACATATATACATATAAACAGATATACAGATAGACATATATGCATATATACATATACATATGGTCACTTCTCATAAAGCTGTAACAAATGTGTTTTAATACGACAAGTTCGTTAATAATGTGGTTAGAAGGGTGGGATGAGCTTGTATGCATTCGTCTGTGTTAGGGCTTTCTGGGGATACCAGGTTTGTTCTGTACAATGTGATCTCATAAAAATGTGGCCCAAACATAGTCATATTTCCATAGTTTTTGGACAATTTCTTGGCCAAAAGTAGCTTTAAATGTTTCCCTTTTAGATAACCCTGTAAGTAGAGCATTCAGAAAATATGTATGCATACATATGTATGCATGTGCACCCCACCCGTACCATTCACCAACAAATATTGTAATTAAATAAAATACCACTTCCTACAATGTCATGGAGGTTTTGTTCAACTGGGAAATAATATTTATATCATTAAAGAAAGCATCTGATGGTTTTAAATGTATGTGTAGAAGCTGGTGTTAGTGTCAGTGTGTGTGTGAGAGTGGGGGGGGGGGTGTAAATCAGATGCCTTGGTACTTCCCCCATTATCCCCGTCCCCTTACAAATCGTACAGTTTTGCTGGGTGCAGAAGAAATTGACCAATTTCATGTGACGTCAGCACGGGTATCTAGGTCAGTTCTGGCTGCAGGATGACACACTGCCACACTGCAAACTCAGTGGCTATGAGCACTCTTCATAGAGAAAAAGTGAAATATCTCTAAAACCACACCACCTAGACACAAACCGCTTGAAACACATATAAAACCGCCACACCGTCCTCTTACCTAGAATTTAAAAACTCACTAAGAGTACATCGGATTGGGCAGGCCCTTATGCAGTTGCAGTAAAGTATGTTCCATGGCGTCACCATAGCGTAAGTGGCAGACCACCAAACCCTCAGCCTCGGTTTCTCCCCCCAGCCCCCACTTTTTTAATTTGTTGCTGTTCCTCTGTTATCTCCAGTCAACCATATACGATGACAGAGACAGCCCAGGTAAAAATGTAAAATTTAAGACCTAAATGCACTGGGATTGGTCCCACTGCTTCACTGGTCACAGATGGTCCAGTGTATTATTAACAACCCCACCCCAACAACATAATTCATAAACTCACATAACTAGCTACATTAGAATTACACTAGAATTTTCCAAACAAACCAACATTTATATACCGCTTGCCTAACTGCAACTGAACACTCAAACTTAGTACAAATTTACCAACTGAATACAGAAGATAACTTCTGCTTACATTCTAAATACTATGTAAATACTCACATTGATCTGACTACTATTGATCTGCTTTTATGACACTAGTGTACCATATTGTTATGGAACTTTTGGGTTTCAGAATTTCATTGTGTTACATGGTGCAAATTGTCTATTCAACAGGTATTGTACACCTTATTCTATATACCTTTTGTGTAAATAACGCTGAATTGAAAAATGGCTGGAAGACCAGTGCTTCGGCACTGACAAAAGACTTATTCAGTAGAATAAACATATTTACCAAAAAAAAACAAAAAAAACAACATATTCAACGAATAGATTATATTAAATTGATATGGTTGGGGTTCTGGATTTCTATCAATTTTGAATAAAATAAGGGTTTTGTACTGCACGTACCAGCAAATTCAGTGCATTGTCAATGGCCGTGAGCAATCTTCTTACAGAGAAAGTGAAATATCTCTAAAACTACACCACCTAGAGACAAACCGCTTGGTACACATACAGAAAACATATTCAACGAATAGATTATATTAAATTAAAAGGTTGGGGTTCTGGATTTCTATTAAATTTGAATAAAATAAGGGTTTTGTACTGCACATACCGGCAAACTCAATGCATTGTCAATGGGAGTGAGCAATCTTCTTACAGAAAAAGTGAAATATCTCTAAAACCACACTACCTAGAGACAAACCGCTTGGACAACATATAGAAAACATATTCACCGAATAGATTACATTAAATTTATATGGTTAGGTTTCTGCATTGCTATTAATTCTGAATAAAATAAATGTTTTACACTGCGCGTACGTGCAAACTCAGTGGCAGTGTGCCTTCATACTGTAGCCGAGCTGCGCGCGCATACACGATGTTTACAAACATTGAAAGGCATCTATACCCCCCTTCTACCCCCCCCCCCCCCCCCCCCCCCCACACACACACACACTTCTACTGATTGCTTGTCAGGGGTGGCCATCAGACGCTGGGTGCTCTGCAATATAGGGTATTCACGTGACGACACGAACCGGATGCGCGGCCATTGTGGCGATATCAACCAGTAAACATCCCATAGAGTTTGCCTGTACGCGCATTGGAAAACGTGTATTTCATTCAAAATTAATAGAATTCCGGAACCCTAACCTTATAAATTTAATATAATCTATTCGTTGAATATGTTTTCTATATGTGTACCAAGCAGTTTCTTTCTAAGTGGTGTAGTTTTAGAGATATTTCACTTTTTCTGTATGAAGATTGCTCACGGCCATTGACAATGCACTGGCACTGACACTCAGAATATCCCAACTTTCACTATTATCTCTTGTTTTTAATACTTTCAGCGTAAATTGCTCTTAGGTTACATTAAATACTTCAGATCTTCCTCTTCAATCGCTCATTAAGATATTTTTAATCGATCCAATGAAAGCTTTTAAATTTATTTTAGAAAAATAAATGCTCCACATAGACATAACATTGCCGTATTTTACCCTTCGCGGGCAGTTTGCCGGTACGCGCAGTGCAAAACGTCGATTTTATTCAAAATTTATAGAAATTCAGAACCCTAACCTTAAAAATGTAATATAATCTTATTGGTAAACATGTTTTCTATATGTGTACCAACCGATTTGTTTCTAGGTGGGTTAGTTTTATAGATATTTCACTTTTTCTGTATGAAGATTGCTCATAGCCATTGAGTTTGCAGTGTGACAGTGTGTTATTTTGTGGTTACTATCGCCACAATGGCCGCACTTCCGGTTTGCGTGACGTCAGTGCATACCCTATATAGTGCTTTGGCCCTCCACACACACATCCTCCTACCAGAGTGGCTGTTGCGAAAATATATACATACACACATATATATATACATAAATATAGATAGATACATGTATGTATGCATGTATGTATTATACTGTATGTATCTATGTATGTACATATGTATGTATGCATGCATGCATATAATTATATGTATATATGTTCTCCAAGTGAGTGGAGAATAGAGCCCTGCACAGGAGGCAGAGAGGTGCATGCTGGTACCTACCCCCTCCCCCGAATGGGTGGTCGGAGGGGGGTGAGGGGGTGGGTGTTGCAGGACACTACAGAGCTTATTACATGTCATAAAGGATGTGTCACTATCCGTATAGATGTGTGTATGTATGAAAGTATGTATGTATGTGTCTCTGTATCTATGTGTATGCATAGATGTATGTGTACATGTATCTATACATACATGCATGCACACCTCGACCCCATCATTCACCACCAAATTGTTCTAACAAATATTGTAATTAAATAAAATACCACTTTCTACATTGTGTGTTCTTCACCAACATCCCCATCCTGTGCTACCTTTGGTCACTCACACCCTTTCCTAATTAACCCCCACCCACCCCTGATGCAAGCAGCAGGGCCCTCTCTGCTCCTCTTGATAGCACACTGTCCACTGCGTGTGTGTGTGTGGGGGGGGGGGGGGTCGGGAGTGGGGGGAGAGGGCAGCCACAGGGCCTCTAATTGGCTGTTGACCCCGAGTGGGGCCGTCAGCGGGGAGGGGAGTGTTTGTTTGTTGTTGTTTTACGTCCTAGCAACATCTAAGGTCATATCAGGACTTGTGACAGTGTGCACTCATGTCGACTTTATAGTGCTGTCCCACTGAGAAACCAGGCCACTTGCACCATGATCTGATATCCCACTCAGTCACATTATCCTGACACTGAGGACACCAGCCCTTGCCGTGTCCTAATAATACCGAGCGCCTGGCTAGGGTGGGGGTAGAGTGTTGTATGGGGGATCCACCCCCCAAACAGCATGTGGGAGGGATTACAGGGCTTGCTACATGCGATAAAGGGTTTATCACTGTTTGTCTACACCCAAATCCCACCATCAAACTAATATAGATTATAGTGACATTTTCCAGGCACATATTTTATTTTGATAAACTACCACTTAGGACCCTTTATCCTCACTACCCTCCCCCCCCCCCCACCAGATATATGTATGCATGTATGCAAGTATGCATGCAAGTATGCATTCATGCATGTATGTATGTATGCATGCACATATGCAAATATGTGCATGTATGCACATGCATGTAGGCCTGTATGTATGCATGTATGGATATGGATGTGTATTGATGTATGTATGGATGTTTATGCATATGCGCATGTATGCATACATATGTATGCATGCATGTGCACCCCACCCCTATCATTCACCAACAAATATTGTAATTAAATAAAATACCACTTCCTACAATGTGTGTTCTTCGCCACCAAGGTAACCCCCACCCACCCCTGTTTGCAAGCAGCAGGGCCTCCTCTGCTGCTCCCCAGTGCACCCCACACTGTCCACTGTGCGTCTGTGTTGGGGGGGGGGGGGGGGGGGGGGGGGGCATGTGTTGGGATGCAGCAGGCCTGACCAGGGGTTCAGTCAGGGTGATACAGACACTCATTCCCACCCAAGGTTATGAGGCAGCAATAACCATAATTATATATTTAGTTTCTATATATATAAAACCAAATATGTGTTTTCATTGGCTTTGGTCAGAGCCCCCCCCCCCATCCCCCGTCCAGCCCTCCCCCTCTGCCAGGGCTACATACATACATACATATGTACAATCATATATACATGCTTATATACCTATATACACACAGGGCTACATACATATATACATAAATATTTTAATTATGATATTATACATGCATACCTACATATAGAATAATTATGTGAGACTTACCTGTGGTATAGTTGAACACATAATTGTTGTTTTACCGAGTCCTTAGCCTCGGCTTGTTTTAGTACAGGGAGAGGTAGCACTTCCATTCGAATCAATCCTTTACCTACTAATTACCGAAATTATGTCTTTAACTTTTAATTTATTGATTATGCCTTTCTTTACTTTCCTTGTTTTCCTCCCTTTGGTAAACCAAAGTTCCCTTAATCACCACGGGGTAGGGTGGGCGGGAACTGTACTAAAACAAGCCGAGGCTAAGGACTCAGTAAAACAACAATTATGTGTTCAACTATACCACAGGTAAGTCTCACATAATTATTCTATTTCACCTCGTCCCCTAGCCTCCTGGCTAATTATAGCACAGGGAGATGTTTACGTAATCATAATTTCGGTTAATTTTTCATTTTTATTTCTTTTTTATTCACCAACAGTAACTTATGCTCTAAGTAGGCGAGAAGCCATGTTCTCTTGTCCCACAATCTTTTTGTTGTAGTGCTTCGCAAAAGCAACGGATGTCTTCCATCCAACATTTTTAAGTATTGTTTTCACAGAAATACCCAAATGTCTGGCCTTAGAGGCCACAGCCCCTCTCATGGAGTGGGCTGAAAACCTCTTTGTGTCTATGCCAGCAGAGGCAAGCACTCTCAATGTCCATCTTCTTAGTGTGTCTCTCGAGATGGGCCCATATGGCCTTATATAGCTCAGAAGGAGCTGGTCGTGTTTCCTTAACGACTTCGTATGGATAATATACATCTTAATAGCTTTGACTATGCACAGCTTTCTATTATCATCAAATGCCGTTAAAGTTACCGAGGAGAGAGGGTCTCCTAACCTATTTGACTTCAAGAGCTTGTCCAGATCAAATGTCGCTTCTTCTTTTGAAATTTCCAATTTACTTAATTTTAACGCTAACACTGTTTGGCCCCTATGGCCCGTAATGAGCAGAATTAGTACTGCTACCATAAACCCTAGATCTCTTAATGAAAGGTCTTTGTTCCTTGGCCAGTCATTAAACAATTTGAAAAGCATTGAAACATCCCCAAACCATGAGTATTTGGGCTCGGGAGGATTACGTTCATACACTGATTTCATAAACCAGTGGACTACGTAGTGTTTACCTACCGTGTCCCCATCTATCCTGGGTAGAACTACTGAAAGAGCGCAGCGCGCTGTGTTAATGGCCCCGAAACCTAGACCCTCATCCTCCAGAGAGCGTAAAAAATGCAGAACCTGAGCCAATGATGGCTTTAAACAATTAATCTTAGCTATAAGGCAGAACAGTTGCCATTTCTTTAAGTAATGAGCATATAAGTTTACTGTGCCCTTTCTCCTGGCCCCCGAGACTAGCCTCTGTAACGTAATCTTATCTATGCCAAACGGTTCAAGGTGTTTCCTTAGTAAAGGAATGCCACCAAGGGGGTCGAACTGACGTCGCCCCTTTGCTCTAGAGGTACCTTGTGGTGCAGGTTGCCCTTTGCCCTGTTGAACGTGATCCAGTCTCTGGACCAACGCTTCGCTGCCACCAGCCACGGTTGTGACATCCACAGTGGTGCCACCAGCACCGCCGACGCCCGATCCAAGTGAAGCTTCCGAGCCACTCTGCCCACCATGCTGAATGGCAGAAATGCATAGAAAAAATGTTTATCCCATTTGAATGAGAAAGCATCTATTCTCCAGGAGTCTGGTTCTGGATGCCAAGTCACATATTTAGGTAATTTGTGGTTTTTACGAGAGGCAAACAAGTGTATTTCTGGCCGCCCCCAATGCGTACAAATATCGTTGAAAATTGTTGATGACAGTCCCCATTCCATGTGGTCATGGAATACTCGGCTGCACTTATCTGCTATTGTATTACTCTTGCCTGGTATGTGTTCAATAGTTAGCCAAATCTGTCTGCTTTCGGCCCAGGTCCAAATTTCTTTAGTAATTTCATTGCACCGTGGTGATCTGGTGCCTCCCATTTTACGGATGTAGGCCATCGCTGTGCTATTATCTGTAAAAAGCTTAATGTGTGTGTTACTTTCCCTGCTTAGACTGCATAGGCCTAATAGCAAAACTTTTAGTTCTAGCACATTAATGTGGTCATCTGCCTCATCTGATAGCCACCTGCCTCCTGTCTGTCTCTGTCCGTCTTGAGCCCCCCATCCCTCTAATGATGCATCAGTGGTTATCTCCACTTCTGGCTCATCTATTCGTATCTTGCGAGGAGACTCCTTAATGTTAGCAACCCACCAGTCAATTTCATCGAGGCTTTCTTTTGATAATCTCATATTTCTATCAAAATTGCCCCTCGCTCTTTTAAGTGTGAGGTTTTTGTCTATTTCCAAAATTTAATGTGGGCTGCTGTATACTGCAAGCCCTGTGCATAAGCTACCATGATACCGATCAGAGCCGCAACCTTGCGAATTTTCATTTTTCTGGGTCCCTCCCTCACTTTATCTACAAAATCTAGGAGATTTTCTATCTTATCAGGTGTTAGTAAGACCTGCATAGCAACGGTGTCTATGTTAAACCCCAAGAATTTAAAGAATTTGGTCGGTTTGAGAACAGATTTCCCTATGTGAACACAGAACCCTGCATTTGTGAGTTCTGCACATAATGCTTGAACTGCTGCTAGACAATCTGATTCTAAATTTGACACTACAAATGAATCATCGATATATGGAAATAACACATACCCCATTTCACCAAGTTTCGCATAAATTGGCTTCAATAGTTTTGTGAAATACCTCGGGCAAACCACCAAACCATTTGGCATACACGTATATTCAAACAATTGCCCTTGCCACTTAAACCTCAAGAATTTTCTGAATTCTTCTGCTACTGAAACTGAGTAATATGCCTGTTTCAGGTCTACACTAGCCATCCAGGCATGAGGTGTGATCAAGTCTAGAGCGGTTTTTAAAGTAATCATTTTAAAACGTTCATATGTTACTAGCTTATTCAGCTTGGTTAAGTCCAGAATTACTCTGAATTCCCCATTCGGCTTCTTTCTTAGAAAGATGTTAGAGATAAACTCGCCCTCTACATGGGTGACTTTGTCAATGATGCCATCGGCCAATAATTTAGCTATTTCATTATTCGCTTTCACTGTTTCAGAGGCTGAAAACTTATAAGGCTTTGGAGCATGCTCCTGCATCGGTCTTTCATTGAATGGAATGTCAATCCCTTTAACCACATCTAAGACTTCTGCCGAATGAGTAATTTGCGACCAATAATTTAAGCAATTGGCAACATTGCCAGCAATGAACTTTGTATTTACCAGTTCTGAGTTTTCAGGAGAAGCCGCTGCTGGCTCTACTTCACTCCTCCACTCTGGAAACCCTGTGGTCTTCCTTGAGCCGCAGATGGTCTGTTGAAACTTGGTCTGTTGAAATCATTCCAACCAACCAAGTTGCATTGAGAGCGACCTCTGAACGCCGGGCCGGTTGGTTCGAACGCACCTCTGCTGCCCCTGAATGCGCCTCGTCTCGCTCGATCGAATCTCAATCGCTTCGCCTTCGGTGCATTGTCATCCACTCGGCACTTGGTACCCATTTGTTTCCCACATTTGGTACCCATCTCCACCTTCTTCAAGAGGTGTTGAAGCTGGCCCCCAAACATGAGTGATTTATCCCATGTCTTGCCTTTGATGGGTTTTGGGGCCATGAAAAGTGTAAATTCTTTACTGTTCTTATCCTTTACCTTTTTTGATCTGGTTACTTCCTTACCAGCGTCAGTCGTCACACCTTTGTAAACGTTCTCAAACCTCCGGAACTTTGCATAACTGCTAGCAGAAGCCAACAGCTCTAGCCCACCATTCATACCTGCTGCTAGCATCGTAAACTTGTTTTCATTCGCCATACGGTTCGCTACTGGAACGATCGCTGCCATGGCCGAGAGTACTGCTGTTTGCATGGTGTGCATCACCCTCTCAAACCTCTTCATTTGCTCAGTCATGATCACATCAGTGTCCATTTCTCGCATGAATGATTCTTTTACACCCTTAATTCCAGTGTACTTCTCTGCTCCCCTGCTGATAATCTCAGCCGGCTTGAAGGTATCAAAATGACCGTCCAGGGCCGTTCTGAGCAACGACCTGACCCTGACTGAATTATGAGGATCATGTCTCTTCTTTTTTGAGGCCTTTGCTAACTGTTTCACCATCACACCCTCCTCACTGACATCAGAGTCGGATGACGGGAAAGACGATTCAGAGGAGCTAGAAGTCGGGCAGTGCTTACTTCTCTTATGCTTTTTAGATTTCTTCACTTTCTTCGAAACCACTTTCGATCTCCTGTACCTGTCACCTTCCGACAGACCGGATTCTGAGCAAGAGGAAACATCAGACTTACGTTTCTTGTTCTTCTTCTTAGTTGTTTTGGTTGGTATACACTGACGTACCAAACGCTCTGAGATCACCGACACTACGCCATCCGATTCACTATCTGACAGCTCGTGAGTCCAGTTGGACTTATGCCTCCTTTTCTTGCCCCACTTCAGTTGCTGTTGCATTTTCAATGTCACCAGCTGATCCAGCCTAGCGTCAAGATCTGGGTCCACACCCAGCTGTAGCGATGCTTCACTCGTGCCCCGTACTGGGTCACCGACAGCCCTCATGTCTACTGCCTGTGACATAACACCCTCGGGCCGCGTGTCTGACTGGCTCATGTTGGAATTCAGGTCAACGCCTGACTGGGTGTCCTCGTCGTCCGGCTGTGCCGGTCTGCCAAGTTTGGTCTGTTTTCCTGCCATCTGTCAACAATGAGACAACTATTAGTTGCAAAGTCAAATTGCAAAGGCAAATTTGCGGTTTACTGTAGATATTTACATCCACTAAAACCCCATAGTCCAGCAACTACTCCCACGTGGCATACCACCATGGGTGGCCATTTTGAAAATTTTTAAACTTCCATAATAGTCATGCTGACTTTTGACTGACCGTTTCTTAAAAAACGGGAGTTTCTCTGCCTCTTAATGCCAAATTTTCTACTATTGACAGTCGCATTTTTGCAGTCGTGTACGCAATGACACCGCATGGTTTGAGCTGAGAGGCCACGAGTTGATGCAAAATCCGCGCATGCGCAGAAGCAGCGCAGAAGCAACGGGACACCTCTGAGCACGGGAACACGCTGAAACCACCACACCGGTGTGGCGGTTTCAGCTCGTTCCCGTGCTCAGCCGTGTCCCGTTGCTTCTGCGCATGCGCGGATTTTGCATCAACTCAGGTCACCCGAGCCACTTATTGGCGCATGCACACATCCTACAAACTCGGGTCGAATAATCGAATATGCTCGGGTGGACATTTTCTTTTCTTTTTTTTTTAAATAACCGATAAAAGTACAGCAAAATAGGATTTAAAGTATTTTATGATGGCCTAGTTTAGCTATATTTCCATTTCATTAATCTAAGTTATTCTTTTTTTTTTTTGCACATGGCACGTGTATTTGTCGACTCCACTCGCCATGTTCTATTTGAAATTCGGATGACCCGAGTCGCCCGGGTCGTGTTAATCGATTACACTGTAATTTACAGCCATGTTTATTAGATTCTGACGCATGCGCAGAAGTGAGGGACACGGCTGAGCACGGGAACGAGCTGACACCGCCACACCCTCTAAAGGCCGGTACACATCTTCCTTTTTTTTTCTTCTTTTTTTTTTTTGGGTCCATTAGTTGTTTAAGCAGGGGAAATATCAGTCATAGACGACTGGTCTACCTCATTCCACTGCTGGTCGATTGAAAGCCCGAGCCTACACTTTTACCGACCCAAGGGATTTTTAACCTCCAACACCACATAAGCCTTGTTCACACGGGCAAAATGTGAAGCGACCTAGACAAGGCGAACTAAAGGAGTCGAATTAGCGCCCGTTCACACGGGCACTGCGTGAGGCGGAAGTGGATATCTGCGCATGAGCAAGTCCAGGCTAACCAGCGCCATTTTGGGTTCGACAATGCTGGCACCAGAGAGTGTGGGTTCGACCTAGATATGTATTTAATGATTCGTATTGGTTTGGAATGGTCAAAACTTCTGCTGGGCAGTGAAACCCTACAAATAAATGACAAAAAAAATATCTGTGCATAGATAGCGGTTTCATTAATTAAATTATATAATATGCGCTTTTGATCGACCGGAAAGTCAACAAACTAAGGTCTCGACTGCGCATGCGTGTCACTTCCTTAATCCGCATCAGTGCGTCCACACGGGCAAAATTAACCGCATCACAGAAATCGCCTCACGTAAACTACCACCAATAGGTGGTCTACACGATCCGCATCACGTGAGTCGAATCAGCCCTAATCCGCCTCAGACGTGCGTTCACACGCGAAATGTGAGGCGAACTAGGCAAGTCGCTTTCTACGAATCGATTTACATTGCCCGTGTGAACACGGCTCAAGACATGGTATGAGAGCAACCGGCCTTTGATGACGTTGTAAGTTATACACAGCGGTGGAAATCCAAATTGGCAGAGCTGGGGGCATGGGGAATCGAACCGCCGACCCTCAGATTAGGAGTCTGATCTAGAAAAAAGTCAGACACTCTAACCACTCCGCCAAAGAGAATGCTCCCGTATAAAACCTAAAACTGCCCATTTCACAACTAAGTTTGAGTTTTAGTCGGTTTCAGTCTTTAGGTGTGTGACCCCCTAACACACCTGCGCCTTGCGATTCATGTATAAAACTCAGTTTTAGGGCTTAAAACTGGAATCTTATAAGATTCGAAAAATGCATGCATTGATGTGTGTATGTATGCATGTATGAATGTGTATGTTATGCATGTATATTCACCCCACTCCCTTCATTCACCATCAAATGGTCCTAACCAATATTGTAATAAAATAAAATATCACTTCCTACATGTGTGTTCTCTCAACTCCCCTCATCTGTGCTAACTTCGGTCACCCACACCATGTCTTAATTAGTAACCATGGTAACCCCCCCCCCCCCCCTTACTCACAAGCACATGGCACACTGACCACTGTGTGTTGGGGGAGGAGGGTGGGCTCCAGTGCGTCCAGAAGCCCGACCAGGGGTTCGGTGATATACACACAGCACACATTCTGTTTTAATGTAAATTCAATCCTTAATTACTCTCAAATAAAACACCAAATGTGGTTGATAGTCATTTAATTGGTGCAGCAGGTTTGTCTCTTTCTATTAATATAAATATTTATTGCCCGTTCATGCAGGTTCATTGTATATAAGTGATAACGCATTTTCCTATAGTAAAGCCTACCAATTAACATACTAGATTACATCAACGGAACCGATTACACCAAAAGACTCTCAATTCAGGTGTTTCCCCAACCTGATAAATGGCACAGGTGTTGCAAAGAAAGTTCCCCATGCTCTAAGCGGATGTAGTGCTGCACTTCTGAAGTCCGCCAACAATCTGAATTCGGCTACTAATGGGCTCCATTCGATTATGACGTCCAGGGTGACTCGGGTCACCTGAGTTGGTAGGATTTCAAATAGAACACCGCGAGTGGAGTAAAAATACGAGTGTCGTGTGCAAAGCGACCCGAGCCCAGTAACCCACGTCTTGGCTCGGAGTGTTAGGAGTGATGACATCACATTTGCGCTGGTACCATCCTGTAGGATAACTGCTACCATTGGCAGTCTTAAGTGGTTTTTTAATTGTTGCTGTTGTAATAACCCAGATCAATGAAACGGAAATATAACTAAACTTTGCAATCATAAAATACTTAAAATCCTATTATACTGTAGTTATATTGGTTTCCGGTATTAAAAAAAAAGAAATTTTGGATTAAGCCACCATTTTTTCGACCTGGAGCGTGTTTGTTTATGCAACCCAAGATCATATGGCCTGTGCATGCGCCAAAAAGTGGCTCGGGTAACTCGAGTTGTTTAAAGTTGCATCGTCCTATGGTTTTTAATTTCTGTATTTTTTCTGAGATAAATATATCAGATCGATCACTAGTATCTACTTTACATTAGTTCAAAGTTACTTTTATTTTTAATGGTAAACTTTTTAGATATTTTGAGTGCAAACA
This sequence comes from Branchipolynoe longqiensis, assembly GCA_030323885.1. Taxonomy (NCBI): domain Eukaryota; kingdom Metazoa; phylum Annelida; class Polychaeta; order Phyllodocida; family Polynoidae; genus Branchipolynoe; species Branchipolynoe longqiensis. The sequence continues at coordinate 71,272,229 of CM059194.1, read as the reverse complement.
TAGAAAATTAGTTATGGCATGTTTGCAAAACTCTGACACCATAGACTTCTGGAGTAACGTGTTCTGTTAAATTGACTCAGTATTGCCTGCTACACAGAAACAAATGCTTAATAAGTGCATCAGTATCTAAATTAGATATGTAAAATCAAATTTAGATAATTGGTTTGGTTTTGAAAATTTGATATTTCATCGGACTATGCAGCTTTAATGTAATGTTAAAGTTGCATAGTCCATTGTGTTTGAGTTTCTGTCATTTATTAAGATAAAATAAAATATATTAGGCTGATCATTTTATTTTTTTTATATTTTTATTGAGGCTGTATTTATACTGTCCATAGCATATAAGCCTGGGTATTCAGGCTTGTTTTCAATGCTGGCCAGCTGTAGTGTTGGTGTTGTCTTATCACACAGTAGCTGCTGATAAGGTATTTGATTGCCTGTATTTCAGTAGCAGATAGATAGTTGGTTGGTCTGGTTAGTACTATAGTAGTCTATGTTAATTTTTTTGGATTTTCTTGGCATATATGTGCTTTATTTTTTCTACTCTTATTTCTAGACTAGCCTACTCCTATTTACATATCATAGGCTTGTACGCAGCTGTGAGGTGTGTTATCTGGGTGCTTTTGGTATGGTTACCTTTCATTATAATCTACCTTTGGATTGAAGTAAAGCCCAAGTCACACCTACCCGGTGTGGCGGTCTCCGATGCCACAAGGCTGCCGTGCCAAATGGCGCTTCTGCGCATGCGCGGATTCGAGTGACACATCGGCGTGAAATGCACACATGCAATATAATGATCTGATGAATATATCTAAGACAAAACTAGCCATAGTTAAACATTTTGAGCTAAGAAACATACAATTCCACACAAAACTGCATCCCAGTAGTGTGTTGACACTTGGCGCTTCAGTTTTCTGATCTATTTGGGCGTAATCGATTAATCGACTCTGGTCACCCGAGCCACTTTTTGGCGCATGCGCACATCCTACAGACTCGGGTCGAATAATCGAATAGCATTTGAAATTCTGACGACTCGGGTGGCCCGAGTGGCTCGGATGGTGTTAATCGATTACGGCCAAACTAGAGACTTGACGCATGCGCAGACGACGCTGTTGGATTCTGACGCATGCGCAGAAGCGCCATTTGGCACGGCAGCCTTGTGGCATCGGAGACCGCCACACCGGACTAGCCCCGGATTCTTTAGCCAGACCACCCCCTGGCCATTCCCCAGACTGTCACGGCCATAGACTGTTAGAGTCCCGACAGAGTGTTTGAAGATGTATCTCTACGTAGGATGGTCATTGATGGTTATTGGCAAGCTGCCCATGGTGTGCTGCAGTAGCTGCGTGCTTTGATAGAGCATCGTCCTGAAAGTCCCAAAGATACAAAAGCTTTATATAGCGGGGATTAATGATCACCATGATTTCGCAGATTTCCGTGATCTTTACTGCACTGCAACTCCGCAGCACTATCAGTATCCACGCGCGGAAGGTTTCGCCGTCTTCCGGAAAACATTGAAAGTAGATTTGTTGCAACTGGTAATGGCACTCCGCAGTGCGTGTTTTGCCAATGCCTTCTGGTCACGGTGCAAACACGCACTTTAAGTGACTCTGACATTATGCGATGATCACTCAACATGAGATTAGACTAGGCTTGAACCTTACACCAAAAATGTTTGATATAACAATGCGTCGTCAATCAAGGCTGGGACCAGCCGTGGGAGCTGTGGTACTTGTCTGTCTCTGCCTCGCCAACCGGTCTCAAACTAAACGGCTGTCGACTGGTGATAGTACTGATACTCACACTGGGGATGTTTTCAACTCAAATCCCACAAGTGAATCGGAATCTAGAGACACTTCACTTCACGATGCCATCCACATATATAAACGTGATGCTAACAATCTTACTCCTCCAAAGTTCAAGTCTGCAGAGAAAAGCCCCAATATAGGGCTGACGCCAGTGACTCCCAGATCAACTGAGGTACCGGGTAATCTCAGCAGCAACGTGAATAGCACTGCCACTGGGTAAGTCGTAAGACTAAGAAAATGGGTGTGGCAGGTGTAGTCTCAAGTCTGTCTTATAAAGTTATACTTATTTTGATTGTTATAGGTTAATCGTGGGCAATTAATTTATTGGACAGCAACTAACGTGGAACTTATATTATGTTGCAGTTAATTAATACCTTAACTCATTCATGAGATGATGAGTTTAAACACTGACACTGTTACTGACACTGTTTCAATTCAGTTAGAATTTAGGGCTAAGACTAGTTAGGTAGAAATAGCCTACCCATCTCATCTGTGTAACCTTTCCATGCCCTTACAATCTATATCGCTGAGCTGAGAAGGATCATTTCTCATTACTGCCGACGTACCCTGATATTCTCATATTGACCACAGAGCCTCAGAGGCCCTCAACCATATTTGTGTCCTAAATAGCCACAAGAAATTAGCTCATTTCATGATATAAAACCACGAATAGCAATATTCGAGCAATCTGATTGTGAAGAAGTAAAGTTCTGTTGGCCATGTTAGTGCCTTTAATGGAGCCATATATGGGGCATTAGTAGTTTGTAAATTGATCGTCATGGGATATATCACAGAAACTATTAATCCCGATGTCTAGTCTAATCTTTTTTTTGTATTTAAACCTTTTTTGGTACTACTTTAGTGTGCGGCCTACGCTGTGAAATGACCTGATCTATCTACTAGGACCTGAGAGGGTTATGTTACTGCCCACTGAAGTGAAAACATGCAGATAGCACGTTAATGTGCACATGGCCAGGTAGACCACACGCTAAAGTGGCACCTCTTTTTTGTAGTGGTGAAGCCATACCTTGCAATGAATACATGCACATTAATAGACGTGGGTAGGGTGATTCCACCTGGGAGTAATATGTAGTGTAATGGTTTACACGCCTGCCCCAGAATAACCAGAAGTGTGGGCAGGAATTCAGCTCTCGACACATGGTCACCACCCCACGATATTACACATGGTCATCACCCCACGATATATGCATAAATAACGTGAGAATGTGGTGCAGATGCAGTGAAGGGTGAAAGTCATAAATAAATATTCTATGGCTGGAATCTTCTGAGGGACGATTCACTGAATGTGGCCTTTGATACCAACATGGCATAACACTATCAATCAATCTTAGGTCTCCGGGAGCATTGTGAACCATGTAAGGCAGTTTTAAATGTATTAGTCTTGTCAAGAAATCCACAAAATATAAAGCCATACATGTCCATTTCTGATAGGCTATAGATACCATTAGGTTCCGATAGCTGTCACATGATTAATATTCAAATTGAGGTTGGCATGTTTGCAAATTTTGCAAATTTGTTTTCTTTAGTTTGTTAAAAAAGAAATGATGGACATTTATTTATTTTATTCCCCCGAAAACCTCATTTGATGCAATTTGGAAAGATGTATATAGATTTTATTTGACAGTCTACTGCCGGAATCCATCTTACCCACAAATACAGTTCGCAATTTTACGTGATGATTTAACTCTTTGCACAACTTAATGCGTACCTTGTGTCGTGATGCAGGCCGATACGGAACATGTTCACAGTTCACTGTGTATATATCTAACCGATAACTTTATATAATCCGTCTGTCACAGGAAACCAAATTCGACGACGCCACTCCCGACGACGACGACGACGCAAATCACTGAGGATCAAGATATGCCCAAGGCTGGGTCGGCCGAGGAGGAGCATCAGTACAGCATGACGATCTTCTTCATCCTAATCGTTATAGGTGTGCTTCACGTAGAATAATCAATACCGACCTTCTTACACTAACTATAGGCCCTACCTGGTATTACCCTGACAATCACTTCAACCCCATAGGTCCACCTGACACCCACCCTACCAGACGGGATGGCCGAATGAGTTGAGCGTCCGTCTCCAGTTTTGGTAGATCATAGGATTTGAACCCACGGGTTCGAACCCTGGTCGGTTCAAACCTATGACTTAAAGATTGATATTTGTTGCTTCCTAGCCAGGAGCTTGGCATTATTAGGATATGGCAAGGACTGGTTGGCTCAGTGTCAGGATAATGTGACTGAGTGTCTGAGTGGGATATCAGGACATTGTGCTGGTGGCCTGGTCTCCCAGTGGAGCAGCACTATAAAGTCGCCATGAGTGTGCACTGTCACAAGTCGGTACCCATCCTGGGTCAGGGATATCGGTATTGAATAACTAAACATGTTAGCATAGGGGGAGGGGTAAATATATTTATTCCTTTAATCAAATTCTTTGTTCAATGTCACGATATGGGCCTTTCACAGTTCGAGCCATTGTTGGTAGTTAGTTAGGTTGTTTTTTCTTTGAGGACATAGAGGATATATATCTATTTTTTGTGTAATTGGTTCAGTCCAAATGCAAAAGAAATTATGACCATAGTGGCTTAGTGTAACCATATAGGGTTAGTCGTAAAATAGTACCTTATGCCTAGAAAAGTGATTTATGGAGGGGTAGTATGACACCAATTGTTCCCATGGTAATACGAGTTCATAGGTTCATGAGATGAAGTTGTTGCCAACACATATTGCCCCTTTGGCAGTTGGAGAATAAGTACTGTAGACATTACATTGGTTCTCGTGCAAGTTAGGTATGTGTCACTGTAGAGCATTGCATAGCATATACTCAGATTTCTAACATGTTGTAAATGCACCACTTCATCACTGCCTTACATACAGCTAATTTTCAGGTTATTTTCTTTTCAGCATTATCTATTTTGATAGTTCACATGTTAATCCAAACGAAATTCCACTATTTGCCCGAGAGCATCGCAATTATTTTTATGGGTAAGTCGAATTTTATTTTGTCTGGTGATTTGTTAAATATGAAATTAATATGGAAAATAAATGTCGTCAGAACTAATATATTTACACAACACTATGTTTGATACCAGTTGGACCGTATGATGGACCGAATTATTAAGATTCTTGATTGTCTGTCTCTTATACTTACTTATAAATATATTAGTGTGATAGACTTTTTTTTCTTGAAGATTTATACTGCCTATCACGGATAAGTCTGAATAGATTTGTTTTCACCATTAGACAATTTGTTGATAGAAAGCCTGAGCCTACACTTTTACCGACTCGAGGGATGTTGAACCTCCCACACCACATAGACATGGTATGAGAGCAACTGGCCTTTGATGACACTGTAAGTTATACACAGCTGTGGAAATCCAAATTGACAGAGTTGGGGGCACACAGAATCGAACCACCGACCTTCAGATTCGGAGTCCGACCTAAAAAAAAAAGCCACTCTAACCACTCTGCCACAGAGAATACCACTTCTGATTTTTCTGAAGGACGAAAAGGTGACACTGCAGAATTTGTTCAATCCAGGGGTCGTCCCAAATTTATTGCCACCTGTAGAAGTCACCTACCTCTGTTTATCCGGGTATTAATATAACCTTTCGCAGGAGGGGGCCACTGTGATATATGCGTAATAGACGTATAGGCATGTGGTTAATATATGATAATGAGATGCAAAGGTTTGAGACAAAGGATTATGTAAATGAGATGTCGTCATGAAAAATTTAGCCGGCGGGTTCAGCGAGCCCTGGGGCGTGAATAAACCATTCAGTATCCAGAAGTCAAAGTGTTCAGACGGTGTACTTTCACATGGTGTCAGATGAGGAAGAATGCCGCCTGCTAATACACTGCCGGGTTTGCGGCCGCCTGGTCAGCTTGTCCTCAGCAACAACGCAAGATCGAACTGGAAAACATGGATCAGAGCATACGACATATACGCTACTGCTGCAGGTGTCGTAATGAAGACAGAACGAGTGCAATGCTGCATCTTTCTCATGTCGCTGGCGAGGAAGCGCAGAAGGTTTTCGCCAATATGGATTTCGCTCTCGCGGATCAAGACAAGATTGGGCCACTTACGGAGGCATTTCAAACATATTGTGTAGGCAAGTGGAGTCTGATTATAACAAGATACAAGTTTAATACACATAATCAAGCTACAGAAAATATGGCTACGTACATCACAGCATTGAGAGACAAGGTGAAGGATTGCGAATATGGTACGGTGGAGGAGTCGCTGTTGCGTGATCGGTTAGTGGCTGGTGTTAGGAACGTTAATTTGCATAACAAACTGCTGCAAACTACTGAGTTAACTTTGGAAAAGTGTGTGAGTATGTGTGAAATGAGTGAGTTCAGTTCAGATCTGTTGGAGTACATCAAATCAGATGTTGAGAGTAAGGAAATTGATTTTCTTAGGAACTATGCTACTGCGCGTACCGGTGCACCGGCGGTTCGGTCATCGGTGACGCCATCTTGGAAATCGCCATCTTGGAATGCTGGCGGTACCGGTGCAGGAGAGTTCAAGATCCGCTGCCAGAATTGTGGATATGAACACCGCCGGGGAGTCTGCCCAGTGAAAGGCAAAGCTTGCATAGCCTGCAAGAAGATCGGGTACTTCGGTAAGGTCTGCAGGAGCAGACTTGGCAGAGTCAATGAGGTTACCGTTGAAGAGCCCGACCCTCACAATGCTGAGCAAGACCCGGATCTGGCAGAGGTCAATGTGCTAACAACGGATCTGTTTAGCGGTGCCGTTGACCGCGGTGCAGAGCAAGACGCCGAGCTGTGGTACGCGATCGTCCGAGTGGACGGTTGCCCTGTCAAGTTCAAGCTTGACACCAGGTCGGAGGCGAACGTGCTGCCGAGATACGTCTTCGACAGAGTGGCTCCAGGTCAGCTGACGAACACCAGGTGTTCGATGGTGACGTTCTCGGGTCATCGGATCACTCCCGACGGTGAGGCGGTGGTTGACGTGAACGGCAGAGACTTCAAGTTCCAAGTGGTGCGGAACTGTCAGCCTATTTTGGGCAAGCAGGCTTGTGTGACATTGAAGCTGCTGGTGCGGGTGGATGAGGTGCACTGTACTGTGCCGACGAACATTTCCAAGCCGACGAACACTCCCAGCACCCGGGCGGAGCAGCTGGTAAGCAAATACAAAGATGTGTTTCAGGGTTTGGGTTTGATCAAGGCAAATGCTGTCATTCATGTTGATAAATCTGTACAACCTGCTGTTGATCCGCCTAGACGGATTCCGTTTGCTATTCAAAGTAAAGTATGTAGTTAGCTTGATCGCATGGTGGAGTTAGGTGTTATATTTGAACAGGATGAACCTACCGAGTGGGTTCACTCCATAACTATCGTAAAAAAAACCAAATAAGATAAGGATTTGTCTGGATCCGACTAAGTTGAACAAAGCGATAAAGAGAGGGCCTTTCCCTACCAAAACAATTGACGAAATTATTGCCAAAACGGCAGATGCGAAATATTTCTCAGTTTTTGATGCAATGACAGGGTATTGGCAAATAGAATTAGATGAAGAAAGCTCGCGTCTGTGCACATTTAATACTCCGTGGGGCCGGTACAGGTACACCCACCTGCCTTTTGGCATCAAAACAGCCGGTGACATTTTTATTCAGGAAATGCACCGTGTCATGGGCGATATACCCGGTATCGGGATAGTCATGGGCGACATTTTGGGATATGGGTCAACGGTTGAGGAACACAATGAGCGGCTCAGAGCCGTGTTGGACCAAGCTAGGTCGGTTAATCTTATATTGACCGAAACAAAATCTTTGCTATGTAAGACTACAGTAAAGTATGTAGGTCATCAACTTACCCAGCAGGGTGTGAAGCCTGATCCAGACAGAATACAAGCAATAGTTGACATGCCAGATCCGTGTGATAAACAGGGTGTCCAAAGGTTCCTGGGCATGGTTGGATATGTGCGCAAGTTCATACCCAACATGTCCGGGATTGCCAAATCACTACGCACGCTCCTCGCTAAGGATGTCGCATGGCACTGGCAAGTCGAACAGCAGGGCACATTTGATAAATTGAAAGAAAAGTTAAGAACTGCTCCTGTGTTGTCGTATTACAATGTCAAGAAACCCATTGTTATTCAGGTCGATGCTTGTCAGTCAGGTTTGGGTGCCGTATTAATGCAGGATGACAAGCCAATCGCACTCGCATCTCTTGCGCTTAACTCAGCGCAGTGTGGCTATGCCACTATTGAGAAAGAAATGCTCGCCATATGTTTCAGATGCCAGAGGTTTCATGACTATATCTTTGGCAAAGAGGTTCAAATTCTAACGGACCACAAGCCGTTAGTGGCGATAATGCAGAAACCAATTCATAAACTTTCGGCCAAGATGCAGAGAATGCGAATGCGTTTGCAAAATTACAATATTCAGTTATGTCATGTGAAGGGTTCTTTGAGGTTTTTTGCAGACACGTTGTCCAGGGCGCATAGTGCCAAAGCAGGTCATGGTAACCTGTTCGATGACGCATTCTGCGTTGCCGCAGTGGACATTCAATTGTCAAGTTTGTTGAGTAAGATTGTCAGAGAGTATGAGAAGGATGTATCCATGTCCATGTTGATATCGCACATTGAAGATGGGTGGGACACCACACGCATACAAACACCGCCGTGTTTGAGACAGTACATCCCACACAAAGACGAGTTAACGGTAGACAATAATTTGGTCATGAAAGGCAATCGGGTGGTGGTTCCTCTGGGTCTCCGCGGTGAAATGATTGAGGCGTTACACGAAACACACTTGGGCATAACAAAGTCCAAGCAGCTGGCGCGGGACTGTATGTTTTGGCCTAATATGAACAAGAAAATTGAGGACAGTCGGTGGGACACTTGCCAAAACAACCAGAAAAACTTACATAACGAGCCGTTGATAAATTACCCAATAGCGTCTCAGTCATAGGAAAAAGTAGGTGCAGACTTGTTTGAGTTAAACCATAAAAGTTACCTGATAACTGTAGATTATTACACGAAATATCCAGAGGTGACGCTGTTGGGCGATACGTCGTCTGTCACAGTCATTGAGGGATTGAAGGATAATTTTGCAAGGCATGGAATTCCTAGTCAGGTCATTTCGGACAATGGTCCGCAGTTTAAGAGCCATGAGTATAGGGAGTTTGCACAGCACTATGGGTTTAAGGCTGTGTATTCCAGTCCACAATATCCTCGCAGTAATGGTCATGTAGAACGGTTTGTGCAAACGGTAAAGGACATGTTAAAGAAGTGTGAGAAGACTGGTTCAGATTTTCAGTTAGCTTTGTTGAACTATCGTAACACTCCATTGCCCGTCTTAAATGCATCTCTGGCTTAGCTGCTCATGAGCAGAAGGCTGAGGGGCAGGTTGCCGATGGCGGAAGAAATGTTGGTACCCGAAACGCAAAATCCAAAGAAAGTGCAGACAGCGAAATGGCAGCAAAGCCAGTAAGCGTTTCATGACAAAAAGTGTGGTAAGCCGCACAAACCTATGAAAGTCGGAGACAAAATAAAATACAAAAATCATGCAGGGGATTGGAAGAAAGGGGTTATTTTGGGTCGGACTGGTATCTCAGGGAGAGAATATCAAATTTTGAACGAGGCAGGTAATATAGCGATATAGCGAATGGTAGACAGGAAGTGTGAACACTTATTTGTCTCTCTTTTTTTTTTTTTTGGTACATTAGTTGTCCCAAGCAGGGGAAATCACAGTCACAGACGACTGGTCTTCCCCACTCCACTGCTGGTCGATAGAAAGCCCGAGCCTACACTTTTACCGACCCGAGGGATTTTTAATCTCCCACACCACATAGACATGTTATGAGAGCAACCGGCCTTTGATGACGCTGTAAGTTATACACAGCGGTGGAAATCCAAATTGGCAGAGCTGGGAGCATGGGGAATCGAACCGCCGACCCTCAGATTAGGAGTCTGACCTAGAAAAAAGTCAGACACTCTAACCACTCCGCCACAGAGAACGCCACATATGAATATGTTGTATAGAAATCGAGTGCAGATTATAAGGGCGCCTGTGGGGGGGGGGGGCCGCCCCAACCAGTCGGGCAGACGCAAAGTAGGTCAGCGTCGTTGCCGAATGTAAACAGTGAGGCTAATCTAAGTAGGTCAGGTCGGCTGATTAGACCGGCGAGCAGGTTAGACCTGTAGTGGGTCAGTTAGATTGGGTGTGTACACGTATAGCATGTGCATGTAGTGTTAAGGTCTATTTTTCAGCTGCGGTTTTCATATGTGTTATGTGATGGACAATGTATGACATGGAGGCTATACGGCCAGACATTTAAAGGACTTCAGTGCCATAGTGCGCTCGGACATTCGCTAGGACTTGTGTTTCAGTTAAGTACGCATATATGTTGATGTTGCATTCGTTTTGACTGGTATGTTGGTATGTGTTGATGGTTATTTTGAAACATTTCATGTTTCAGAAATGTGATATATGCGTAATAGACATATAGGCATGTGGCTAATATATGATAATGAGATGCAAAGGTTTGGGACAAAGGATTATGTAAATGAGACGTCATGGAAAGTTTAGCCGGCGGGTTCAGCGAGCCCTGGGGCGTGAATAAACCATTCAGTATCCAGAAGTCAAAGTGTTCGGACGTTGTACTTTCACAGCCACTAGCTAGGAGTGTATTGGTCTACTATAGCATTCCCGGTCTGTGCTGCCACCTATCGGTCCTTCTGACATGACATGAGTCACTTACAGATCCTCTTCTGGCTGATCTAGGCCCTATTGGGCCTCTAATGCCAGCTCGTTGTGGTAAAACAACTTTCTTTTGCACACATATGTAGGTCAATGGAGCCCTGGAGTCATATAATTGTGGGTCTCCTCTCCAATGTCTATAGGCCGCCAGTGTGTCATATTGTGTCTCGTATATCTAGGCTGCCACATAGGTTTAAGCTGTTTAGCATATATATTTTATTCCTCAATTCAGGAGCAATTCTGGGTCTCGTCTTGAAGCTACTTTCCATGTACAACGTTGCAAATTGGCAGGTGAGTGGCAAAGATTGACGATGTAAACCAAAACAGGGAGTGTTTAAAATTGCATAAAAGTTGAAGGTGTCTAGAACAGCACTTATTGGCTGGCACAGCTGGCTAAATCTAAGACAAAGACAAGCAAAAATGATTCAACTAGCACTTATTGCACCATAAAAACAGACCAGGGCAGCTCAAAGTGAACAAATTGGATGAGAATTAGAAAATATTGTCGAGTGATCTTGTGCACTGATTGGCACGGCAGGGACTAAATCTCGTCTGCTCTCACATTCCTCGTTGCCGGTGACATGTTGTTTTTTGTGATAAATTTATTTACTCTGGTCATAACGGATAAGTGTGTTAGCACTTGTTCTCACTGCTGGGCAGCATTAGTCTCATTTGATTCAAATCTTTTGAATTTAGTTTTAGTAATAATTTAGGTTTCTTGCTTCTTGTTTATAGCTTGTATCTGTTTGTAAATTGCAAGAAGTCCTAAATCAAGCTTTCACTATACTTTGTGTTAATCCATTTAAACATCTTCTGTTTTCTAGGTTACATTAACTTTTAGTAGTTTAAAACATTTAATTCAGTGAACCATGAAACATGGCACACGGAGAATGTCGAAGCTTCACTCTTCTGCTTATGCTCCATTGTCTGTTGCATTAAATTTCACTTTCAAAACAGATGAATTAAGTGTGGTAACACCAGCCAAATCGATGTTGCTGCTACACTAACCTTTAGATCTAGATTCAGTAACATCACAGTTAGTGCTCTAGATACGTTCCTACAAGTCGCAGCACGGAACGAATCAGCATTATCCGGGGTTATTATAACAGAATAAATGGATATGCATCGTTGTAAAATATTCCTATTAATGGAGTGTCCTATTCACAGAATAATAAGCCGGCATTGTCAGGATAACACAGCACTAATGCATAAAGTAATATTGTAGCACGAAGGAATTGTGAATAAAACTAATGAGTAAGTAAATTGGCCTGAATGGTCGATTGTGTTATAGTTAGACGGTCCCCTCCCCGTGTGTGGATGGGTGATCGCAGTGGAAAGAACCGGGCTTTGATTCCCTTATAATGAATAGATGTTATTTAGCTACTCTGGTTCAATTTCCCATGCATGGAGGGTGGAGAGAGCTGGGTGCTGCTAGGCTGAGATAGTGAATACAAATTAACATTTAACCAAACATTGAGACGAATATTAATACATGCATGTATGATTTTAAATATATATGATATAGTTCTCTATTTCTATAAGATTATGGCACACATTTCAAGCAATGCATCATCCCATTTAACATTACTTTTATCCAAATGAATCAGATATGTGTAAAACAGATATTCGTGATAATCTTCATGGTTAAAATTGTTAATTTTTATAGTTGATATTGTATGTGATATCATTGAAGCCTAATCCTGTTCAATATGTTTCTTAAAGTTATCCCTAGCAGGACTCACCAATAGTATACAATTTTAGTTTAATTCTTTTTTCAGTATTATTTTGTTGGTATTAATCCCCGACCAAAAGAGTGTTGTCATCTTTTCAGTTATATACGTTCTGTTTGCCAAACCAAATTCTCGCATTCAGTTCTAGAATATCAAAGTAGTACACATGGTCCTTTGACCTCAATTGATGAAAGTAAAGTGAGATTTAACTAGCAAAGCTCTACTGCAGGCATGCTCTTCCTACTCTGTTCACAGTCGGAGGAGCACTTCCCACCCACCATGTTCTTTCTCGTCCTCCTGCCTCCCATTATCTTCGAGTCGGGTTATAACCTACACAAGGTATGTTCTTCCAGAAATTTCTGAATAACATTAATTTAATGAGGTTTCCTACTGCACTATATTCCAATGTTTACTAATAATCGGGATCTAGATGTGATGTTATTATAACTATTTAAACATTGATGGTTCATGATGTTATATATTTTGGTCATTAATTGCAATCTTATGCAAAATAAGAGGCACCAACCTAATTTCGAAGCATGCTGTTAAATATTTAGCACCATTAGATGCCGTGTTAACGATATTGTACCCAACCCAATTTAGAACTTATGATTTCATTATGTGCGACATGACAGATGTGCGACACTTACAAGATGGAAAAATATACGAAAATGATTCAAATGAGTAGATAGTTTCACCCCTGTGTGGGAATGTGTGAGTTCACTTTGAGTTCATCTCAGTAGTGCTGCATCTCATTCTGCGTCTGGGACCAGACGGGGTGGCCGAATGAGTTAGAGCGTCCGTCTCCCGTGTTTGTAGACCATGGGATCGTGGGTTCGAACCCTTGTCAAGTCAAACCAATGACTTAAAAATTGATACTTGTTGCTTCCTAGCCAGGCGCTCAGCATTATTAGGATAGGGCAAGGACTGGTTGGCTCAGTGTCAGGATAATGTGACTGAGTGGGATATCAGGTCATGGTGCTGGTGGCCGGGTCTCCCAGTGGGTCAGCACTATAAAGTCGCCATGAGTGCGCACTGTCACAAGTCGGTACCCGTCCTTATATGACCTTAGATGTTGCTAGGATGTAAAACAACAACAACAAACATTCTGCGCCTAGTGGTGGCAGGTAGAGACGCGGGCACAGGAGTTGGTCGGTGAATGAGTAAGCTTTTATGAACCAAGATACTCCCTGTCCCTGTTGTTTCCAGGACTCTCCCTGAGCCCTTCCCCTCTTCCCTGATAGGCTGGTTGGTGCCTCACCCATATACCGCCTCATGCTCCCTGCATCACAAGCATGTACGTCAAGAGTCATACATGCCCGTACGCCCACCAAGTCATGGTTCAGTGCGGCTCTACCTTGGTTTTATTCATTATATTCATGATTTTTTCATATGCAGTAAAACCTCTCTAACCAACCACCTCCCACAGATCGACCGACCACTCCCCTATATCGATCGCTGTATTTGGGTCCCAAGCGATCGCCCATACAATACCATTGTAGCGATAAATAAACTCCCTAAGCCGACGCCTTCCTAAATGGACCAATTAAAGTTGGTCCCATAGTCGGTCGATTTAGAGAGGTGTTACTATATTCCCTAATATTCCTGAATATTCTAATATCTGCATCTTCTAAACCTGACATCGAAAAATTTGATATATTCGGAGTAAATCAAATACTGTATAATGTGCCTAACGTATTTTATTTCAGGGAAACTTCTTTCAAAATATTGGTACGATTATGGTGTTCGCCATCTTTGGTACCGTCATTTCCGCCATGGTGGTGGGCGGAAGCATTTACCTCCTGGGTCAGGTGAGCTATGTTTGCCCTAAGCATGCACTTTTATAACAAGTAATGCCAAGGTGAAATGTAAAGGTGGGATTCCATTCATTTGAGGTCTTTAAAAATAATAATGCTACAGATGTTGGGGGATGTCTGACACTAACGGTGGTTTGTTGACCATGTTCCGGTTGTCTAATGAACAGAACAAGTTGTTTCCCGCTGGGGGGTTTCTATCACATTTGGAGGGCTTGGTATTTTCACAGCGAATTATTGTGCTCTGTGATGACTAAGTACAATGTCGAAGCGTTGCGCTTGCATTGTTTTTGATTGTAGGTAACACATAGCAAACAAAACTCAATAAACAAAAAGACTATATAAGACGATATAAATGTTCACAGTCCATGCAATTATTATGTTCTGTTCGTCCTTATTACTTATTTATATAGTTAATCATTTAAAGATCCATAATCCGATAGGTTTAAGATTTGCCTTTTGTTTAGATAAATATATTAGGCTGATCAATTGGTCGTAATGCGAAGCATTACGCTTGATGCGAGGAGAGGAAGAGACCCTCCCCCCGCCTCCCCGGTCGTCGCGCAGCATTCTCACCTCGCGCGACGTCCGCCTCTCAGCTTTCTTCCTTCCCCCTCCCCCCGCCTTGCTCTCGCACCTCACCTGTCATCCGCCCTCCTGCCCTCCCTTATAAGGCCGCCCGCCGGCCTCCCTCAGTCACTCGCCTTCCAGCCGTCCTCCACGCTCTGCCTTTTTCCTGTCTGGCTCTTCACTACCGCTGCTTCACCTCGGACCGCTGCCCCGCCTCAGGCTCCTACACCATGCCCGGACACGGAAAGGGAAGAGGCCGCAAGAGCTCCCGGGCGACTGCCCTGGCCACGCCGGGACCCTCCTCGGGCTCGCCCGGAGACACCTCAACACCTCCGGCCCCGGCTTTCCCCCTCGGCGACCTCGGGCGCCGACACAGCCCTCATACTCGAGGCCCTGCAGCACCTCACTTCGCGCATGGACGCCCTCGAGTCGGGGGGAGCCCGAGGAGCACCGGAGCAACTGCAGGCGGCGTACACCACGCCACCCGCCCCAGCTCCTCGGGCGCGGGCCGCCGCCGGGGCCCGGCCCCCGCCGCCGGGGCCCGGCCCCCGCCGCCACCTCAAGCGACTCTGCCCGGGGCAGCCTACCCCCACTATCAACAGTACGACCGCCTCGCCGCCCGAGGCGGGCCCGCTCCCCCCCCTCCGCCTACCTCCAGGACGTCGCCGAGGAGCACAGCCCAGCATCCGCGGCCGACGCCGTCCGCGACATCCGAGGCGCACCGCACCGCCAGGCGCCAAGGCATCCCCTCGGGCTACATTTTCCCCTCGGACCTCGTGGAGAGGGGTCCCGAACGGAAGCCGGTGAAGAGGGGGGGAGGCAACCAGGGACGAATACAACCTCGCCCTCCTCACCCTCGCCAGCCATCCAGCCTTCCCCGCGCACTCCGTCCACGGCCTACACCACCACCACCTCACCGTGATGAGGGACATCCTGGTGCATCCGTGGCCTACCGTCCGCCGCTATTCCGACGCCATCTTCACTTGGATAGCGGATGGGAGACTTCCCCACGGATGGCATGACCCGGTGGCCCTCAACACCCTGAGGATGGACTCCCTCACCACGCCCGCCGCCCCGGCAACACCAGCTCCCCGAGGCGAGGATTGGGCCCGAGGCGCACACCTGCCCCGGCCCCAAGTCGACACCCGCATCGCCTACGATAGGCACACTCACGGGGCCCCCTGCCCCGCCTGGAACCGCGAGCCCGCCTCGTGCGATCGGGCCCCCATCGGGGAGGCCCACGGCGAAGGGGGAGAGAGGCACCGGCACGAGTGCACCTATTGCGCCAACGTACGGCGCATACTAACCATGCACAGCGAGGCCGGATGCCTCACCAAGCAAGCCCGTGAGCGCCAGACCCCGGCCGCCTCGGCGGATTTTGGATCCACCCCCCCCCCTGGCGCCTCACCCACACCACTGCCGACAGCCCCGTGACCTCCACCGACAACCCCTCAGCGACCACCGATCGAAACGCCGCCCAGACCGAGCCGGGGATCATCACCTCGCACCTCACACCTCAGACACAGCCCAGCCTCACGAGGGACCCTCCCCAGACAGCGCAGCCGCCGACCCTCACGACACCGCCTTCATCAACCCGCCCGACCCGACCCCGACTCCCACCCCGCCCAGCCCCGAGGAGTTCGCTGCCCCCCTGCTCGACCCTCGCTGGACCTCCTCCCCTCAGGCCTCAGGAGCGGGCCTCCCCTTTTTGGCCGCCCGCTCCCCGTCCACGTAGGCCCCGGACCCTCTTCTCACCCCAGACCTGCAACTCCGGGCCCCCGCCTCAGGCGCCCCGCGCCCCCGCCTCGGGCGCGCCTCGAGCCCTCTCCTCCATTTTGGTGGAGGGCTCCTCGGCCCCCCCCCTCACCAGAACTCTTTTACCTCGGACATTGCTCTTTATGAGCCCCTGCTGTATCTATCCTGTTTCTGCTCCTCAGGAACCTTACTGGCCTCTGTCATTACTTCCTTGTTTTCCACTGTGCTTGTACCCTTGTTTAACCCCTCTGTTGCCAGAGGCGCCATCAATAAACGCCTCTTTTTCCCAACCCCGCCTTGCTTCTTCCTTTTCGCGCATCGGTCGTAATGCGAAGCATTACGCTTGATGCGAGGAGAGGAAGAGACCCTCCCCCCGCCTCCCCGGTCGTCGCGCAGCATTCTCACCTCGCGCGACGTCCGCCTCTCAGCTTTCTTCCTCCCCCCTCCCCCCGCCTTGCTCTCGCACCTCACCTGTCATCCGCCCTCCTGCCCTCCCTTATAAGGCCGCCCGCCGGCCTCCCTCAGTCACTCGCCTTCCAGCCGTCCTCCACGCTCTGCCTTTTTCCTCCACCCACCCACCCAACTCTTCTTCCTCTTTTCTCTTCAGCTGGTGGAGGGCTCCTCGGCCCCCCCCCCCCCCCCCCTCACCAGAACTCTTTTACCTCGGACATTGCTCCTTATGAGCCCCTGCTGTATCTATCCTGTTTCTGCTCCTCAGGAACCTTACTTGCCTCTGTCATTACTTCCTTGTTTTCCACTGTGCTTGTACCCTTGTTTAACCCCTCTGTTGCCAGAGGCGCCATCAATAAACGCCTCTTTTTCCCAACCCCGCCTTGCTTCTTCCTTTTCGCCCATCATAATTTACTCAATTCCGTTATAATTTATTTAAATTTAACATGCGTAACTTTGATTATAAATGGGTCATTTTGAATGTATTTGAAGGGAAAACATTGATTTTGATATTACAGTTTTTGATTAAGTAAGGGAAATTTCAATTACACACACTTGGTCTTCCACATTCCACTGTCCTATCCTAGTAATGCCCAGCATCCGGCAAGGTAGTGACAAGTATCACTTTTTTTAGTTATTGGATTAACTTGGCCAGCGTTTGAACCCTATGGGGTTAACTTAAAATCATTCGGCCATCCCATCTGGTCCAGTAGTGATAGGTTCTATTAAATTGACTTAATATTCCCTTCTGGGCAGAAAGAACTATTTAATGAGTGCACCAGTATGTAAGTTGGCTATGTGGAATCAAATCCATGCGAGTATTTTTGTTTAGAAAATGTTCGGCTTTCATCGGATTGCACCACTCTTTAATGCGTCTCACCTCACCGCCCCACGTGACCTCCCGTTGCAGGCCGACCTGGTGTACCAGTTCACACTGGTGGAGAGCTTCGCTTTTGGCTCCCTCATCTCGGCGGTGGACCCCGTGGCCACCCTGGCCATCTTCCAGGCCATCGACGTGGACCCTATCTTGTACATGCTGGTGTTCGGGGAGAGTGTGCTCAACGATGCCGTGTCCATCGTGCTCACAACGTAAGACGCCGGTCGAGCCTGCAACTAGGCAAAGCAATTTCTACACGTGCTAGCTTTAACCCATACTGCACACGGGTTAAAGCGAGGCTCCACATCAATCCCCGCACCAATATTGTGTTAAGGCGGTCACAATGACAGTCTGGTCGAAGTTACCAAAGTTAGTCAAAACCATCAAAATTAATATGAAATTCAATTTTGTGTTTAATTCAAAATTAATATGAAAGGTGTACACTAGGCACAAAACAGTATGCTATACATGGCGAAGCATCAGTGGAGTACGATAATGCGCATTGGCAGCGCCGATTAACAGAGTAGTGATCAGAACGACCCTAAAACTTAACCACCGTTTGGTATTATAATTCCAAGCATGTTGAGATGTTTTGGTTCTCACCCACATTGGTGGCTAACAATTCGGATGCTCTTTGAAGGATTACGCTCTGCGTAGCGCTCAATGCCTCTATTCTCTATTCAGGAAAGGGTTATGTGGAAACTGTTCACTAGTTATGTCCAAAATCAAAATATACAAGCTATGTGTGAAGATATTCCATTATCATACGTGCTAATTTGTCAGGCCATCTTTAGCCAGGAAAAGAGTCAAGGCCATTTTCATTTGCACATCGGATAAATATTTAGATATCAAAACAGCAACAACACAATTTAACATTGCCTTATTTTCTTAAAGATTTGTATCAATTGTAAAGAAGATGTTTTTGTTTCCATATTCCTGTTTAGTTTCAAGTCCGTCAATTTATGACGTTCCCTTAAAGTTGCATAGTCCGAATGTTTTTAAGTTTCTCTCATTTTCCGAGATAAATATATATTAGGTTTATCAATATAATCGACCTTACTTTAATTTGAAGTAACTGATTTAAAATTACTAACTTAGGAGAATTTTAAAGTGTAAAAATGCTAAATTAATGTTGGTGTGCTTGTCATATACTTCAGCAGTAACACGTTCTTTGAAATTGACCTAGTATGCTCTGCTATGCAGTATCTAAGTTTGAAATCTCAGTAAGCGTTTTGCTTTTGAAAATGTGATGCTTTTATCGGACTATGCAGCTTTAATTGTGTATAAGCAGCCTGTTGCATGCGTGCCGTGACTTTGCGCGGCGCGCTGCGACGCGTGACTTCCGGTCTGAGTTGGTGCTCACTGCGCAGGTCTGTGATCGAGCTGGCGAGTCCGGCCATGGCGAACACTAACGGCGCCGCCGCCTTCTTCACCGCCGTCGGCCGCTTCTGCCTCATGTTCTTCGCTTCGTCAGCCATCGGAGCCGCGTTCGGGCTCGTCAGCGCAATGATATCCTTTAGATCACTGTCACCGAGCTTGTTCACCATTGGTTAAAAGAAGATTCACCCATACTTGCAGTACGGGGAAAACCATAACAGATTCACCCCGTACTTGCAGTACGGGTGAAAACCAACCCATTAGAAAAAGTGGCGAAAGTCTCGGTTTATGAAATGAGCAGATAATTTCTAAATTTAAGAAGCAAAATATATCCTTGACACATATCTTAATATTTACCCACTACTTTTGATTCAGAAAAATATAATAAAACATGTAGTTTAAGGGGCCTTTAAAAGTCCAATCAACCGCATTCTATGGCATTGTTTTGTAAATTTTTTGCATTCTCCCATTTCACCAAATCTGTGCCGATATAAGTAGCCATTGGATACTGGAACCGGGAATTCCACTTCCTGTTCAATACTAAAGCAATTTTCTCCTGTATTTAGACTAGGTTGTCATCCACCCCTACACTGTGCAGAACAGTCCGGGGTGAATCTTTTATCTAGTTCACCATGTGAGGTGGGCAAGTCTTCTTTCCTAACAAGTACTCTTGTCGTGTCACCGGTACTATCTTCAACTTATGCCAGTTGTAACTGAATTAGTGTCACCCCACGATCTCTGGTTATGAAGCTGGGACAAAGGACATTATCTTCTTTGAAGTTAAATAATCAATTCAAAATAAGTTATCACAAATTTGGAATTTATAGCTAGTGCTATCTATGATACTAGGGTGGTGGTATGTATAACAGGTGAAATAAGAAACTAGGGTGGAGAAATGGCAGACTTGCCCTACACATTTGACTTTTGAGTGTTTTGTATCCAGTTTTAAGCAAATATGCAAAATAAAAAATGTGGGCGCTGAACAGAATTAGGAAAGTACACTTTTTCTTTTTCTGTTAAAGTGCACTTTCTTTTTCACTGGAGTACCCCAATAGGAAATTTGGGCAGACAAGACCTTCCTATAATATTTTAGCATATTGAGTACACAGTTTTAAGCCAGAGTACGCCGATACACACACAAAAGATTTCATCTGCCCAACAAATTTGGAAAGTGCACAATTTCTTTGGAAATTGCACAATTTCTTTGGAAAGTGCACAATTTCTTTGGAAAGTGCACAATTTCTTTGGAAAGTGCACAATTTCTTTGGAAAGTGCACAATTTCTTTGGAAAGTGCACAATTTCTTTGGAAAGTGCACAATTTCTTTGGAAAGTGCACAATTTCTTTGGAAAGTGCACAATTTTGGAAAGATTTTTTGTCACTGGAGTACCCAAGTAGAAAATAATATCTTTCCACCATTACATAGTATTAGGTTTACAGGACGAACTTATCACAGATTGATAAACGAGATTTGGCCACTAAGCAGCCTCATCTGGGTTGATACCAACCCGCTATATGTCGTCCTGTAGCCTTAATGTTGTTTAAGTACATTTACTGCACACATGCTGGCTGCTTTCTGCTCGTCCGAGTGACACCAGCACCACGTGACGTCACTAGACTAGTTCCATAACAAATATCTCAGCACATTGGTCAATAAAAGATATGATTGTCTATACTTACAGAAGTTATAGTTTTGGTACTCTAGTGAACAAAAAATGTCCACTTAAAAAAAGTGTAATTTCCAAATTTAGTTCAGTGTACAATTTTAAAACTGGATACAAAATAGTATGGATGGGCAGGTTGGTTTCATATGTTCCTTCAGCTTCGTTCCGTTTATGTCCTTAACCGTGACACCTTTTGAAGTTCCTTGACCTCCGGAAGACGCCGTCGTTGGAGTTTGCGATGATGTTTGTTTTCTCCTACCTTCCTTACGGCTTGGCTGAGGGACTGCACCTATCAGGTACAGTAACACCTCGCCTACTTTTAACTGTGACTCATTTACATTGATTGTTCATTACCAGTCCAATGTCAGACCTTCACTTGAAGGGTGCTCCAATTGTAGTAATAATATTTCTTCTTTTATTTGTGTTAATATCCAACAATTGGAAAATCCTATTTACGTTTAGTTTTTAAATGGACCTTCCTCAGGAAAACACCAGTTTGAATGTCTTATGCATAAAAAGCGTTGTGGTATCATAGCGACAACACTATAAAGATGCCTAGTTTCCAATTAACTTGTCCCAGATTAGAAGGCGATTGATTTAGTCTGTTACGGGTGTAATTATTTTGAAATTACCAAAATATATCCATATATATGCAAATATACTTTATATGCCTATATTTATATATACATTCTATACGCATATATTATATACATACTGTGATGCAGTAGATGATGTGTGAACTGCTTTCCCCCAAACTCTTGGAGGGTATAAATGCCAGGCATGGTACACCGAGGAGGTCAACTTTAAACTTGGAAACCAAAACTAATGACAACCAATACAAGGTGAAGGCAGTCAGGGAAAGTATAGATCTATAGGTAACCAAACAACTAACCAATTGTAGAACTAACAAGCTTACAGAGGGTAGAGGGATGTAGGAAAATACTCACAAACAGAGAATTCATGCAGTAGTTACAACAACTGAAAGTAACAAATCGAGGGGAACCACAAGAATATTATGGGCAGCATAAAATGCACTACCACAAAAGAAAACCCACAAAGAAAGCACCTGTAGATGTCAGCACTGCAGCAGGCGTTCTAGGCTAAGTTTATCTGTATTGCATAGCACAAGCACTGCCCACCATTTATAAAACAATATTCGGACAATTTGTGTGTGGTGTTTTTAACATGTTGATAAACTAAATTCCACATTCCACCGTAAAAACTCTAAGAACCACATCTAACAAGCCACGGCTTAAGGTTTTGCATGAGTTTCTTCTATGTTGCTGGAAACACCCCAGGGCGTAGTTGGGTCATTCTCTGAAACTGGGTACTAAAGAGTGACATGGAAATCAAAAGTGAAAATCTTCCAAATAATAACAGAATCTATGTGCACCTGAAGGTCTACAATTACATGTTCTACATATGTCAGAGTTGAAGAAAAAAAACTTTCACTTTTTGATTTCGATCTTATACAAATTGAGCAATACATTAAAATCACGAATGTAACATGGAAATCAAACACACGTCCAGAACATCATTTAAGCATACACAACAAATTCAAACAAGATTTTTAATGATTAGTGTTAAGCAAACAAGGTTATGTCTTACAAGAAAAAAGTTTGGGTAAATTCATGATGTTGATCTGTGGTCGATCTGTGGAGGTGATCGGTTAGAGAGGTTTTACTGTAGTTTCTTATCTTTCCAGTGATGGGATTTTTTGTAATAATCGTGATATTTATTACGTGAGAATGTGCAGGAACTGTTTGATTTGTGGTTTGGTGGCAGGTATAATGGCGATTCTGTTCACGGGTATCGTCATGTCGCACTACACCCACGCGAACCTGTCGCCCGTGGCGCAGATCACCGTCCAGCAGACGTTCCGCACCGTCGCCTTCATCGCCGGTAAGCCGCCCGCCCCCGCCCCGAGGGCCGCTGTAACCGCACGGGGGTCTCCCGACTTTTGTCGTTGTAGCCAAGTGGCATTGTGGCCTCTACTTGGTACCGAAACGGTATTAATAAACCAGGTTAATATTACTCAGTAATGTCGAGAGACAAGCAGTACTCGGATAATTTGTTCATGTGTTATTAAAAGTGGAGTGTGTTGTGTGCGGTTTTGGGGGATGAGGGGGTGAGAAGCTGATATTACACTTAGTGCAATTACCGTGTCCTGTTTTTTGTAGTGAACATGGCCTGTTTGTGAAATGCTGGTAAGGGAGTGGGATGTAGCTCAGGTGGTAGCGTGTCCACCTGTGAAGGTGTTGGTCATCCTATTGGTCCTGCTCAGTGGACCCATTTGCAGTTTGGGATATTTTCCGTTCCAACCAGTGGCCCACAACTGGTTCATCAAAGGCTGTGGTATGTGGTATCCTGTCTGTGGGAAAGTGAATATAAAAGGCCTCTTGTTGCTTATCGGAAAGAGTAGCCTATGTGGCGGCAGCGGATTTCTTCCAAAGAAATATGTCAGAATGACCATATGTTTGACATCCAATAGCCAATATAAAAAATCAATGTGCTCTAGAGGCATCGTTAAATATAACAAGCTTTACTTTGACGTGGTGGTAAATCAGAGTTTATCATAATCACTCACTCACTGTTCAATCTGTAGAACCAATGTTCTTAGATTGCTGTGAGGTCTAAATAACGTTTAATTAGATATAAGAAATATTACTCGATGACTAGTCTGTCGGCAGACAGTAGCCAAGATGTGGTAGATACATATATATCTCTCGCGCACACACACACAGACACACACAAACACACACACACACACACACACACACACACACACACACACACACACACACACACACCCTCAACATAATATAATCTAGCAGACGGGATGGCCGGATGGGCTGAGCGCTCGCTTCCCGTTTGCGAGGTCGTGGGATTTGACCCTGGCTGAACTAATAACTTAAACCAATGAAACAAAATTGTATACTTGTTGCAACTGAGCCGAGTGCTTGGCATTACTAGGATAGGGCAAATAACAGTGGAATGATTGATTGTTGATGGTTGTCAGCAGCAAGGGCTATATTCATAGTGAAAAGTTAGTGGTATTTATTCTGTCAGTTTTAGTCAACATTGAAATTTACACACAGATTTGTAATTGTCAGATTTGTGTCAAATGACAACAATGATCTCTGCTGCATTTCGAAGTGGTTAAATTTGTGTCAAATAACAGCAAAACTTAACCCCCAAAACATAGCTAAGAATACAGGAGGCAGTTCAGTCCAGTTGTTTTGAGGAACTCTAATATTTGGAAAAGTGGTCTTGTATGTTATTTACATTAAAACCTTGTTGGCATAATGCCATGAAATGTAGACATTCAAGTCGAATGTGTCTTGAGTGTGAGTGAACACTCAGATTAATTTCCCATGATTGAAATTTTCCTGCCTCAACAAAATGGGGCTAACCAAAAGCGGGTCTGTGCTTTCAGAGACCTGCGTGTTTGCATACCTGGGGCTCGCCATCTTCAGCTTTCACCACATCGTGAAACCCGCCCTCGTCATATGGAGCATAGTAAGTACTCACTTCCTGCATCACTTTCACGGGGCGCCGTCGCCGGTAGAGCGCGGGCCTCGGGAGTTCGGTTCCCGGTCGAGTTAAACCAATGACATATAAAGTTGATACTTGTCGCTTTAACCTTTATATAGAAATTTTACTAGTGAAATAAATTAAAACATATAAATTTACTGGAGAGTGAACATGACAGCATCTGACCCCTGTGCAGGTGCTGATCCTGCTCGGCCGGGCCGTCAACATCTACCCGCTGTCGGCCATCGCCAACTATTTCCGGGAGACTAAGATCACGCGCCGCATGCAGTTCATCATGTGGTTCAGTGGTGAGTCGCCGACCGAGCCGGGGCAGTGTGGCAACCACTGTTCTGTGGCAACCACTGCGCTTTGGCAACCGGAAGGCTGGTGTAACCAGTGTCATGTGGCAACCACTGCACTGTGCCAACCAGAACGCTGGTGTAACCAGTGTGTTGTGGCAACCAGTGTGCTGTGGCAACCACTGCGCTGTGGCAACCAGAACGCTGGTGTAACCAGTTTGCTGTAGAAACCAGTGTGCTGTGGCAACCAACATGCTGGTGTAAGCAGTTTGCTCTAGTAACCAGTGTGCTGTGGCAACCAACATGCTGGTGTAACCAGTTTGCTGTGGCAACCAGTGCACTGTAGAAATCAGTGTGTTGTGGTAACCAGTGTGCTGTGGTAACCAGTGTGCCGTGGCAACCACTGCGTTGTGGCAACCAGCATGCTGGTGTAACCAGTATGCTAGGGCAACCACTGCGTGTGGCAGCCATAAACAGTACACTGTGGCAACTACAAACAGCACACTGTGGCACCCAACATGTTGTGGCAGCCAGCACGCTGTGGCAAACAGCACTGTTTGATGCATATATTATATTGCAATATGTACTACTTATATCTAGAACAGACTATCTATCTGCTACTGAAATGCAGACAATCAAATAATTTATCAGCAGCTACTGCTTGGTAAGACAACACCAACACTACAGCTGGCCAGCATTGAAAACAAGCCTGGGTACCCGGGCTTACATGCTATGGACAGTATAAATACAGCCTCAATAACAATTTTTTTTTTTAAAGTGGTTCAGCGCTTCTAGTAATAACCACACAATGCAAGACATGTGTTGTTTCTTGAAAGGGGCCGTCCCATGACCAAAACAGCTTTACTTATTCACAATTATTATGATCAAAGTCATTCTTTGTATAGGTTAAAAGAATGTTTTCTCTGGGAGCTATTTACGGCCCGACCATGGTCTGAGCGTCTCTAGGGTCAAGGTTAGTGTCATTCAGCCCTAACGACTGTCCTCATGATGTAGGCTGCGGCATATCACAGACTTGCAAAGTAGTGCAAACTTTACGATTACTTAAAGTAAATTTGAATGTTTTTGAGTATGCCTTATGACCGATGTAAATGCACCTTTCTCTTCCCGATGTAATGTCACAGACGGTATGGCTTTTGGCCAATGTAAGTCCACTCTTCCCTTCCCCGTGTGAACCACAGGACCACTAGCAATAGCCATAGGGTACTGAGTCTAATAGTGCTGGACAGACCAATTCTGACCTAGGTTACAGCACAACTAGCCCATTCTAAGTGTGATCTTTCATTAAGTTACATCAAATTTCCATGTAAGGAATACAGAATAAAATCACATGACCAGGTTCTTAATCGTATATCAATACAGTGAAAGAAAAAAAGAGGCAAGAGTAGTTCAGACTGCTAGTGCCGGTTTGTGTTGGCTGTTTGTGTTGGCTGTTTGCAACCCGCCGCGTTGCTTGGCAACCCCACGCCGGCGTCGCGGCGGAGTGCTCAGCGCATGCGTGGTGCTGTTGTAGGTCTGCGGGGCGCCATCGCGTTCGCGCTCAGCATCCACCTGGAGTTCGAGCCCGAGAAGCGGCAGGTGCTCGTCACCACCACCCTCATCATCGTGCTCTTCACCGTGCTCTTCTTGGGCGGCTCCACCATGCCCCTCATGAAGGTAACCGTCAGTCTGCACTCAGCGCACCAAGATCTTACCCGTCTTTGTCTTCATGTGTTTAAACGGTTTGTGAATAAATAAACATGTACAGTAAAACCTCTCAAACCAACCACCTCCACAGATCGGCCACTATCCTATACCGATTGCTTTATTTGGGTCCCGAACGATCACCCATACAATACCGTTGTAATGATTTTAAAAAATCTCCCTAAACCGAGCCCCTGACTAAATGGACCATTTAAAGTCGGTCCTATAGTCGGTTACTGTACATGGTATGGGGTAGTTTTGGGCTTAATTTCTTGTATATGAATATGAATTATATATGGATGTATAAGAGTTTCATAGTCCGATGTAGGCATCAGATTTTCTCAGATAAAACACTTATCTAGATTTGATTCTACATATCCAACTTAGACACTGGTTCATTCACTAGAATATGTTACTGCATAGAAAAAGGCACTAAGCCAATTTAATAGAATGTGTTGCTGCTGAAGCCTATGGTGTCAGAGGTGTCAGAATGTTGGCATACTTGTCCAAATTAATTTGGCATGTTTTCACTTCAAATATCTCCGATGTTAGTCATTTAAGATCAAAGTTACTTTTAACTAAAGTGAAATAGATTATAAGTATCAATCTACTGTAGTTATATATAAACAAATTCAGAAATACAGGACCGCGCAACTTTCCTATATTTGAAGTACATGCAGGGGCCTAGCTTCCATCTACGCAGCTGTGTACCACCTTAGATTACAATATATATTTTCGATAAAAATATATGATGTTTGATAGCGTTTTATTCCATGACGTTTTTATTCCAATAACGCTTTATTCCATCTGCGTTCCACCTGAAAATCCCAAGCCAGGACCCTGTCATAGTATATATGTGTTCTCCAGTATTGATCGTTGGGGCATTTTGTCCATTTGGAATAACCCCAAAATTAATGGGTATTCTCGTAGAGCAATTTAGCTTAAATATAGGTTTACATTAAAGTGTTGCCTCCAGTATGAACTGCCCGATTACTCCGGTCTTGGTGTTGACTCTGAGTTCTTGATAATAATAATAGCATCCTTGTAAAGCATTCATTGCTGTAATCTCTCCGCCTCAACCCTGACTGTGCTACTTTAATGTGCGTCTAGTTGCTGAAAACTGATTGTGAAAGTGAGGAGGCGCAATACGTTGGGTGCAGCGAGGTGGTATATTCTTTGGAAACATTTATCATATTTTACGTTTATTTTGATTTTACACCAGATTCACACATCATTCTTATCAATATATCTATATATATATATTGTCATTAAAAAAAACATCCTATGTAATTTTTTGAAGTACCACATATTTTAAAGGTCCACTTATTTTTAGACTCTATAACTCATTCGGGAGATAAGCCTTTGCTTGAAAGGAGTCGTAGGTGACTTGTCCTTACCTGGCCTGGACTGAGGTGGAGCCAACAAACTAATTATCCTGATTAGTAACTGGCTGGCTATTCTGGAAACGCCCGCCGTTGGGCGTCACCCATCTGTGTAGCCGAGTCAATACTGATGAGTCCGGGTCACATGACCGCAGCCGTGGGCATGCGTCCACATAGGGCGTAATCGATTAATCGACTCTGGTCACCCGAGCCACTTTTTGGCGCATGCGCACATCCTGCAGACTCGGGTCGAATAACCGAATAAGCTTCTGCACGCTCGGGTTGGAAAAAAATGGTGGCTTAATCTAAAACCTAATTATTTGTTTTAATAACCAATATAAGTACAGCAAAATAGGATTTAAAGTATTTTAGGGTCGTATAAGCTGACAATCTGGGTTATTTAAAAAAAAGCATTAAAACAACCATTAGGACTTGTAGTGGTTGCTACAGGTACAAGCTCAGGTGTGACGTTATCGTTCCTAGCAAACCCCAGCCAAGAGGTGGGTTACTGGCGTCGGGTCGTTTTGCACACGGCACGTGTTTTTGTCGACTCCACTCGCGGTGTTCGATTTGAAATTCAGACGACTCGGGTGACCCGAGTTGCCCGGGTCGGGTTAATCGATTACGGCCTTATAGATCCCACGTGCATCTCTTCAACGTCTACCACATGCAACACACACGTGCACGGCCACTATCCACCTTTACAGGATAGCAATAGATTGTGTTACACACATGTTATCAATTCGCATCAGTACTATTGGAATGACTAATATTTATACTAGCCTGGCGCTCGGCATTAATAGGATAGGGCAAGGACTGGTTGGCTCAGTGTCAGGATAATGTGACTGAGTGGGATATCGGGTCGTGGTGCCGGCGGCTTGATTTCCCATTGGGACAGCACTATAAAGTCACCATGAGTGTGAACTGTCACAAGTTGGTACCCATCCTGATATGACCCTAGATGTTGCCTGGACATAAAGCTCCAACAACCAACCTTAGATGTTGCAAGGAGGTGAAGCTCCAACAACCAACCAGCTACTATAGGAAGTGTATAATTATAATATAATTCCATAGCAGTGAACTTAATACAAGTGCAAGGAAAGCCACTTTTTAGAATTGGCGTAATTGACAGTTCTCCTGGGTTGCACCGTGTTTTCAATTCGCCCCTTCCTAATCACCACCCCCGTCAACGACAAGGACGTATGCCTCGAGTTGTCTAGACATGTAAGCCCGTCAACGACAAGGACGTATGCCTAGTGTTGTCGACACATGTTAAACCAGATCATGTAATCAGAAATATGTTGATGAAATGGCATCCAATAATAATAATACAATGGTCACTGTTCCGATCATATATATTGTTATTGCACCTTGATCCCCGCAGGCTTTCAGGTTAAGTATTGGCCGAAGTGAAAGAGAGTTCAGTAAGGATTCCAGAGGCTTAAAGGCTGAGATGACATTGGGTCGATAAGGCGTTCAAAGTACAAATCCTACAGGCTAGAATCTGCGATTTCAGTGCGTTTCAGCATTCTGAGCCATGCAGTTTATCGATGCGACTGATTTTTTTCATTTTTTTTTCAAAACTGAACCTTATTATCTTATCAACTTTCAGTTCCTCAAACCAGATAAAGTACAGAAGAAGTCGCGAATAGGAAAGGAAGTTTCATTGTCTAAAACCAAGGAGATGGTAAGTGTATTTACTATGTATTTTATTCATATACAACAAGAGTTGTAAATGTGGGAGACTGCCACAGTTGTGAGCCCTAAAAGGTGCTTTCTCCGTTGAAAACATCAATTAACAAAAATCAAAAGACTTACCAAGATTGTATCCTATATACCACCAAACGGGATGGCCGATTGGGTTCAGCGCCCGCTTCCTGTACGACAGGTCGTTAGATTCGAACCGGTTGGTTCGAATGCGGCCGATTCAATGACTTAAAAATATATACTTGCTGCTACCCAGCCTGCCGTTCAGCATTACTAGGATAGGGCATGGAGCGGTGTAATGAATAAGACCAATTTTCTGCGATTCAAATTTCCCCTGCTTAATCAACTAATTTACCAACAATGACAAACTAATAATAATGATGATACCTGACTGGGACAGGGAGAGACGGTCGACACTGACCACCTGTCTGAACTGACGGAGGAGGAGGAGGTGAACTTTGTGAAGCCACACCTCAAAGGTTTCATGAAGTATGACGTCAAGTACTTCTCGCCGTTCTTTACGCGCAGATTCACTCAGCAGGTCAGTGTTTGTTACTGCACATTTGTTCAAGCTCGAAACATCTAAGCATTTTGCTTGATTTCCGAGAAAGAAATTGCCAGCCCCTCACAGGCTTAGCTGTACAAATACCAGAGAACAAGAAGAAAATTACCGGAAATCAAATTTCCACTTTATTTTTTATTTTTCATTTTTGTTTGGTCAGAGGTGATATTCCTCCCGGTGTGTTGAAAAGAAATTGACGATCTGTCAAGTGCATCTAGTTCATATTTGTTCAAAATCAATGTGCTATAGAGGCGTCGTTAAATAAAACAAGCTTTACTTTAGCTTGTATTTTCTCTGTTCATATGTAACATTAAATATTAAATTAAAGTTATTTACAAGATGATTTTAAATATACAATTCAGGAGGGAAAATAACTGCATCCTTTTTTTTGTTGGGTGTTTTTGTTGTAAGTTATTGATAGTGAAAGCACATATCCGCTGTAGTCAGCTTATGTAATTGCTGATTAAAAGCAGTACGCTTATTTAAATGTTGATTAATAATTTATGTGCATTTCTGCTGTGGTCAGCCCATTTAATTGTTCATTAAAGCTGCACAATCCGGTGAAGTCATCGAATTTTCGAAAGCAAACACCTAGAATTGACCGTTAGACACTTGTGCACTCATTAATCATGTATTGCTGTCAATTTAATAGAACCTGTCACTGCTTCAAGCCTGTTGGTATTCACAAACTAAATTGATTTAGCATATTTTCACTTTAAATGTTTCCAACGTGAACTAATCCATCTTTTAAAAAAGGTGGCTTCAAAATAAAGTAATGTAGATTATAACGATCAACTTACGGTACTTATCTATTAAAACAAATATGCAAAAACTCCAAACCATCGGATTATGCAAGTTTAAAGCTGCATAGCCCGATGGTTTTGAGTTTCTGTCATTTTCTGAGATAAACGTATTAGGGTGATAATTATAATCTACCTTACTTTAGTTTGAAGTAACTTTTATATTAAATAGCTAACCTTTTAGATATTTGAAGTGCAAACATGCAAAATTAGTTTTGGCAAGCTTGCCAACACTCTGATACCATAGACTTCAGCAGTAACAGCTTCTATTAATTGGATTCAGTATCCCCTTCTATGTGGTCACAAATGCTTAATAAGTGCAATGGTACTTAAGTTAGATATGTAGAATTAAATCCAAATAATTGTTTGGGTTTTGAAAATTTGGTGTTTCATTGGATGATGCAGCTTTAAATAAATAAATAAAGGAATAAATAAATAAAGGCTGGCTTCCAGCCTGCCCCCTCCCCCCACATCCACACCACCCGGTGCCCGCTAACCTGGTGTTGTGACAGGGCAACCAGTGGTCCACAACTGGTTCATCAATGGTTGTGGTATGTGCTGTCCTGTCTTTGGGAAAGTGCATATAAAAGACCCCTTGCTGCTTATCGGAAAGCATAGCCTATGTGGCAGCAGCGGGTTCCCTCCAAAGAAATATGTCAGAATGACTATATGTTTGAAATCCAATAGCCGATGATAAACATCAATGTGCTCTAGAGGCGTCATACAATAAAAGAAGCTTTACTTTATTGCGGCAGGAGGTGCACGAGGGCAAGGCGCAGATGGCGCGCCTCACGACGCAGTGGTACCAGGAGGTGCGGGCCGCGCCTTCCGAGTCGGAGGCCGACGACGACACCGTGCAGCTGTACACGGACACCTGACAGCCGGCCCGCCGCCCCACGCCGCCGCCCGTCCGCGTCTGACCGGCCCCGGGCGCCATGACGTCACATCCGGCGGGCGGCGCGCGCTGGTGGCGCCACCTACTGCGGCGGGTTCCCTCAGTGCTGGCACTGCTGAGGCCCGCGCTCATTGGGTAGTTTGGGGTATGTCACGTGGTGGGCCATTAGCATGTTTGATTAAACTGGAAGCAGATTGTGGCAAATGCTCAATGATGGTTACTGTGGCTCAAAGTACAAAACTAATTTTGGAATATGAACACTGAGGAAGATTAGGTGATCCTTCCAGTAGTTTTGGTAATTTTGGGTCGACATCAATACGGTCGACATGAACTTGAGGTGTGGTTGCGACTTGAAATACACCTTAAATGAAAGCACGATTGTCTTTGGCAACACATCTTTGAAGTTACATAGTCCGATGGTTTTGAGTTTCTGTAATTTGTTATAGATTGAACCTTATAGTGTACCTTACTTTGGTTTGAAGTACATTTTATTTTAATGGCTAATTTTGGATGTATTTGAAATACAAGCAGAGTAGCTTAATTTTGGGCTACACTTCAAAACTCTGATACCAGAGATTTCAGTAGTAACAGGTTCTATTAAATTGACATATATTCCCATCTATGTAGCAACACATGATAAATATGTCAAATATCATCTAGATAAGTTCGTTCTTTTGGTTTCGAAAGTGTGATGCTTGCACCCGACTATGCAGCTTTAAAGACTGAAATGTTAACGTGAGTTTGGGAGTTGTAGGTTGAAAATGATAATTTAAATTCTAAAGTAAATTTAAGCATTTAGTATGAAAAGATACTTTTGATGTGTTTTTTTTGCGGTTTATTGTGCAAATGGTGGTAGTTTTAGGCAACGCTATACGTACTTTTCTCTAGACTGACTAGGTATCTGGACTTTCCGGCTGACCTATATACGTCCTATAGTCGTGCAGTGCTGGCAGTTTTACATCGGTGCTGTTGTGTCAGCAGTAACCTTACATAATCTACTTCTACGACGTGCCTCCAAAGGTTGGCGTGCAGTGTCATGTTTGGGTTTATTTTGGGTCTATATATGATAGCAGATATATGATAATGGACATTTAGCGTTAAATGAATTCCGGTGAATCTATATGTGCGAATCATTGTCAGCCACATGTGGAGTTGACACGGGTCGTGGTGGAGTCTGGGTGAGGTGCGACATATAATTGTGTTGCGTGATGCACCAGGACCGTGGCGGTAACCTTTGACCTGTGCACACAGAGTACTGTCCTACTTCAACTTATCCGACATGGCTGTGCTCCAGCACCTTATTGTTTCTGTAGGTTTTTATTTATTCATAGCACTTGGATTTTTCACTCTGAATAACGATGGAATTTCAGCCATGACAGAAAATCAAGACTTCGATTGGCCTCTTAATTCTGTATAGGCAATGAACGATATAAGGAGGATATGGTTTCCTGGGAGGAAGTGGAACATGCTTGTAAGAAAATATTCATGTATCAAGTGGCGTCACTATAGCAGTACAAGGGGATATCAAACAACCGTTATCATGGTGGCTCGCAGTGATAATGTGTGGCCTGTGGAATGTGTTTTGATTGTGTTGCCAGATCCTTTACGTAGGTACTCGGTTTGTCGGTAGTAAGGAGCCTAGATTAAAAGGAATTACGTGTTTAGCAACTATCCTTGTATAACTAAGGTAATTTATTTGGGATAATGAATATATCAATGGTCGATTTGGTGTAAATATTGTTATTGAGTCCCAATTCAAGTCACATTTCAAACTTGACGTCCCTTGGCATCGAACGTTGCCATAGATGCCTTGTTTTAAAGCTGCACTGCTTCATCTAACCCTCCATCTAACTACTGTTTCCATGCAGGCATAAATGAGCCTGTTTTCCTATACAAATGCTGTTTTCCTATACAAATGTTGTTTTCCTATACAAATGCAATCACGGGGCAATGATTAAATCTGCATCAGCTTATTTATTCGTGGGAATATTATACTCTTTGTATTTAATCAAAATGAAAACAGATGAAATGTTATCCTTTAAGTTTGCTCTGCGTAAGTACTGTGTATAAAGCCATAGCTAACGTTGCCACCAACATTAACAAATCGCTACACAATATGGTGCTGAGAGCCACGGCTTTAAACATAGTAAGTACGGAAAGCGGTTTCTGCACTATAGACACATCGCCTATCACTGACAGGTGTAATGACCCTGTCATGTTACGACGCATCGCACAAGCGCGAGGCCAATGGCTAAAATCACTTTCAAACATTGAGATGAGTCAAACTTTTCGGCATGAGGGGCAAAGTTGGACGTACATATAATGTATACTCAATGTTGCAGAGCATATGGCCAACGTACGGCTAACATTGCTCCTGACTTATAAAGCTTGCAACACGTTCACAGTACGCTCGCATAATGCTGGCAAACGTTATGTACGTAATTTGATCGCCAGAACTACACCTTATACCTTACAATACATACATCAAGACACTGGAGAAATGCAAAACGTACGTTAGACGTGCGTTAGCCATATGTTGTCAATACGTGGACTATGTTTCCGCTGGCTCTCCGTCCGACTGACGTAGGTCGATGTAGTGCTACGTAATGAACGTTTCTCTAATGTATGTGGAACATACATCGATGTATGTGTAACGTATACATAATATACAACCAATGTAAAAGCCACACACTGTCTAACGTCGAAAGTTTTGCACATGCATAAAACTTTTGCGACCCCTTAACAAGTGACACCATATAACGATGTATACCAACATACGCATAATGAATGCGTAACGTTCGAGTAACGCATATCGATGTACACTGACGTATTGGCGCAAAATCACTTACATTGGCGCACGCTTGCGCGATGCATCGTAGTGTGACAGGGCTATTAGATGGCTTAAAGCAAGATGGGTTAGACTGAGATTATTAGGTTACAACATAAAGAACTATTTTCTCGTTAGGTGAGACAAATTCTAGGATGAAGTTGTAAATAATAGTGTTTTCATTATGAGATGAGCGTTATGTTCGGCATATGTTTATATATAAATGCACCTATTGCTGTAGTGTCCACCGTATTGAAGATGTGTATTTATGTCAATGTGTAAGATAAACCAGTTTACACGAGTAATAATTGTCTGGTTGGGTCTCTATGAGCTACGCTGAGGAAGTGACATCGTTGTTGCTAGGTGTCAGGTTAGTGGTTCCACCTATGACCTATTGTTGGGATTAGTCGGCTATGGTTCAAATATAGTTCTGTATCTCCGTAATCTGAATATCGTTTGTGACATGGTTTTACTAATCACAAAAAAAGTCCATCGGGAGAAACTAGAGCCAAGAATCCAATAAGGGAGTTTGCCCCCGTGTCCCGAACACCGTAGTAAAACGCCAAGAAACAAACAATGAGGTTAGTAAAACACCAGGGCCCGTATGCACGAATCGGGGGTAGGCTTAGCCTGAGCTAAGGCGCTAGCCGCGGATAGCTACCTCGGGGTAGCGGCGGGTTGGAGAGATGTGTGAATCGGTATGCACCAATGTTTTAGCCGCTGCGGATAGCTAACCGTGAGTTTATTTATAGATTCGGGAATTCCCTCCAGTCGACGATATGAATAACGCCGCCAATTCGGCGGCAGCGTTAATATCGGTTCGCATTTAGGGTTAATTTGACCAAATTTCACTTATTCCGTATGTAAATCTGTTAAATATGACTGAATTTAATAGATTTGGGTGTAAGAAATTCCCGCCGATTCGGCGGTGGCCATTTTTACTTGAC
Source organism: Branchipolynoe longqiensis (assembly GCA_030323885.1). Classification (NCBI taxonomy): domain Eukaryota; kingdom Metazoa; phylum Annelida; class Polychaeta; order Phyllodocida; family Polynoidae; genus Branchipolynoe; species Branchipolynoe longqiensis. The sequence goes on along the minus strand of CM059194.1, from coordinate 71,236,779 downwards.
GTCGACAGAACGGATATATTTGGGAATTCCCTCTGCATTTGTACCCATATATTAGGCTCAAATATATTAAATGCTATCATATTTAACAAAATTACATACGCAATAAGTGACATTTTATCAATTTAACCTTAAATTCGAAGCATTATTAAGGCTACCGCTGCATTGGCGGCGATATTAATAGTTATATTTTCGAATCGACGAACGTACAGTAAACAAAGCAACGCCGTCGCCAGTATGGAAAGTGACGTCGATGCGGCGGCGGCGGCGGCGATTTGTTTACTTTACGTTCGTCGATTCGAAAATATTAATATTAATATCGCCGCCAATGCGGCGGTAGCCTTAATAATGCTTTGGATTTAGGGTTAAATTGATCAAATTTCACTTATTGCGTATTTAATTCTGTCAAATATGATCGCATTTAATAGATTGAGACCCACACACGCACACTAACCGCACCGGCTAGCAGTTAAACCTGACTTGAAGTCAGGGTAGCTTAGCCGAGGCTATGGTCGGCGGTTAGCGCTAACTCCGATTGGTGCATACCGAATTTTCACATTTAGCCTTGCGGGGATATCTTAGCCGCGGTTAAGGCCCTAACCCCGATTGGTGCATATAGGCCCAGGGGGCGCCACTGCTCCAGCTGGCCGCCTTGTTATTTGTGTTATGTAAACTACCAGTATTACTGGACACGTCAGATGGTCCTACTAAAATCAATGCAAATCTTACAATTGAAATTTAGTTGTGGGATGGAAATAGGGTTCCAACATTTATGGAAACTCGGCGTGTTGCCCTCCCAAGCCGTTTGATTGTTTCCCCTTCAACATATCTTTAGCGTAGACTCGGGCTGTGTTCGTGACACCAGGTACTGTATACATATATTATGTAGACCCTGCCGGCCGAGGGTTGATGGGTGCTGAGGTTAGTGACGTGTACTCCACAATCACAAATTGAATCATTTGAATAATTTGAATCATTCCCGTTGCACTGAAGCTTCTTGTCGAATAAGGCTATAGTTTTTTCGTCCACCTCGCTACTGTACCGTGTTGACTCATGGCACAGCATAGATAAAAGATTCACCCTGTACTGCAGTAGCCCGAGTTGGGGTGAAGAACAACCCTATATAATAGCCGGCAAAAATGATATACTTGCTGGGTAAATGAAGTGAGCAGATACATTCTTAATTTAAGAAGCAAAATATATTCTTCACATATATTTTAATATTTACCTGTCATTTTTTATTTGAAAATATAATCAAATATGTAGATCAATAGACTTTAAAGTCAAATCGACCTCATTCTGTGGTCGCCATCTTATCTTTTTGCATTCTCTCCCATTTCACCAACTGTGCCAATATAAGTAGCCATTTGATACTGGAACCAAGAATTCCACTTCCTGTTCTTAACTAAAAAGTTTCTCCCGGATTTAGACTATGTTGTCATTCACCCCTACTACTACAAGTACGGGGTGAATTTTTGTATCTAGGCCCAGCAGTGATTGCCTTGTGCATGTTTGTGAGTATTTATTTATGCTTGTTCCGCAGAGCTGGGCGTGCGCAGTAGAACTAGAGGAAGTGTGAGTTGAAGATCTACACACCAGGCGGCGCCACTAACTTGGGCATGCGCACGCAGTAACGACCAGATTGCGGCTGTGATTCTAAGTATCGGCTCATGTAATATCTATAGAACTGCACCCACTCTCACTGAGAGTAGTTTCCACACTCTGAGAGTATCAGATTGTGGAAGCTACCCTTGAGTCACGACAGGCCATATCAGAAATACAGTACCGGTATTTCCTAAACTTAAGAAATGTTCATCTGCTCTGTGTTCCCCAGAAAGCCTGTCGAGCAGGTCACTGTGCACTGTTGCTCTCAAATGGCTTTGTTTGAGTTGGGTCTGACTGTTGGTGTAATTTGTATATTTAGTGTTATCTGAAAATACAGCCTCATCTGGTATAATCACACCCAGCATTATGATGCAAAGAAGCGACAGAAAGCGAACAAGAACTGCTCATTTCGGTTAAACGATGTGTACTTTGTTGATACTTTAAAAGGGTTAACGGTGATTGCAAATGTTGCATATATAATTATTATAGTCTGTTTGTATTTAACTAAGATTCCTTATATGTGGTATGCGGCATGCGAATGTGAACCCCCAATAGCCAATGTTTACTTTTTGTGTGGGGGATGGTTAAACAGATAAACACACCAAAAAAGTTACCCATAACATTTTTTGGGGGTTTTTCCTCCAAATTTGTGAAGGAAGATCAAAGCTAGTATTGTTTTCTATGGCAAACGCAGCAGTATTCGCATTCGGTCCATGGGTCGATCTATTTGGGGCATTCGCGTTTGTATTGGCATTCGGACGTATGGAAGCACCACTATTCAATTACATGCTTTTCGAGTTTTGCCGCATTCGCATGCCACATACCGCATATAAGGAATCTTAGCTTAACGCTATCGAATTCCGTCTGTGTCCCAGTTGTAGCTGCCTGCTGCACGATTTCCCATACTCTCAGTATTATTTCATCTGGAATACAATGTTTAATTGCTTGTAACTTGTAAGGATATCTATAACAGGTATTCTTCAGTAGGATCTGTTTTTCTACAACCATGTGAATGTGAACCCTTAACAGAAGCAGCACTTCTAATAAAAGTTGTACCCCGATTTGTCAAATATATTGTCTAATCTGTGGTAAGTTACCGGTAAAATCGTTATCAATAGAAGACGACACTCCAGGAGTATATTTTGTCAACTAATGTGTCGCGACCAGGCAGAATGGCCGAATGAGTCTCTCGTTTTGGTAGATCGTGGTATTCGAACCCACTGGTTCGAACCCTGGTAGATTCAAACCAATGACTTAAAAATGATACTTGTTGCTTCCTAAACAGGCGCTCAGCATTATTAAGATAGGGCAAGCACTGGTTGGCTCAGTGTCAGGATAATGTGACTGAGTGCGATATCAGGTCATGGTGCTTGCAGCCTGGTCTCCCAGTGGGGTAACACTATAAAGTCGCCATGAGTGCGCACTGTCACAAGTCCGTACCGTCCTGATATGACCTTAGATGTTGCCAGGGGGTAAAACTTCAACAAGCAAGCAACTAATGTGTCACCACATACTACGCACCCACTACTGACACTAGTATTACAATCTGAACTAAGAATCCGCCACAACCAACTAATGTGTCACCACATACTACACACCCACTACTGACACTAGTATTACAATCTGCACTAAGAATCCACCACAACCAACTAATGTGTCACCACATACTACGCACCCACTACTAACACTAGTATTACAATCTGCACTAAGAATCCACCACAACCAACTAATGTGTCACCACATACTACGCACCCACTACTGACACTAGTATTACAATCTGCGCTAAGAATCCACCACAACCAACTAATGTGTCGCCACATACTACGCACCCACTACTGACACTAGTATTACAATCTGCGCTAAGAATCCACCACAACCAACTAATGTGTCACCACATACTACGCACCCACTACTGACACTAGTATTACAATCTGCGCTAAGAATCCACCACAACCAACTAATGTGTTGCTACATACTACGCACCCACTACTGACACTAGTATTACAATCTGCGCTAAGAATCCACCACAACCAACTAATGTGTCACCACATACTACGCACCCACTACTGACACTAGTATTCCAATCTGCGCTAAGAATCCACCACAACCAACTAATGTGTCGCCACATACTACGCGCCCACTACTGACACTAGTATTACAATCTGCGCTAAGAATCCACCACAACCAACTAATGTGTCACCACATACTACGCACCCACTACTGACACTAGTATTACAATCTGCGCTAAGAATCCACCACAACCAACTAATGTGTCGCCACATACTACGCACCCACTACTGACACTAGTATTACAATCTGCGCTAAGAATCCACCACAACCAACTAATGTGTCACCACATACTACGCACCCACTACTGACACTAGTATTACAATCTGCGCTAAGAATCCACCACAACCAACTAATGTGTCGCCACATACTACGCACCCACTACTGACACTAGTATTACAATCTGCGCTAAGAATCCGCCACAACCAACTAATGTGTCGCCACATACTACGCACCCACTACTGACACTAGTATTACAATCTGCGCTAAGAATCCACCACAACCAACTAATGTGTCACCACATACTACGCACCCACTACTGACACTAGTATTACAATCTGCGCTAAGAATCCACCACAACCAACTAATGTGTCGCCACATACTACGCACCCACTACTGACACTAGTATTACAATCTGCGCTAAGAATCCACCACAACCAACTAATGTGTCGCCACATACTACGCACCCACTACTGACACTAGTATTACAATCTGCGCTAAGAATCCACCACAACCAACTAATGTGTCGCCACATACTACGCACCCACTACTGGCACTAGTATTACAATCTGTGCTAAGAATCCGCAACAACCAAATAATGTGTCACCACATACTACGCACCCACTACTGACACTAGTATTACAATCTGTGCTAAGAATCCGCAACAGGGAGGCAGCGCGCAGGACATCGATTGCGGCCACCTCGAGCACCGTGTAGCCTAGAATTAGAGGCCGGGGTTATAGGGGAAGTCGTTGTGGCAGGGGTACAGGCAGGCGAGCCTGAGATGTGCGACCTAGGTCCCAGCCACCTCGGCCCCGGACCCGACGAGGTGGGCACGGCTAAGGGTGTCGGTGAGGATAAGGTCGGCCCCGGGCTTGTGGAGGATGGCGAGGGTGAAGGAGCCCTCGGCCGCCATTAGCCAGAGCTCTCAGGCGCATGTCCCGAGGGTGGGGTCGCGGGCGCGTCCCAACTCCAGGGAGGCGGCGGAGGCCATGTTGTTGGTGTTGATGACAACCGTGGCCCCCGCGACGTCAGCCGGGAGGAGGGTGCGGATGGCCATGACCAGGTTGACCGCCTCCAGCTCGTGGATGGTTGGGAAGTGCGCCCGCAAGCCCTCGGAATACCCTCGGGCGTAGCAGCCCGTCGGGGAGTGGGCCCCGCCGCCGGTGAGGCAGGAGTCACACTCAATGACGAGGCGGCGGGTTTCAGGGGCGTGGAGGAGGTGGAGCACGTTGGCCACAAACCACCTGAGATCGCAAAGGGCCTCCTCCCCGAGGGTGATGGAGGCGACACCGAAGCAGCTGCGCAGCGCCGCGAGGAGCCAGCCCATAAACTTCCTCGCGGGGAGGACACAGCTGCCGACGTGGTTGAGGCCGCCAAGGACACTCTGGCGCTCACGGCGCCCGAGGGTCAGGCGTGCGATCCGAGCCTCGCAGTCGGCCACCAGGTCCTCGACTTTGGCGATCTGGATGGTCATCGCCTCACTATCGATGGCGAAACCGAGCCAGGTGAGGCGGACCGCGGGAGGGTGGTATTTGCCTGCGGCGACCTCCAGGCCAAGGGCATTGACAAGGCTTGGTGGGCCCTCAGGTAGGTGAGCTCGCACCCGACAAAGTCGTCCACATAGACAAGGGTATGGAAACCCTCGCGACGGAGGACCCAGGCTACGGCCGAGGTGACCCAGACACAATCCACCCCTGAGGAGCGGCAACCAAAGGGGAGGGTGAGGTCAATGTAGGTGGCACCGTCGAGGGTTATGCCATAGAGAGGGCAGGAGAGGGGGTCGGCCTCGGAGCTGGCGGTAGGCCCGGCATATGTCGGCAGTCCAGGTGTAAGCCCCAGTCCCCTCGCAGACGAGGCGGCGGCCGATGTCGGCGATGCACGGGAGCCTGTAGGCATGATGCAACCCCAGGTACTCCCGGCGGGGGATGCCGGCGTTGATGCTGCCCCCAGGGGGGTAGGATAGGCCGACGATGATCCGCCTCTTGCCGGGGTCGGACTTTGGGTGGGTCATCATGGGAGAGACATGGGCCCAGGGGGTGAAGGGGGGGACATGGAAAGGGCCGGCGAGGGTGCCGTGGGCCAGCTCACTACTGATGAAGTCCTGGATGTGGGGCTCGTAGTCCCGGGCTTCCCGGTGATTGGTGTAGCTCGGGCGGGGCGTGGTGTTAGCAGAGTAGTTGGAGCGGAAGCCAAACTCCAGGAGATCGACCAGGTCGTTGTCCTTGTCGTAGTCGTGGTAGTCCTGAAGCCGGCTGCGCCAAGCGGTGATGTGGAGGCCTGAGGGGAGGGGGATGCGGGCGGCCAAAAAGTTAGGGAGGCCCGCATCCCGGAGGGCGGTGTAGGCCCTAGAGAAGATGGAGTAGCGCGCCAAGGCGTCGCTGCAGAGGTGGGGGCCATATGGAGCAGAGGGTGGGGCGGTAGTCGTGGGGGGTGGGGCCGCAGGAGGGGGCGGCAGGGAGGGTGTTCCGTATGACAGGGTCGATGACATCGGCAAGGGGCTCACCCAGGTCGCCGAAGGGGGAGGGCGGGGGCAGGGCGGGGGGCAGGGGAGTAGGCGCAGTGAGGGGCGGAGAGAGAGGGGCGAATTCTGCATCGCTAACGGGGGCGTAGGCGCGTATGCCTTGAGGGAAGGGACAGGGCTGCGGCCGCGGGGAGGGCTCCCCAGGGCGTGTCCTGGCCGGTCTGGATGGGCGTGCTGCTGCCGGACTAAAAATCCACCAGGGGGCTCACGGAGGCGAAGAGGGCGCGCGCGCTCTTGGGTGCGTTTCATAAAACAGACCGCCTCGTTATGCACTATGAGGATGCGCCGGACGTTGGCGCAATAGGCGCACGCATGGCGCCGGCCGAGGCGAGGTCACACGAGGCAATGTCATGGTTCCAGGCCGGGCAGTGCACGCCATAGGCCTCCCGGGTGTAGGGGGTGCGGGGGTCGGCCTGGGAGGAGCGGAGCTGGGTGGCGGGACGGGCGGGCGCCGCGGAGCGCAAGGCTGAGTTCCGGGGGGCGGAGGTGGCCGTCACGGGGGTGGTAATGACGTCTAGGCGGACTGTGTTAATGGCCATAGGGTCGTGCCAGCCGTCCGGGGGCCTACCATCGGCTATCCACGTGAAAACTGTCTCAGAGTACCTCCGGACGGTAGGCCAGGGATGGGTGAGGCACTCTCGCAGCACGGTAACGTTGTGGTGCACAAGTCCGAAAATGGAGTCCGAGGGGAAGGAGGGGCGGGCCTCGAGCATTCGGAGGGCGAGGCTATATTCTTCCATGATCGCCTCCCCCTTCTTGACAGCCTTCCCCTCGGGCCCCCTCTCGATGAGGTCATGGGGGAAGATATAGCTGGAGGGAAGACCTTTTCGACATCCCGTGTTTTGCGCCTCGGCGGCGGAGGCTGGGGCACGGGCGGCCGGGGCGGTGGCAGGAAGGATCGCAGAGGCGGGCTGGTGGGGTGCGGGGATCCAGTGCCGGCCATGTCGTCTATAAAGGGGGTGGACGGCCGGGAGGGCAGCGGTGAGCTGGCACGGCATTGCGGGGGTGGCGGCCTGAGGCGATTGGGCGAGGCCAACGCCATCTCCTGTACTATCTCAGCGAGTTGTTCCAGGGCTGACGGCGGGGCGGGCGCGGCCAGCGGAGGCGGTGGGGCGATCATGGTCTCCACGAGTCCAGTGAGGCGTTCCACGGCAAGGGCTGTGGCGTCCATCTTGGTATCGACCGAGGTAGCCCAGCTGGTAGCCTCGGACTGAAGGCTGGAAGCGGAGGAGGTCGCGGAGGCGGTGTCCGGGGCAGACGCGCCTGCTACTCTGCGTGTCCTGCGGCGGCCGGCGGGGCGGCCTCGTCCTCGGGCTAGTGACGGCATAACTAGGCGGCGTACGCCGGCGACTTGGCGAAGCAGCGTCGGTGGGGCGTAGGCCGGCGGTCCGATCCGGGGAAGATGCGCGTGGAGGAGATAGGCCAAAGAAAAAAATGGCAGGAGGAGCGCTACTGGAGGCGGCATGGCTGGAGGCAGCTGGGAGGCCAGGTTATAAGGCTGAGACGGGGGGGGGGGTGTTACGTAATCCCAACCGTCGCCGGCGGGCAGGAGGAGAGAGAGGGTGGGGGCACTCCTCCGCCGCGAATCAAATGCAATGCAAGCATTACGGCCAAAGCAGGACTTATCAAGGCAACACAGTTTCTCAAACAGGATCATAAATATATGGAACAGTCTCCCACAAAATGTTATTGATGCCGAGTCAATAAATTCATTCAAGAATATATTAGAAAAAGCATGGGCTGATGATCCAGGGAAATTTGACCCCTTATTCACCACATGCTACTAATTATTCCTTGTGTTGCATATTTACTTGCATTCTAGCAAAAATGAGAGACAAATAAGTGTTCACACTTCCTGTCTACCATTCGCTATTTCGCTATTAGAGCTAAATCTTAAATGCAGAAAGTATTCAAATGAGTCGACAAAAATGTGGGATAAAGTTATTGATTTAATAACCTGATGGCCGAATGAGTTAGAGCGTCCGTCTCACGTGTTGGTAGATCGTGGGACCGTGGGTACAAATCCTGGTTGAGTCAAACCACTGACTTAAAAATTTATACTTGTCGCTTCCTAGCCAGACGCTTAAACAACTAATGTACCCCCAACAACAACAAAATCTGACCTCTAAATACATAACTACGATAGTGTTGTCACCAAGGATCTTATACTACTGAAGTGGGCGAGACTACACTCGAGCTATGACCGTTGCGGGCTTGGGCCAAGCAACCTGCATTTCTGAAATGCAGGCTGCTCGCCAGGACAGGCCCGCATCAGCCATCAAATGCGGGGCCGGGGTTCACGGCCATAAAGTGTTGCTAGGAGACGCCGATTGCGACTCACCTAGCAAGGATGGAAGGTCCAGCGCTCGGGCTCAGACCCATCGGATGTGTTTTTGCACGCCCTGATGTTTTAGATGAGATTTAGGCCTGTATTGTTGGAATTTAGAATTGTTTTTAAAGTAATAAAGGTGGGAAGGGTTGTATTTATGCGTATTCATTATTAGTAGAGAAACTGATTGTACTAGTAGGGTAAGAATAAAGCCGTGAGCTCTTAAAAGTGATTGGAACGTTGCTTGCATTCTTTACTATTCTCCAGTCTTTATGTATATCAACCGCTATGGTCAACTTGATAGTGATATTTGATTGTTTTATATGTAATTAAGGGCCTTCTGCCTGGTAGGCCTTAAGCAGCCGATCAACCCTTCTGCGGGGATATTAATAGATATATTATCAATGAAAACCAGAATTAACGTAGTGATATTTAACTGAGTAAGACAATAACGTAGGCTGATTATCAGTGACAGCAGCAGCACCAAAGGGAGTGTCTGCTTCGTTCTGGATTAATTAAAGTATATTAACACACACCGAATGGCGGGGACGAGAGCCAGTTAGTTGAAATAATAAGTAACTTCTTTCTTTATTTCTATGATACTCTGGCTGTCCGCCCTTAGCCCAGGAATTACACCGATGGAGGCGGTCTACCTGCAGACGGGACGAGAGGCGGCGGCGGCCCGCGGCAGGCCCAGGAAATTATAATTATATAAATTAATACGTAGGCTCGTCTTGGGCGGGGGCGAAATAGCCGAACGGTTAAACTACTATCTGTGATGGCATGCTCTAATACACTACCAATTTAAATTCATGCAGTAACACCTATGACGCCATGAATTTGTAGTTATAATTATAACCGTGTATTGTCAAGTTATACCCTATTGATAGAATGGACGAGAATGTGAATTTTGTCTGAACTAGTGCAATCTGGCAAACTAAACTAGAATATATATGTGAGTGGTCCTACACAATACATACCAGTGATTGGTGGCCACCTCTGCATGCCAATGGTCAAATGTAATATTGACGTAGCATAGTCCGAGGGGTGTTGCGTAATCCCAACCATCGCCGGACTTGAATTCCGTAAAGAATTGACACTTTCGTCGGATTACTCGTCGACAAAGAAATTTAATTAAATTTGTTCTTTGAATAAGGCGAAAATAATGGAGAATGGAGAGCTTACACCCTCAGGTTTATTACTATATAGTCTCATGAATCCAAGATGGCTGTCACACCTGATCAGATCCTCCAATCAGCCCTCGGCATTCTTCAACCAACCAATGAACATCCAACCTGCCTGTATCCAAGCCTGGGTTGTTTATGGCTACAGTGCCCTGTTGTGTCGGTGTGCAGTGATCCGTAAATAACACTTGGGGGGGAGGGAGTATGTGAGCAGAGCTCCCAAGGCTGTCACACTAAAAGTAGTGCCCCTCTCACACTATCTATAACTACATAATGTTTATATCAAACCAGCAAAGGATCACCAGCACCACATAATACCTTAATGCCTCTGGCTTTATATACCATTTACCTTTTTATATACAATTGTAATTACTATATACTAGTTCACACCATCCTCCAATGTCTAAATATCGGGAAATTTTACAACGAAATGCTTAATAACTGCACTGGTAAGCCTATCTAAGTTGATATGTCAGTTCAAATCTAGGTAAGCGTTGATCATTAATGACAATATTCGATCAATTTTCATGTCCATGACTTTCAAATGAACCACATTTCATGACAATCAACGACAATATTCTCCCGATTTATGTCCATGAATTTCAAATGAACCACATTTCACGACAATTAATGACAATATTCTACCGATTTTTATGTCCATGAATTTCAAATGAACCACATTTCATGACAATCAATGACAATATTCTACCGATTTCTTTTAATGTCCATGAATTTTAATGAACCAGCATTTCTATGACAACCAAAGGCAATATTCGACATCTTCATGTCCATGAATTTTAAATGAACTACCATTTCATGACAATCAATGTCAATATTTGATATCTTTATGTCCATGAATTTCAAATGAACTACCATTTCATGACAACCAAAGGCAATATTCGACATCTTTATGTCCATGAATTTCAAATGAACTACCATTTCATGACAACCAAAGGCAATATTCGACATCTTTATGTCCATGAATTTCAAATGAAGTACCTTTCATTACAATCAAAGGCAATATTCAACAATTTTATGTCATGGCAGATAAACCAACACCATCTTATAATAAACATTTTATAGTTAGTAGCAGTTTTATAGTGTTTCTTGGCATAGTCCCAGCAAACACTTTTCAAGTATATGCAAGATCAGTTTTGTAGATCAAAAAGTTTTGCAGTTATCTAAAAAAATATATGAAGAAATATATGTGAGCTTAGCTCTTTCCACCTTCGTCTTTGACAAGATGAAGAACATACCACAACATACCACAATCATTCTGCTATGAGAATGGAATGTGACAAAAATTTGAATAATGAAAGAACAAAATCTCTCATCAGTTTTGTAGAAATTCTCTTCCACAAGAAAAGCCATCAGTCTTTTAGCTGAGCTCTCAACAGACACTCGCTTTCAGAAAAGTGAATTTTCATAAAAATTCTATCATTCTTTTAGCTAAGCTCTCAACAGACACTTGCTTTTGAAAAAGTGAATCTCATCAAAAGAATATATCACTCTTTTAGCTAAGCTCTCAGACACTTGCTTTTGAAAAAGTGAATCTTCATAACAAAAATTGGATTACTCTTTTAGCTAAGCTCTCAACAGATAGTTGCTTTTGGAAAAGTGAATCTTCATATAAAAAAAATATATCATGATTAATTCTCAAAATTATCATCAGTTTTATTTCATTTGATTAAATAAATAGTTTTTATTAATTAATTATGTGTTTATTATGTAATATCAACTTTAGTGTCAGTCTTTATAGAAAAGGAGAGTGAATTAAGAAATTTTAAAATGGTTTATTATTAAATTCTATATTTTTATGTTTTATAATATATATAGTAATATAGAATAGATGTTTAGATATCATAGTTTTTTATTTCATGTTTCTCAGGGTCGTAGGTATTTATGTATGTATTTCTAATAATATAAATGTGTATGGAACTCTATCATAGTTCCGACTGATGACGTAATGTACCCGTTGACCTCGTGTCACTCATATCCACCTGTGTGACAATCTCTCATGTACATCATGTTTTGTCTAATTTCGCTTCGCTCGCCACCAAAATAACTGTATTTATAGCTTCAGTCAAGCCCGACGAAAACGGTAGTTGCTTCGCGTGCGCGGCCATCGACACCTCGATAAGAATAGACTCCCCGCACACTGAGCATCTGATTACTTTAAATCGATTACCGTAAATGCGCGAAAGGTTGCCCTGTTCCGAATAGAAAAACTCTATCTGCTAATTGCAATCGCTTTCCTCAAGCGACTACGAAGAGTACCAATAGAGTACATAGATTAGTAGTCTGCAAGAAATTTTTGGAATTGAGAATTGAATATAATTATTACGGTAATGCATGAATCAAGGTGTTGTGTTATGTGGTCTTGGTCCTCCGTCCATCTAACCAATCCATTTTTGGAACCTAGAAAGGTCAATGCAAACTCAATAATGTCTCCCAAGCACTAAGCATGCAACATCTTTGATTTCTTGCATTCGTCTCTGCATTCACGATCTCGATTTCTCCACCTGCTTCGACTACCTCAAAACCGAATACAGGACATCCAAATCCTATTAGAACTACATGGTGTACAGATTTACTACTCCTAGATCATTTCAGTCCTTACTGTGACCTTTCAGAGGTGTTCCAGTAGATAAACAAGTTTCAGCTCGATCAGCTGATCCTAACCTCGCATCTGCCATGCTATGAAATATGCCAAGTGTACAGCAGCACCTGCCATGGCTACAAACAATTCACATACATTCGCAGAATGTCAATGGAAAAGAGATCATCGGTTATTTGTTATTTGACATCATGCTCACCTCGTTGTGCATTCTTCCATCTATCTCACGATAGAATTACAAGAATATTGGTACATTTGATTGTACATAACAATGTCTATACAACCAAGTACATGTTTATGCGATTTCTCCATTTTATAGACAGTGTCCAACCTGAAAGGTAACTACAAGCATAAGTAAGCATAAGTGTCACTAATCTTACTATCGCAATGCTACTGTGGTGTCTATCATCTCTCAAACATGACTGTAACTTCATTGAATTAGTAATGTATATTAGGTACGCAACTTACATCACTACACGCAACCTATGGCGCAAGTTTAGTTAGGAACATAAACATTTCTTATGACTAAACCTCGAAAACCCTGTCAATCAGTCCAAAAGCTGTCGACTTGTACTATTTTTAGTTTATGCTTCATATTAGCGCAATGGTTAAGTATGGCGCAATCATTCCCAATTAGTGGCGCCAAACATACAATGTTACCGCCCGGTGGAGCCGAAGCACTCCATCATCCCCGCTGCAGTCGATCCTTCTGTGGCGTTCTTTGCTGTGATTGGTCAATTCTGCAACAACTAGCAATCAATGAATCTGCTCTACGTGCCTGCCGACGCGTAAACGCTCCTGTACCATCACGAGAATGTATTATTTCAGGTTTTTCTCGGTTAACAATTTTTCGATCATTTTTAGGCCCTACCACGGTCACTACTGAACCACATGCTCTAACGACAATGTATCCAGGATCGTATTTCCGTTCCAACGGTCCTGCTTCATTAACTAATAAACACAACTTTATCACCCGGTTTTAATATACCTGCATTCGCTTTCTTCTCTGCACGAGCAATATTATATTTTCGAATTTCCCGTCGATTGTCAACTGCTTTTCGTAAAGCAATAGACAAGTCGTCTAAACAATATGCTAAGTTAGAATCTTTTGTACCTGTAGAACGATATATTAACAAACTATGTTTTGTACCTGGATGTCTACCATAAGTTAGAAAGAAAGGAGAAAAACCTGTACTGTCGGAAGGCACAGTGCGATACACGTATATCACCTTAGGTAAATAACTTTCCCATAGATTAGCCCGAGGATTCACCAACTTTCTCAAGATGCTTTTTAATGTTCTATGATAACGTTCCACCATCCCATTAGATTGAGGATGATATGGTCTAGTATGTCTTACCTCCACTCGAAGTTCTCTGAAATGATCTATAATCATCTTATTCTTAGATTCTAACCCATTATCAGAAATAAACACACATGGTATTAAATGGTGAGGAACATAATCATTGAATATAAAATCATGAACTCCCTTCACTGATTTATCAGGTAATGATATATACTCAATCCAACCAGGACACTGGTCTATTATAGACAATAGATTTCCATAGGTACTTACCTGATAAGGACCATCTGCAGCAATCACAACACCAGGTGCTACCGGTAATGGCATTGACTGTGGATGTGTGCGTCTGCTACAGTTCACTACACAATTAGGACAATTGGTAATTACCTTGTGAACATCCCTAGTCATACCAGACCAGCGAAAATGTTCCTGTTGTCATAGGGTTTTCGACATAGACATGTGACCTACCTCAGTATGAACTATTTTAATTACAGAATCCCTGTATCTCACTGGCAAAACTAGTTGAGGATACATATCCTTATGTGTACCCAGATAGCACACAGCCGGCGGCCTGACGGCGGCCTCTCCGTCGGGCCAACGGTGGAAATCGTCATCGGGCCGACGTTGTTTTGTCCAACCTCCCGCCATCGCCTCGACGGCGGTATCTGCCGTAGGCCCGACGGCGGCATTCGCCATAGGCCCGACGGCGGCATTTAGGCACGATGGCGGCAGCTGCCGGCGAGCTGGCGGCAGCCGCCGTCGAGCCGACGGCGGGAGGTTGGACAAAACAACGTACCGAATAATTTAAATCGTATTAACACGAATAATTCCATTAATACGTCGTAATAAATTACAAAACCTTTACAAAATAATCTAAACATATTAATAAACAAACCTGTTAAATAATTCCTTAAAATTCCTGCGATTTCTGGAGTTATTTGTAGAAAAAGAACGCTGCTCAACCATCGCACGTGCTCCGCTGGCGAATCGAAGTCAACAAACCGTACCGGATAATTCAAATCGCATTAACACGAATAATTCCATTAATACGTCGTAATAAATTACAAAACTTTTACAAAATAATCTACACATATTAATAAACAAACTTGTTAAATAATTCCTTAAAATTCCTGCGATTCCTGGAGTTATTTGTTGAAAAAGAACGCTGCTCAAAGATCGCACGTGTTCCACTGGCGACTCGAGCCGGAAACCAAATTTAAAGAACTGCGCATGCACGCACCACCACCGTCGACTCGACGGTGGAAAGGGATTGAAAGCCAACGTCGGAACGCCACCATCGGCCTGACGATGGCTTGACGGTGGCCCAAATGTGGAAAGTCAATGGAAACCAGCGGTGAACCACCACCGTCGGTTTGACGGTGGCTCGACGGTGGAAAGGGATTGAAACCCAACGTCGGAACACCACCGTCGGCCCGATGGTGGCCCGACGGTGGAAAGTCGGTGGAAATGGATTGAAACCCCATGTCAGAACACCACCGTCGGCCCGACGGTGGCCCGACGGTGGAAAGGGATTGAAAGCCAACGTCGGAAGACCAACGTCGGCCCGATGGTGGCCCGACTGTGGAAAGTTGGTGGAAAGGGATTGAAAGCCAATGTTGGAAGACCAATGTCGGCCCGACGGTGGAAAGTCGGTGGCGACGGTGCGACCAATAGCCGACATCGGGCCGACGGCTGTGTGCTATCTGGGTAGGAGCAATCATTGAATAAAGAAGATTATCCATTATCAGATAATTATTTTCTTAATTCATTCCTAACGTATATTTGGTCATTTTTTCCTGCTCATTCACGACTTCATCAAATGGCAATTGATAGTGCTCAAATAGGATTACGTGTTCTTCCAAAATAGAATCAAGTGCAAACATTTCTACAAATTCTGTAGCTTCTGTATCCGCTCTCAATCTGGACAGCATATCAGCCCATACATTATCTACTCCTCTCATATAGACAATTGGTGCTGAAAATTATGCTAATAGGACTGCCCATTGCTGAATACATATCTAACGGATTTCTTTAGTGAAAAAACATTTTAGTGGAGCATGGTCTGTATAACTAGTAAATTCTGCACCATATAAGTACGGTCTTAGATTAATTAACAAATAAATAATAGCATAAGCTTCTTTTTCTATCATAGGATAATTACGCTGAGCAGAAGTAAATCTAGTACTAATTAAATGTACAGGCCTATCTATTCCTTGTTCGTCTTCCTGCACTAGGACAGCACCCAAACTGTACTCAGATGCATCTGTATACAATTTAGAAGGTTTAGAAGGATCAGGAAATTTTAGGACACATTCTAATAATAGACTCTTTAACTGATTCCAAGCATTTTCACATTCCATAGTCCAAAGAAAGCTACATTTATTACTAGTTAAATAAGTAATAGGTGCTACGACATCAGCATAGTTAGGAATCAATTTCAATAATATCCTGCCGATCCTAGCAAATGTATAATGCTGCGTTCATACGGTCCTCGTGAATATGGTGAACTTCCCACTTACTGCGGGTGAACACGACTATGTAAACTGAGAGCGTTCATTTGGCAATTCCCGGTAAACATGTTTCACGCTGGGCGATAATAGAGGCACGCTAATCACTTGGTACACATATAGAAAACATCTTTACCAAAAAGATTATCTCAAATTTATAAGGTTAGGGTTCTTGATTTCTATTAATTTTGAATAAAACTAATGTTTTGCTCCGTGCGTATCGCGGAAACTGGCAGGCGGCAAAACTGCGACACCGCCATTTCTTCACGAGTGGTGAGTAAGGAGCAGCTTACAAAATCTCCAGTTCACAGGTGGTGTTCACCAGTTGTGAAGTCACTTGAACGCAATTCACAGGTTGTGAAGTGGGAAACACCATATTCACCAGTTTATATGAATGCAGCATTACTTCCTTTTTACTAGTCGGAGAAGCCATGCCCCTAATTGCACTAATTCTTTCAGGATCCAGTTTCAAGCCTGACTCACATACAACATAACCTAATAGTTTTACTTCAGCTACTCCGAATTTACACTTAGACTCTTGAATAGTCATACCACTAATCTGCAAGATGGTCAAAATGTGAGCTATATCCTGTCGATGACTTTCTTCATCAGGTGAATGAATTATGATGTCATCTAAATAAATTAAACAACATTTTCCCAAAAACTCTGAAAAAATAGCATTCATCATCCTTTGAAATACTGCTAGGGCATTGGTTAAGGCAAACTGCATATGTTTAAATTGGAAAAGTCCCATATCAGTATTAACAGCTGTTTTAGGTTTACTCTCTTCATCTACCATTACCTGCCAATAACCTGACTTTAGGTCTATTGTGGTAAAGATTTTAGCTCCATGAAGTTGATAAAAAAATATCCGGTATCCTGGGCAGATGATAAGCATTTTTAGTTGTTACTCCATTAAGCTTACGATAGTCTCCACAAAGACGAATAGTCTCCACAAAGACGAACAGTACCATCCTTTTTTGGCATTATAGTGACAGGTGAAGCCCAAGGACTACAACTAGACTATAATGTCATCTGCAAGCATTCTCTTAATTTCTTTTTCTACAAGATGTTGTTTACTTAATGGTATCCTATATGTATCTTCCAGTAGTCTAATTCTAAGACTATACCTGTAATTCCTTTATCTACACTCTCTAACCCTATCCATGGATGAATAATATCACATAATGAAACAAATTTCTCTTTATAACTAATTTCAGCTGCACAATTCTCCATTACATCTGTCCCTATGAGCATATCAAAACTCAATGAGTCAACTACAAAGAAAGGACATAAAATATCATAAATTGAAATATATGCTATACCTATACTAGGAATCAATTGTCCTGATAGTGATCTCAATCTACTACCCGGATACAATTGCCCATCGGATACACCGATGGCAACCAAATATTGGAAAACAGGCAAATCTATCAAACTTTTAGCAGCACCTGAGTCTACAAGCCTAGATAAATTAAACCCGTCAGATTCAATTCGAATCGAAGGACGTGCATCAAGTGCACAATTTAGTTTCCCGATGGTGTAGTACCGCTCATGCTAATACCAGAAAGCAATTTTAATTTGTATGGATAATCGCGCAACATGTGTGCCTCATCACATAAGTAACACAAAATTGTACGCTTAACCGCTGTGCTACATCTTCCCTGTCCATCAACATTATTCTTCTGAACCTGGTGATATCCTTGAGGCATGCTAACTGGTAGCGCCTGCATTCCCGCAATGGGTGGAAAATTCCCATTGACCCCCTGCTGTTGCATTGACAGCGCATGCGTTGCAGTGTGCTGTGTCACTGAAGCATGACCAATCAAGTCCATATTCCCTACCCCCACAGGCTGTAAGCCGTGTTCACACGGGCAATGTAAATCGATTCGTAGAAAGCGACTTGCCTAGTTCGACGCACATTTCGCGTGTGAACGGGCGTCTGAGTCGAATTAGGGCTGAATCGATTCCTGTGATCTGGATACTGTAAACCACCTATCGAGGTAGTTTACGTGAGTCGATTTCTGTGATGCGGTTTATTTTGCCTGTGTGGACGCAACCGACTTACTTGAGGCGGATTAAGGACGTGACAGTCAAGACCTGAGTGTATTGACTTTCCGGTAAATTTGCTTTATGAAACTGCTAGCTGTGCAGAGATATTTTTTTCATCATTTATTTTTAGGGTTTCACTGCCCAGCAGAAGTTTTGACCGTTCCAAACCAATACGATTCAGTACATACATATCTAGGTCAAACTCACTCTCTCATGGTGACGTTGCCTAATCGAAAACTGGCGCTGGTCAGGCTGGACTTGCTCATGCGCAGATATCCACTCCCGCCTTCAAGCGCTGCCCGTGTGAACGGGCGGCTAAATCGCTTCATATAAATCGCTTGTCTAATTCGCTTCACATTTTGCCCGTGTGAACACGGCTTATGCAGATGTGCTGAAATCCAACACGTGCGCTGGGGTTGTAAGAATGGACATTACTCTGCGCTGCAGCATTCACACTATTTATTGCCAAATTTTCAGAAATTCCACTGCCCAGTGACAAATCAGTTATATACTTCCTCAGAGAATTCATCTCACCCTGTAGTGACTTCATTACCTTAATATCTGTGTTAGATGATTTAGAACCCTTCGAAACAGAAGATGAACCAGAAAAATCTAATGCTGTACTATTCAAACTATCA
This sequence comes from Branchipolynoe longqiensis, assembly GCA_030323885.1. NCBI lineage: Eukaryota > Metazoa > Annelida > Polychaeta > Phyllodocida > Polynoidae > Branchipolynoe > Branchipolynoe longqiensis. Next base: position 71,217,739 of record CM059194.1, on the reverse strand, counting down.
ATCTCCCCACAAATTGCTAATCTTCCATTATGTGCCCTAGCATGTCTATGATGTGTACTTAGAGACCTATCACTGAGTAATGCCATAGCAAAAGCATCTTCCAGAGTTTTGGGTTAGTTAGTCTCCAGGTACCACATGGCATTGTCTTCTAATAATGAATCCAGAAACCTAGACAGTAGGATCTCGAAAAATCCTAGCCCTTAGGTGCTGCTGTCATAAAGCGCTGACAGTATGCTGCTACTGTCTCACCCTCTTCCTGTTTCATAGCTAGAACAATTCCCTTCAAATGTGAATGTTTATCAGCAGTCTATAGAGTATGAGCGATAACTTCCTTAATTTGCTTCCAGGATTTTGCGTTTTCATCATGAAAGGCAGTGAAAAGTACCGCCTGCAAAGTACCTGTCGCATTGTCCATATTGCCTGGCAATGTGGGTAATTCGGGACCGAGTCGGAACTGACCCCCCCTCCTACCCCCTCCCCCATTCTCCCTATGCCTCCCCCCCCTTTTATTAATAGACCCCACTAACTCCAGGGGGCGACACCGGGCCCCCCGCCAGAGCCGCCGCCTGTACCCACCGACCCAACTCGGACGTCACTTCCGCCGCCCCCACCGCCCCATCGGCACTTCTCCTCCAGACAGACATCGGACCAGCACGACCTCCCCCTCCTTTCGGAGGGGGAGAAGGAGGGGGAGTTTGTAACTTTGCCTCTCTCTCCCCAGGCACACACGAAGAACACGAGGACATCGTCCAACTCTTCCGCGCCGGCCTGGCGCCCTGGACATGGCGGAACAAGAGGATGCAGACAAGCGTATACCATCGACACGCCTGCGTCAGGTCTTATAACCCAGCCTTCCCGACACAGCTCGATGTTGCCTCATACATCCTCCACCTCACCTCCACCCTCAGGTCCCCAGGGGCGGTCATGAACTACCTTAGTGCGGCGAGGACCTTGGTGAACCTTCACGCGGGTAGCAATCGCGGCTTCGACACATACATGGTCTCGATCCTCAAGAGGGGCGTCTTCTGGGCTTCCCTCCACCTTGCCCAGCAGGCCCCCCCTCTAACAGTGCAACAACTGCTGGCAGTCGTCCACTACTTCCGAGGCACCGGTCCCCGCGCCCACATCCTGACCTCCACAATCCTGCTGGGGTTCTTCACACTCCTCCGGCAAGGGAACCTCCTGGTTACTGGGCGGCCGGACGACCCAGGTCACACCATCCGAGCTGCGGACGTTCTCCCCAGCTCAACCCACCTAACCATCTGGGTGCCATCCACGAAGACCTCAAGGTCCACCTCGGAGGCCTACAGCATACACGTTCCCCGGATACTGACCTCCCCCTGCTGCCCTGTCCGTGCCTGGCAATGATACGCCAGGATGACTGACCTCCCACCCTTGGGCCCTGCATTCCTCATGCCGGACGACGGGCCGCTGATGCCACTGATGCTCACCTTCACGCACCGGGCCGCCCTCGCCCCCACCGGGTCCCCTCAATCGGACGAGTACACCCTCCACAGCCTGAGGCGGGGGGCTGCCCAGGCCTGCACCCAGGCAGGGGTGCCCCTCCAAGACATCCAGGACCTTGGCCATTGGCGGTCAGCCGCCATCCACCAATACGTACGACCGGACGCGTTCACGGCTGTGACCCGGGCACTCTCCACACTATTTGGTTGAGGCCCGGGTCATGCAGAGACTTAAGACCGATTTGTCCTATTCATTCCTTCCTATTGACATCATTGACTCACAGGCCCTATTATCCTATTGATTATCCTATTGTTCTTATTGACTCAAAGGCCTATTGTTCTATTGACTCCTATTGATTGACCTACTGCTATTGTCCTATCCATTCCCCCTTTTGATCTTCACTAAGAAGGCCTACTTCTACGTGATCCTCCCTATTTGACCTTATTGATTGACCTACCTCACCTATTCCACGACCTACCTACTGATTCATTGACCTGATTACCTACTGTAATCCTATGCTTACCTAATAAACCTCCATAATATAGCTCCGTCTCGTGTCCTGAATTAGATAAATAAAACCGAATAATGTCAAGGTCAGAAAGCCCAGAAAGAGTACCAATTCACTCGATCAAATCTATCCAATTGCGTAGAGCACCTCTATCTGACCTGTCTAATAAGGGTACAGATTTCCCATACGCTTTCAATGCCCGACAACGCATCTCCCTCTGTCTCTCCTCCACCTGTAATAATTCTCGTGCCTCTGCACTCTTCCCTCTACTCTCTCGTGTCTGTCCTGTCCCTAATCTGCTCAAACCTATCCTCCTGATCCTCCTTAAGAGTACCTAACTTTAAAGCCATAAACTTCCCCCATGCTTCTCCCTCCTGCGTTTCACTCGAAACGTTGCCCAAGGTACACTCACCTTTAAACCAGTGGGTAAAGTCACCACGTAAAGAATCCTCCATCGAACGTGTGAGTGGCATATTCAATGTGCTATTGTATACGGTGGTAGAAAAAGATTAGCAGAATTGAAAATGAAGTATAGATTCGTCTGTAAGTAGAAAAAGAGTAGAGAAAAGGTTTTGTAGTGTATTACTATGCCCCTCCTCTGTGGTAAGGTTAAAACAGCCAAAAGTAGTCCCTCTTAATAAAAACTATATTTTGCCGGCAACGCGAGGCTTCTATCATGGCACATTACAGAAAGACCGTAAGAGAAAGCCTAGCATACCTTGCAAAATATCGAAAACTGTTGGAAAAGTCGTTGACAACTCAATTTTATAATAATAAATTCGAACCCCACAGAGTCAAAGAAACAAGGAAAATCACTACTTACACAACACACCACCCGCGCACCCCTACCAGCTGCTCTAATTCAAATCAACACCGTGTGCTGAAAATCGTCATGGTCACCAGTTTTGTAGGGTCGGTGTTCGGATCTGTGGCTATGTAGGTAGGCTAAAGTGAAAAACAATACAGACGGAGAGAAAGAGAGAAAGAAAGCAAAGGTATGAGTGTAAGAGAGAGGCCAAGCCCCTCTGGTTTATTATATATAGTACATGGATTCTTGGTACATGATCATGATATTCATTCAACTAATCGGGAAGCAGCATTCCGAGTTCCTCCAATAGGGACTTAGCATTCCTGGTTACCATGACCACCAGTGGTCTGTCCACCACCAGAGCTGGTTGACCTGTGGCCACCACCAACCCTGACCCCTGAGTGCATTGACCCCTACCTCAGCAGAGAGCCAGGCCCTGAGTGCACTCACCCAGACCTGCCAATCATCCCTAATTCTATAATTACCTGCCCTCAAGCATGGGCCAAGCCATATATATATATATATATATACACAACATACATATACATACACTCTTGGCCGGCCACACAGAATAATAATAGAGGATTTCCATTTTCCCCCTCTGCTGATTATCGGAATATTTTACATCTGGATGTTGCCAGGACGTAAAACTCCAACAACGAACCACATATCTGTGATTAATCCAGCCAGTGGAGCTAGGATGACAATTGTTGAACTTAACTCAACTTAACTGATTAGTAACCCTTTGGGGCCGGGGCACCCAAACACGGCAGCAATTTTGTTTGTTTGTTTTTTAATTCAAGTGTCTTTATTTATCTGAATAACATATCAGTGTGAATGCACTGGTCCTCCAGCCCTAATGAAAATTGCTGGTACACAGTAAAAAAATCTACAACAATATGGATAGACAATTACAAGACAATAAGCAAAGCATTGATATGAATGACATGTAAAGAACTAGATAAAAGATTCACCCCATACTTACAGTACAGGGGTGAACGACAACGTAGTCTAAATACGGGCGAAAATAGCTTTAGTATGGAACGGGAAGTAGTATGCCTGGCACCAGTGTCAAATGGTTACTTATATCAACATAGAGTTGGTGAAATGGGAGAGAATGCAAAAAGACAAGATGGCGGCCAGAGAATGCCGTCAATTTCACTTTTAAATTGCATTAAAATATATGTTTTCCAACTAAAAAGCAGCGTGTAAACATGAAGACATATACAAAGAATAAATGTTGCTTTTTAGATTGTGAAATTAGGCTCTCATAACGCCTCATTTCATTAGCCCAATTTTTCGACCGTTTTTATATAAGGTTGGTCTTCACTCGTGTACTACAAGTACCGGGTGAATCTTTTATCTAGTAAAGAACAAGATAAGAGAAAAAAAGAAACACATGGCGAGGTAACTATATTTCGTACCTGTTCTTGAATTGCATTTCTAGAAATGTTTTCCTGAATGTGTAGATCATCCCAGAAATACAGTGCTACCCAATTGCAGGTGCATTCAGGCGCTCCCAGACTGTAAGTGTGCGAAACCTGCGGGGGTCACCTGGGTGATCGCGGCCTCAAAGAGTTAAACAAGCCCACCATGACCTACCTACGTATTATCGAATATTCTCTCGGTCAATACTACTATCGAAAGATGATTTTATAAGAATGTTAGCATAATATATAACCCGAGTGGGTTGGCAGGGCGATTTTGACCGAGCAAAGCTGAGTGGGTTCAGATGATCCAAAACCAATAGCTTCAGCCCATTTGGGATCACGCGCCCCACCCCCACTATTACACATCGTACACGCGTGAAACCAGTCCTTCACATGTACAAAGCTTTTTTTGTTTGTTTGTTGTTTTACATCCTAGCAACATCTAAGGTCATATCAGAAATGGTACCGACTTGCGACAATGCGCACTCATGGCAACTTTATAGTGCTGCCCCACCAAGAAATCAGGCCACCAGCACCATAACCTGATATCCCACTCAGTCACATTATCCTGACATTGAGCCAACCAGTCCTTGCCCTATCCTAATAATGCCGAGCACCAGGCTAGGAAGCAACAAGTATAAATTTTTAAGTCATTGGTTTGACTCGACCAGGATTCGAACCCATGAACTCATGATTCGGATCTCCCGATCTCCCAAAACAGGAGCTGGACGCTCTATTCATTCAGCCACCCCGTCTGGTCATGTACGAAGCTGTTTCGTTGTTTGCTAATGGCATCATGTGACAATAGTGCATTCCGTGGAGGCCCCCCACCCTCCAACCCCACGTGCCTAAATAGCTCAGGTGATAGGTGTTTCAAAAGTAGCTCAGATAACAGAGATAAGGTGAATAGATTAATATATTTAAAGCCTGTCTCATATTACTCGACAATGTGGCTTATTGGTCGAGGACCTATTTCTCAGGTACCAGTCAAATAATCTGTTTTTGAAATGCTGATCGGGTCCATTTGTCAGTTGTGAATTATTTTTATTATGACACTCGAATATTTTAATTGAATCAAACGACGTGATAAGTTAATTTCGATTAACATGATTTAAGTCAACTAAATTATCAGCTAGTGCGAGTCGGACTTGGCAGTATATATAATAAGGCGTGATCAACTAAATCAATGTTCACAAACTTGTCTGGACTTAAAGGATATCCGCTATAGGCCTTATAGGCTATACCTATTTGTTGCATTCTGTGAGGGACCACGGAAGGTAGTACCACTCGGTATCTGGAATCTGGAATATATCAGCATTCCTTACCCAGAGTAGGCTAATAACTTCAGACGCAATCACAGCTACATACCTACGTGCCCTTAAAAGGACCAGGCTGCTTAGCAAACCTATGCTACCAGTAGCCTACAGAACACAGACGGCATAATGGCAGCGGGAGACATCAATGTCCCCACCCTGCACTGGGTTGACTACTTGATATTCACACTTTTCCTTGCCATTTCCGCCGGAATTGGAATTTTCTATGGCTACCAAAGCAAGAAAAATGCGAAGACAGAAACCACCAAGGGCTTCCTGACGGCGGGCGGGGACATGCACTTCCTGCCCGTTGGCTTGTCGATGATGGCGTCCTTCCTGTCCGCCATCTTCGTCCTGAGTATTCCGGCTGAGATCGCTGCGTTCGGGATGACGACCGTCTACATGAGCGTCTCTTACCTGGCGGGGTTCGGGTTGGCTGCTCATGTACACCTGCCCATCTTCTACCGGCTTGAGCTCACCAGTGGCTACGAGGTAGGCTGCACTCTTTTCTTTCTTCTTGAAGATTTATACTGCCTATCATTGAATAGTCTTGTTTTCACCATTAGACAGTTGGTCGATAGAAAGCCTGAGCCTACACTTTGACCGACTGAAGGGATTTTTAACTTCCCACATTACAAAGACATGGTATGAGAGCAATTAGCCTTTGATGATGCTGTAAGTTATACACATGGGTGGAAATCCAAATTGGCAGAGGTGATGGTATGGGGAATCGAACCACCAAACTTCAGATTAAGAGTCTGACCTAGAAAAAGTCAGACACTCTAACTAGTCCGCCACAGAGAACACCACTCTCACAGTCTAGATACACAACACAGCCGGTAGTCATGCTGTGTGACTGTGCTATATTGTGCTGTATAGTGCGAGTTGTCTAGTGGGGCTGCACACTTCGATGCCAAACAGTTGTTAATGCATTGTGTATTGAAAATCTGGTCACGTGGTTTCTTACATGAATATCCAATGTAGCTTAGTGAAAGACCACACTTAGAAAGGGCTATTTGAACTCAAACCCAGTAATTTGTGATTGGTCTGCCCAGCAGCCCAGTACCCTATAGTGGATGCTCACAGTAGTTCAGATCTCACACGGATAAGGGAAGGGGTGATAGGCATAGATAGGTACAAATGCATATCCACAAACGTTCAAATTTACTTTAAGTGATAGTACTGTTTGCATTACTTTTCAAGTGCAATATATGCCTCAGCCCAAGTCACTGGAGACGTTAGGGCTGAGTGACACTAATAAGCACAGAGACCATCTAACCATGGTTGGGTCTAGACACTATTACTAGGATGTTTCAAGCTATACACAGGATGACATCACATTTAATCGTAATAAATGTGAATAAGTAAAGTTGTTTTAGTCAGTTCATTAAGAGGCAACCACTCCTCTCCACCCTCCATACACAGGATATCGAACCAGAGCAGCTAATTAGCATCTGGAACCAACTACCAGCACTCTGGAACCAACTACCAGCACGTGTCAGGAACAGTGATTGTTACAAAACTTTCAAGATAAACCTCCATGCACATTTAAATCAACCAGCCTAGGCCAAAGCAGATCAATGATACACTGGGTCGGTGTTGCCGTTCCTTTCCCTGTCCCCCCGCTCCCCCACCCCCAAACAAACACTGTAAACCCAACCAGTAGCGGCCAACTAGACCAAAAACCCATCTACAATGGAATGAGCCTGGAAATGATTGTAGTTGGATCCTACTGAGGTACATGATTAATCAATATTAACGTACTTACTAACTCAATAGGCCCCACCTGAGATTACCATGAACGTAAGTTCAATCACAAAGGCCCACCCTACATCCCCCATCACCCTTTCAAAGAGTATGTTACTACTAGAAAGATAACCAGCTGTGCCCCACCCCTACTAATGCCTACCATACTAGTCTAACTTAGTTACCTCCCCGCATGTGTTTCTATTTTTCTTATCTTGTTCTTTAACTATCATTCATGTAACGATGTTTTGCTTATTTTCCTGTAATTGTCTATTTGTATATTGTTGTAGATTTGTTTACTGTGTAGAGGCAATTGTGATTAGGGCTGGAAGACCAGTGCATTAGCACTGACAACATGTTATTCAGAGGAATAAAAACACTTGAACAAAAAAAAAAAAAATCACTTTCAATCATAGTAACCAATGGGAGCGGAGCTACCTCCTCTCTCCATTCTCCATATATGGGAATAAAACATTCCCCATCTCTTGTCAACACATGTGTACGGGTGCCATATACATTAGTTCTGTGCTATCCTGACAATGGCTTATTATCCTTTAAAAAAAATCTGAATACTTTACAAAGGCATCTGATTAAAGCTGGATAAGCTGAGGTCAGTAAGATACATGCATATTTATACGGCACTGTTACAAGTCGGTACCCGTCATGATATGACCTTAAATATTGCCAGGACGTAAAACTCCGAGAACCAATAACCAACTACTCTGACTGCACCTTTCACACAGTACACGCCCGCTGTCCCCACGCACCCGTCACTGACTGCTACTTCCAGCTCTTCCTTTCCTGTCCCCACTTTTGTTCGGCCCGGGGGAGTGGTGGGGGAGTGTTTGTTTTTCGGAGTGCCTCGGAACAGCTCGCCGCAGTCTCTCCTTTCGACACCTCGTCTTATGCGCATGACATCTGACGATATGTGCTTTGCCTCTCCCTCTTTAATTATGTTAAGTCGCTCAGGTTGTAACATTTACAGCGAGGTATTCATAAGGTTGAATTCAGCTATGATTGATAACAGAGCCATTCAATTATCGCTGTCTGATAGCGCTGATTATACAAGGCCACGATACTGATATCCAAGACTATGTCATCCATGCTACGTCACAGGTAACGCTTATATGATATAATGGGATAGGGGCCCATTTAAAAACCGACAAGTGATTAGTGGTGCCATATGTTACGGTGTTATCATTTTTAATTAAATGAAACTGTTCTTGCATTTCCTAACAAATCCGCCATCTTTGCATTGCCTTTATTGTTTAAAAACACCATTTTTACAGTTAAATATATTGTAAACGGTAAATATAATATTTGTAATATGTATGAAACGGTTAGTTTATCTGATCACTGTTAGAGTCCTCCAAGCAGTGTCAGTCAGGTTAGTAAATGATTGACTCTGTGCCAAGTTCTGTGACACATTTGACACTCTACTTTTATAGTATTGTACTCGTGTACCCCTCAGTAGTATCCCAGCTAACAAAAAAACATCATATTGACGTCAGTAAAACGTTATTGAATGTTACAATAACGTTATAAAAAACGGTCATATAAATGTTATTTTGTATGGAGTAAATAACGTTATATAAGAACCCTTATATGATGACATAAAATATTGTATAAAGATAATAATAACACTGAACAACACATAAAATGATTATAGTCTCTTGAGTTACAATCTTCCTCAAATTTGGCACAGTATTACAATAACCATTCAGTGAGACTAATAGATATTATATCGATATTATATCCAAAAATATGGAAAATATTGGATTTTGATTGAACATATGAAGACAAATTGTCAGAAAACCAAATATATCAATTTGATAAATCTTTAAATAAATATATATTTGATAAATGGGTCGTTCTCAGAAGTTGTGTACCAATAGTGTGACATCAGTACCACAAAATCAAAATGGTACCAAAGTCCTATAAACAAGTTTCCTCAATGTGTATGTCCTTTTGCATCTGAATAATTGAAAATAAACATATTCTGACAATTTTAAGTAGGTCAAATGATGCTCAGACCCAATAAATAGCAGTATAGCATGGAAACCAATCTGACTCCAAAATCAAATATTTTCCACACAAAACTTGACATTTTTAAGACATTTCACATGCCACTTGCTTTATAAACAGTAGTAATAATAATTTGAAACCTCATTGCTATGGTTTTGTCTTATTTGTGAATATTAAAGAGAAAAGCAAGAAAATATTAGCAAGGTAACAGTCAAAGTGGAAACAACAATTTTACACAAATGTTCGGCTCAAATTTCAATGTTTAGGGGCAATTTCAGGATTTATCTTTTACTATACCATAACTGGGTCCATGCATAGAGTGTCAAATGGTGAAAATAGTTCCTGTACTGTATCTGTACTCAGTGTTTGATACAGAGTTTCATAGTACTTGCAAGTGGAAATGAAATGTTACGATGTTAATGACTCCAGAAAATGTTAACTATTTCATAATTAAATTTATTTTTTAGAAATAAATCTCTTCAACTTAATGAAGACATTGTATATGACCATTTGAAGTGAAATGAGCTGTTGTTCAGAGGTTTTCATTAAGTTTGTGACACTTTATTTTCAATGCTGTTGACAATGTCACAAATTAGTGATGTAATTTTCGAGGTATTTAGCTACATCCATCCCAATAAGATACATAATACACAATATTAACATTTACTTTTGATCTAAAATATCTGCCACATTATTGGGCTAAATGATGAAATCTAAATATTGACACTCCAATAATGGGTTTCTTTGAAATATGCATTTCAAGTAGACTACCTCAAGTGGTACACAGTTTCTGAGAACGACCCAAATAGATGTTCATGGTAGCTTAACGAATTGGTCTATCTTCCTATGAATTAATGATGCGCGAGAAGGAAGAACAGAGGCGGAGGTGGGAAACTGAGGCGTTTATTGTGACGCCTCGGGCAATATACAAACAGGTAAGAAAGAAGATAACAAACATATGAGAAGAGTAAGGTACAAGAAACAGGGCAACATAGGGGCTCATGAGGAGCAACAGTCTCGTGAGGAGGAGTAAATGAGGGGCTCATGAGGAGCAGAAGATAATAGGAGGGGCTCATAGGGAGCAATGTCAGAGTTCTGGTAGAGGGGGGGCCGAGGAGCCCTCCGCCAAAGAGTAAGGAGAGGGCTCGAGGCGCACCCGAGGCGGAGGCGCGGGGGGCCCGAGGCAGGGTCCCGGATAGGGAGGCCTGGTTGAGAGGAGGGTCCGGGGCCTACGTGGAGGGGGAGCGGGCGGCCAAAAAAGGGGAGGCCCGCTCCTGGGGCCTGGGGGAGGAGGTCCGGCGAGGGTCGAGGAGGGGGGCAGCGAACTCCTCCGGGCTGGGCTGGGTGGGAGTCGGGGTCGGGTCGGGCAGCATCAAGAAGGCGGTGCCGTGGAGGTCGGTGGCGTGAAGGTCGGTGGCTGGGCTGTCTGGGGGGGGTCTCTCATGAGGCTGGGCTGAGACGTCCGAGGTGTGAGGTGCGAGGTGATGATCCTCGGCTTCGTCTGGGCGGCGTTTCGATTGGTGTTCGCTGGGAGGCCGTCGGTGGGCGTTGCGGGGCTGTCGGGAATGGTTGGGGTGAGGCGCCGGGCTAGGCCCCCCGGGCCAGCCCGGGGCAGGCCGGCGGATCAAAAATCCGCCGAGGCGGCGGGGGTCTGGCGCTCACGGGCTTGCTTGGTGCGGCATCCAGCCTCGCTGTGCATTGTTAATATGCGCCGCACGTTGGCGCAATACGCACAGACGTGCCGGCGCCTGTCTCCCACCTCGCCGTGAGCCTCTCTGAGGGGTGCCCGATCGCACAAGGTGGGATCGCGGTTCCAAGCGGAGCAGGGAGCCCCATGAGCGTGCCTATCGTAGGCGGTGCGGGTGTCTACTTGGTGCCGGGGGAGGTGTGCGCCACAGGGTCATGCCACCCCTGGGGGAGCCTTCCGTCCGCGATCCAGGAGAAGATGGTCTCCGAGTACCGGCGGACGGTCGGCCAGGGGTGGATGAGGACGTCTCTCATGAGGGTGAGGTGGTGTTGGTGTAGGCCCTGGAGGGAGTGATCCGGGAAGGATGGGTGGTTGACCATGGAGAGGAGGGCGAGGCTGTACTCGTCCTTGGTTGCTTCTCCGAGCTTCACCGCCTTGCGCCCCGGCCCCCTGTCCACGAGGTCGCAAGGGAAGAGGTAATCGACTGGGATCCCTCGGCGGCGCACGGTGTGCCGCGCCTCGGCGGATGCGAGGATCTCACGGACCGCGTCGGCCGCGGATGCCGGGCTGTACTCCTCGGGATCCTGACGGTAGGTGGGCGGTGGGGCTGAGCTGGCGTGGGCGCGGGTGTAGCCCTGGTACTGCAGGTGCGGGCCTTCGGGCTGAGTCGCTTGAGGTGGAGGCGGCGGCCGGCTCCCGGCGGCGGCGTACGCCCGAGGCGCCGGGACGTGGTGGAGGCTGTAGGCGGGCTCCCGCCTCGGCGTGGGCGGGGGGCTCCGCGTGGCCCCTCGGGCTTCCCCCCTCTCGTCCAGGTCTCTGTCCATGCGTCTGGTGAGGCGGGTAATGGCCTCGATGAGGAGGGCCGTCTCGCTGCTGGGCTGGCCCGAGGGTGCTGCGGGGGAGGTCGGCGCCGCAGAGGGGACGGGGCTCCCCGGGGAGCCTGAGGAGGGTCCTGGCGTGGCCATCCCGGACGTCTTGGAGCTTCTCCGACTCTTCCCTTTGCCGCGGCCAGGCATGGTGTAGGGTCGGCAGAGGAGCAGCGGTCCGAGGTGGAGTGGAGCCAAAGAAGAGAAAGGGCTGAGAGCTGGAAGGCGGCAGGAAGGCGAGTGCCTGAGGGGGGCCGGCGGGCGGCCTTATAAGGGAGAAAGTGAGCAGTGGCAGGAGAGGCGTGAACGCTCAGGGCCGGGAGGGCGAGGGTGAGCAGCGGGCGTCGCGCGAGGCGCGAATGCTGGGTGAAAGCCCGGGAGAGGGGGGGGGGGGAGTCGCTCTGCCTTCCCTCGCATCAAGCGAAATGCTTCGCATTACGACCAATGCACATCATCTGGAGGTAATACATGTCATACTAACAATAAAGCATCATAGTGACATCATAATAATGTTACAGGATGTCAAAATAATGTTATTAAAAAAAGTCATATAAAAGTTATTTTGTAGGAGTAAAAAACGTTATATAACATTATTTTATCATGTTCTAACGACTTTTTTTAACGTCATTGTGACGTTTTCATATAAAATTGCATGTTAAATGATAATGGAAGATTCATAGCCATGTTGCCCTGAGTACCAGGTATACAATGCTACACAATGTTTTTAATGGGTACTTGCTGTGATCCTTGATTTTGGTTGCCCTGCAGTGGCCCTTCCTTATGTGTAAGTTGGTTCACTTACTTTTCTTGAATGTCACTTAATTTAATGCAGGTTAGTTTCCCATTAAACGGTCATAAGATGGTTGGCCCAGATCATCCTGTTCTCATTGCCAAATTTGTAGTGAAGATCGCACCAATATCAACTAGATTAAGTTGGATTAGGTTTGGGTATACTTTATATCTCACATGTCTTTACAGTCTCTTCCAAGATGGCTACCCTCTGTCTCAGTCACAATAGACCCCCAAAACATTACAATACATGTTATAACATCAGTATAACGTTACTATGATGTTATAACATAACAATACACGGTATAACGTCAGTTTAACGGTACTGTGACATTATAATGTACCATAACCAAATAGTAATGTTAACCCGGCGTTACTTAACGTTATGTGTCAGCTGGGATGCCATCCGGACTTGTAATATCTAACCTGCAAACCCTGCTCCTTATAGCCTTTGGTTGTTATGGATATTGGAACTACTGAAATTACTATTACAAATACAAGTCTTCGATATTAAAATAGGCAGTGGCTATTCTAACTCTAACCATTACCCTCCCCCTAACCCTAACCCTTAAGACATTAAGACATTTTTTATTCACAAGTTGCTAGGACGTAAAACAATAACAAGCAAACAAAGTTATCCGAACCCTAATTATGCCTAGTACACACCTCCCGTATACGATCTAAAACTGCCCGTTTCGCGCATAAAACTGAGTTTTAGTCGTTAGGTGTGCGACCCCCGCGCACACTAGACGCTTGCGATTCGCGTATAAAACTAAGTTTTAGGGCTTACAACTCGAATCGCAACAGATTCGAAAAATGAATCGGCCCGTTCGAGAATCGGTATATGTGAGCGGTCAGTCGTATCGTATACGGTAGGTGTGTGCTAGTCGGCGATCGGTCGCATCGGGGTTTTAACGCGTCAGCCAATCGCCGGGCCGGGAAGGGTCATGTGACCGTGTCCATACAAAAACGATAAAAATGGTGGACTGGACGAACGAGGCGGAGGTTGCGATGGTCGAGATGTGGCAAACTCTGCCGTGTCTGTTCGATGTGTCCTGCCAAGACTATTCTAACCGAGTGAAGAAGGTTGGTGCGTTGGCGGCGATCTCCGCAGAAGTCGGACAGTCAGGTAGGCCCGTTTTTCCCGATAATATTGTAGTTTTTGTTTGTCATCATGGTTGTGAAATGCGCCGGTGGTTGAAAATGGCTTCTGCTTACGTCGTCGCTCTCACATGAAAATTACATTAAGTTATTGGTTTTCAACTCAAAGTTAGAGGGCTATCATTAACACATCGGTAGAGAATAAATGTTCTTTCTTTATTTGTCTTATTCACGAAAGGGCCAGTTTTTGTGTCGTTAACAAGTTTACAAGAAATGAAACTGCAAATTAGCTGTAACTAATCGCGAAACGTAATCGCGAAACGGCCATAATGGTGATAAATAATCAGATAAATGACCCTGGATAATTGTTCTAATCGCGAAACGGCTCGCGTTGTATGTCAAAGTGCCGAATAAAATATGGGGTGCCAGGTTGTAGCATTTATTATTTGTCGGGTTTCTTACTGCTATGTTTCCCTAATATACAATACAATACAAGACGGGTATAATTTGTTCTTACAGCGACGTCCATCCAGAAAAGGATGACGAACCTCCGCACCCAGTACACACGCTTTCGTAAACAAGCGGCCTCGGGTTCTGAAGGGAAGCGTCTGACCGCCAGGCAGAAATGGATCCAGAGCTCGCTGTCGTTCCTTGCACCCCATTTGCAGCGACGGCAGAGTGTCACCAACCACCTACTACCGTCGCCAAGATGCAGTCAAGAAACTGCTGAGGTAACGATACTTATCAATACACACACACACTATAAGTTCTAAATTATAAAGTAATGGTTTATTTTACAAATATACAAATATACATATATAAAGTCATTTTTGTTACATATATACAGGCTACTTTTCCGATAGACTACGTACGCTCACAGATCGAGAAGTCTTGATGGTAATCCAAAAGTTTTACACTAGTTAACATATATACAGTCTAGATCATGGCCGACTGCCACGGGACAGACCCTGTCGCAGAGTTCACGTATTCTACCAGGTAATCCCGTTGGGTCTTGGCCCGTTGAGTCGAGTTGGTCCCCGATGGGAATGTCGCCTGACGTAGCACGCGATCATTTCTCCATGACCCGGGAGTAACCGAGTGCATCGCTGGGTCTTCGTAGTCTGGTGTTGCTGTGGTGCCTATCTTTTCCCGCAGGAAATTGTGTAGGGCGCAGCCCGCCATGACGATCTTCTCTACTTTGTCCGGCGCTAATGCTATGTTGGTCAGAAAGACTCTGAACCTGTTGGACATGATTCCGAACGCGTTTTCAACGACACGTCGGGCGCGTGACAGCCGATAATTATAGATCCGGTGATCCATCTGCATGTCTCTGTGGCTGAACGGCTTCATCAAATACTCTTTGAGGGGAAAGGCATCGTCTGCCACAATGTAATGCCCCAAAGGCCGATCATCCCCAGGTAGTGGTTGGGGGGGGGTGGGAACGACTCGGCGTGGTTCTCCAGAGCCTGTTGAAGGGTGCATCCGGAAAAGACCCCCCCATCACAAACCCGGCCATTGCATCCCACATCGACAAAGATGAACCGATAGTCGGTGTCAACTAGGGCCATCAGTACGATGCTGAATGTGTGTTTGTAGTTGTAGAATGTCGACCCGGAGTGCGCTGGGGGTTTGATGTGTATGTGCTTCCCGTCCAGGGCGCCCATGCAGTTGGGGAAGTTCCATCTAGCCTGAAACTGGTCAGCGACTTTCCTCCACTCCTCCGGGCTCGACGGGGTCTGCAAAAACAAAAATACAACGACACTTAAATACAACAATACAACAATAAATAAATATACAAGTTGTTTGCGAAAAACTAAATTGTTTCTCTCTTCACGCTCGCAGGTAATCCGTGACGAGACGGTTGTCAACGCCGACGAGGAGACAGGGACTGACGCCGATACCCATAGTGTGTCGTCTCAAAATCTCAATAACGTCGGAGACGATCCCACAGAGGTCGGATCCTACCGCACCAGCACCAGCACCCCAATGTCCAGCCAAGATTGGGTGAACAAAAAAAAGCGCAAGAGATGGGACAGTGACGCAGGAGATGACGATCTTATGCAACTGGTTATTAAGAACCTGGAAGACACACATGCCCCTCCAGACGACGTGCTCACGACATTTGGCAAACATGTAACCAATAGACTACGAACGATCACAGATCCAGAAGTGTTGATGGTAGTCCAAAACGACATTGATCAGGCTTGCTTCCGCGGGAACATGAAAATCATTGTGGCGCGAAACGCGGCGCGAAACAGAACCCCACAGGTGGACAGTGGAAACAGACCCGGACCATCGGGGACCGACGCGCATAGGCCCGTTGCTGGGTCCTTTTCGTTCGTAAACATGTTGGAATCTGATCAATATTCCGAGTATGACAATTAAATTAGTTGGTTAACTTTTTTTAGTCGGTTCCATTATTCAAGTTTAAGACAAAGATGTAGCTCATAGGCCCGTTGGTGGGTCCTTTTCGTTTGTAAACATGTTGGAATCTGATCATTATTCCGAGTATGACAATTAAATTAGTTGGTTAACGTTTTTTAGTCGGTTCCATTATTCAAGTTTATGACAAAGATGTAGCTTAAGTTTTAGTCGGATCCATTTTTTTTACTCACACTGTGTGTACTCACACTGCTAAAGATTGTTTCTGCTGTGGCAGAGGTGTTGTTTCGAGAAAGTTATTAGTCAGTTTTAGGGTTTAGTTTTAGTCGGTTCCATTATATTTTACTCACACTGTGTGTACGCACAGTGCTAAATATTGATTCTGATTCTGCTGTGGCAGAGTTGTTGTTACGGTATTCTATACTTGTTACAGTATTCTAAAGTTGTGTGAAAATCAATCAAAGAAACGATATAAAACAATCTTACCTTGAAATAATCATTCTTCAGCGACAGGTAGATGGCGTCGCAGGTCTCGGGGACAATTTGGCCGATGGTGGTCGCACCCACACGAAACAGGTAGCTGAGACTCCGGAAGGATTCACCTACAAACAAGGACAAAGACTACATTTGTTGGCTAAAATAAATTATTTGGTTAGATATTTCGGTTTATTTAGATTTCTAGTTGTATTGATTTAAACTGGTAGCTCAGACTCCGGAAGGATTCACCTAAAAACAAGGACAAGGACTAACAAAATTTGTTTGCTAAAATAACTTATTTTGTTACATATTTCGGTTTATCTCAATTTGAATATATTTAAATGTGAGATCAGAGCAACGATATCGTGAATCAGACAAGGAGAAAAATATGTTGAAAATAAAGTTAAGTCCTTACCAGTTGCCATGAATCGCAGGGTGACGGCCAACCTCTCCGCAGCCGATATCGACGCTCGATATCGGGTGTTTTGGCGTGCGATACGATCCTCTACCAGGCGCAACAACTCGTCGAACTGATCCGACGGCATGCGGCTGAAGTTGGTAAAGGCCTGTGGCTCGTCCCTGCGTAGACCAGCCATCAGGGCATTGAATGCTCCTAGTTCCGATCTTTGAGCGATGTGTGGCCGAACCCACACATTTCGAGCAATCTTCCGACGTCGTCGGCGGCGGCGTATGGCAAGCAGAGTAAGCCCAATAGCCACGGCTCTCTTTTGAACGTGGCGCCATTTTGCTCACTTTAAACGGCTCAACATGGTTCGCGGCCCCGACGCCAGTCGCAGCGATAAAAAACAACTTGGCGCCATCTAGCGTTGCTGGCCGACGGCCGATCAACAACTGCTAGGAGGCGCTGATGCGAGTGTAGTTCGCGCTAAATACACCAGGTGCGTGGAACGCAGTCGCAAAACGGACGGTATATGTGCGCACACCCGGTCGGTATATGTGAGCACCCCCTGTCGTCAGTTTTAAGTCGCAAACGGGATGGACCGGGTCGTGATGCGTTGCGTCGGCCAGCCAGTTTTAGTGCGCGAATCGTATACGGTAGGTGTGTACCGGGCATTATGCAACGGGGATGCGACAGGATACGACGTGATAAAGGAGTGCCATACTAATAAGCGCTCTGGCTATTGATACGGTCCCGTACGAATAGCCACTTCCATTAAGGCAACGTGTTGTCATGACTGCTATTATTGTAGTCTACTATACCATTAAAACACGTAGACTAAGCAATTAAATATGAGTCATGAATGATTTAAAGCTGGACTCTGTATTCACCAGGTGGTCAGGTGGTCTAAGATATTTAATTTCAATTTTAATCGACTGGCATATAGGCCTAGGCCTATGAGAAGGTAGAGCTAGTTTTATGATAACTGAAATTAATAGAAGTATGTGAAGAATATATTTTGCTTTTTTGATTAAGATTAGTTGGTTGTTGAGTTTTACATCCTGGCAACATCTAAAGTCATATCAGGATGAGTATCGACTTGTGACAGTGTGCACTAATGGATACTTTATAGTGCTGCCCCACTGGGAAATCAGGCTGCTGGCACCATGACCCAATATCCCACTCAGTCACATTATCCTGACACTGAGCTAACCAGTCCTTACTCTATTCTATTGATGCCGAGCGCCAGGCTAGGAAGCGACAGGTATCAATTTTTCAAGTCATTGGTTTGACTCGACCGGGAACCGAACTCCCGACCTTTCGCACGCAAGGCCCACGCTATACCGATTCAGCCACAGCTATGTGCTCTTTTCATTTATCCAGCATTTCGCTGCTTTTACTATTGGGTTGATTTTCTCCCATAGGCTGGGTAGAGGTGAATCTTTTATCTAACTATCTAGCTATCCCGCTTATTACATTGGTAGGTCTTGCTTCCAACTGGTAAGAATATTACTTGATTTCCTGCAACAGGAATCCACGAGCAGTATGCAATCACCGAAAGAGGTAATTGTCAAAAATCCTGTTTCACGTGGATTTGTATAAATACGGTTATTTGTTCACTTTTGAGGGGGCTTAGCCTCCAATTGTTTTAATCTTAGCAACTACTTGGTCGGTGTTATTGCTATGCAAATAGTTCCCAATTCCATGACAAAAGCTCACAAGACAAAAGCTCACAAGACAAAAGCTCACAAGACAAAAGCTCACAAGACCAAAGCTCACAAGACAAAATCTTACACCCTTAATGAAAATGGAGACAAAAGCTCAAAGCTTTAATTCGAGGTGTTACCAGAGTCAGTTGTTCTCTCACCTATCACAGCTCATTTCCATGGATCCCATTTCTCAGCGAAATCGCTGATTTCAGCAAAAACTGAGTTTCCAAATCAGCGAGGGGAAAATCCTGTTTTTCTTGAAGTTTTAAAACAGTTGAAATTTTAGGGCCAAACTATGTCCAAGTAGGTGCCAGATTGCACCACTCTAATTGTATGTTTTAAACAATTTCCGGGGTGCATGCCATTAGTTTTTCAGGGCTTTTATATTTTTGTCACTGGGACCCCTATTTTTACACCTCCCGAATCATACATATATTAGGTATGTGACTAACAAATTTAAATTCATGTAATTTGACAAGCGACACAGCGAAATAGTTTAAAATTTGGATTTATTATAGTTCCAGCAGTGTAAGTCTTTTGTTCAACAAGAAGTTCAATTCAACAACAAGTTCAATAATACAGTGAGGTCATAGAAGCTTTAACGCTTTCTCTTTTAGTAACTGTCTATGTGGGGTTGGGTTGTGGCAGTTTTAAGGCTAGTTCGTGTCCTCCTTGCACCCATGTCGAAGTGAGCTCTCTGCGATGACGATTGGGGGTGTTTGTAACCTTACGACGGTTACCGGTTGCAGAACTGCAACATTGGGTAGAGAGGCTCCGATAAATCGGCCCAATCTGTGGTTGAAGACTTAATTTCAGTAGGGAGTGTTGTAGAAGCTGGGGACATCTTCACAACGTTGTAACGGCGAGGCATTGGGACGGCAGCGAATCTCTTCGGTCCGGCGTGTAGTTGAGCTGTAGGTGTAGTGTAGTGTAGCACTTGAATCCGGTCAGCAGCAGGGGTTTGAGGAAGGCGGGCAAAGGTGGGAGCAGCGGTCGTTCCAGCAACAAGAACAAGACAGAGAAATCGTAAAGGTGAAGGGCCCCACCCAAGAACACAACTACCCTGGTCAGGGGAAGAAGTGTGCCTGGGAGAAATCGAAATGGGCAGAATCTAGGAAAGAGAAATGAGGAGAGTTGAGTCAAAGGACCGTGTCTATTTGCTCTATGGTGACCGTCCAGCGAGCCATAGACACGGACAGAGTAAGAGTAGAAAGTGAAATGCCGGCGGGCTCCCCCTCCTGGAATCTACTGCAGAACATGGCCTTATAAAGGCTCGTACACAGTTATTAATTCGCAGTGAATAAAATTAGTTCCAAAAGTCTCTGCAGATGGCAGTGCGATCGATATTTACATAGGCTGATCAGGTTTTGTATCTTAAAAAGTGAAGATAGGCGGCGCTAGTGTACAAGGAGTAGATTAATACAATCGTTTCTCGATAGGTGGCAGCATGCACGGCGTCCTTAGTTACCCGGCTGGCTATGACTGTCCGCGTGCCAAATTACCCGTGTTGCTGAGCATCACGGACAATTGTATGATAACTGGTATGATTGAAAAGATTGGGTTGTTTGCTTTGTTGTTGGGGTTTTATGTCATTGCAATGTCTATGGTCATATCAAGACGGGGACCGACCTGTGACAGTGTGCACTCATGGCGACTTCATAGTGCTGCCCCACTGGGAGATCAGGCCACTGGCACCATGACCCGATATCCCACTCTGTCACATTAGCCTGACACTGAGCTAATCAGTTTTTGCCCTATCTTAATAATGCCCAGCACCATGCTAGGTAGCAACATGTATCTAGTTTGTAAGTCATTGGTTTAACTTGCCCAGGATTTGAACTCCTGACCTTCCGCATGGGAAGCCTGCGCTCTACGGATTCGGCTACCGGGGCCGGTTCAACTGGAAAGACTGTGAATTACTATTAAAATGGTCTTTAAATTTAGATTATACGACAAATATAGAGAATGTTATGTCATTTTGAAAGTTGACAATCGGAGTGAATTGTCATCCCTTGTATTAATGTAGAACTAAGAAAAAACCTGTAACCAGTACGTTAAGAGATACATTTAAACATAGTCCAGTAATTATACCTGCTACAGTTATAATTTATATGCCTATGTATACAAACAAAAGATTGTTGTGAGCTTTTGCCTCTTTTTTAAGGGCTTTTGTCTTGTGAGCTTTTGTCTGCTCACCTTCCAACCCACATCTCGTTCTGAGAATCTAGTCTGGAGCCGTGTCAGTAACAATGGCTGCCTTGGCTTCATTGCAGTACCTGGAACTTCGCTATAACAAGACAGTTCGCACAGCGGGGGCGGTAACATTCTCCGTTATGATTGTGAGTATTATTAGCTTTGGTTCTCGTTCTGACGGATTTAATCAAACACACCCTCCATACCTCACACAGTAATTAAATGAGGGGGTAAGTCTTCGAATATAAGGTAATAAGTCGTTTGATCAAACGATTCAACTATTTCTTACATCCACGAGACAAATAAGCCGTTCACCTTACCTTGAGGCTTGTCATGTTGACGATATGTCTACAGTAATGTAATGGTTGTGTTATAATATTTTCAGTTGATTTACCTCTCCGTTGTCCTCTACACCCCAGCATTAGCAGTTAACCAAGGTATTTGATCAATCTTTTTATCATGTGTGTGACTTAATCATGTATGTGACATAATCACCTGTTAATCGTTCTCTGGTTAATAAATAGCATAAAGTACACCCTCGTATTTAGTGTTCATTTAGAATTCAGAGTGTCCCGTTAGTCATTACTACATATTGGGGTGGGGGTGGGGTGGCGGTGGGGTGGGTGGGGGGGGGTGGGGGGGATGCCCGCCGTGCTGATATTGTCTTGGTTGGTTCGGTATAAATACATAGGATTAAAGACCTGTCAATTCGGATTCAAGTCAGTTTCCACCCCCCAACACCTTTTTTTTAAACCACCCCAAACCCCACACCTAGCAGTCTGAGGAGCTGGGGGGACACTTGGGAATATTGTTGGGAGGGTCCCGAGGTGCGCATCCAAGGTCTATTTTCGTGGAATCGTTAAAAAAAATGTAAGAAAGTTATCTTAGGGTGTGACCCCCTTGGGTGTGGGGCCCGATAGATAAGTTCGTAATTCCAACTGCGCATGCGCTGAAAACGGCGCCCAAAGGAAAACAAATGCATATGTCCAATGAAGTGCTTCTTAAGTTGACTTAACTCAGTAGTGACATGTTTGGTTGGTTGTTGGAATTTTACATCCTGGCAACATCTAAGGTCATATCAGGACAGGTACCGACCCGTGACAGTGTGCACACATGGCAACCTTGGTCGTAATGCGAAGCATTGCGCTTGATGCATGGAGAGGAAGAGACCCTCCCCCGCCCCGGGCTGTCGCACGGCATTCTCGCCTCACCCGACGCCCGCTCCTCACCTCTTCCTCGCCCTCCCCCGGGCCGGCTGCTTTCACACCTCACCTGCCGTCGCCCTCCAGCCCTCCCTTATAAGGCCGCCCACCGGCCACCCTCAGTCACTCGCCCTCCAGCCTCCCAGCCGCTCTGCCCTTTTTCCTCCACCCACCCACCCAACTATCTCTTACCCTCTTTCTTCCAGCTAGGTGGAGGGTTCCTCGGCCCCCCCCCTCACTGACTCATTCCAGACTCACTACCGGACTGTGACTTTGCCCCCTGAGGGCCCCTGTACATTTACTTGCTACTTGCTCCTCATGAGCCCTTTCCTTTGTACCTATGTTTCTGCTCCTCATGAGCTCCTCTGTTTACTTTGTTCATTTGCTCCTCTGTTGACTTATTTCCCGAGGCGTCCAATAAACGCCTTGTTTTTCCACTTCCGCCTTGCCTTCTTCCTTTTCGCGCATCATAGTGCTCCCCCACTGGGAAATCAGGCTGCCAGCACCATGACCCAATATTCCACTCAGTCACATTATCCTGACACTGAGCTAACTAGTCCTTGCCCTATCCTCTTAATGCTGAGCGCCAGGCTAGAAAGCAACAAGTATCAATTTGATAAGTCATTGGTTTGACTCGACCGGGAACCAAACTCCTGATCTCCCGCACGTGAGGCCCGCGTTCTACCAATTCTGCCACCGCGCCCGGTGTAGTAGTGACATGAATGTCCTCTTTCTTCGCTGTTTACCCATCTCGACTTAACGGGACCTTCACTGAGTATACAATTGCATGGTAATTCTCCCATTCTTTACACTACTGTCATGGTGATTTAAACATAGGTGGACATATAGTAAATTGCAAAGTACTTCAACCACTTTAATCTGTTCCATACATGTATAAATTAAAAAGTTAAAGCACTTTAACCTACGTCACTCTTTCCAGCCACTTTCTGCCTGAAATTACATTGCACAAAAGGTGTATTGATTGACTACACAACGATTATTTCAATCCATAGGCATCCTCCTGGATGTTCTACTCATTTATTATTTATTAGAACGAACATTTTAGTAGGGAAAGTAAGTCCATACTTAGTGTTTCACAGATCTTTTCAGTATTTTCACGAAGACATGTATCCCAATTTCCCTCGACGAGCAATACGGAACAGTGGTGGTTTTTGTGGGGTATAACACATACTATCATTCGATACTAATGGTGCAACATGTACACCATCATATGTTGGCAGACTTACAGGGAAGAAAGAAAGAAAGAAAGAAAAAAAGAGAAAAAAAAAGGGAAAACAGAAAGAAAGAAAGCGAATTAACAGCGTACCTGACTTAAGCTGTCGCAGATGGATACCAAGGACTGAACAGCTTTTCCCTTTTGTCTTGCTTAAAGTTTGCATATTCCAATGTTTTTGAGTTTCAGCCATTTTCTGAGATAAATACATTATGTTGCTTGTTATAACTTAGGTTACTTTAGTTTAAAGTAACTTTTATTTTAAATGGCTAACTTTGGGATATTTGAAATTCAAGCAGGTGAAATTAATTTTGGCAAGCATGTCAAAATTCTTAAACTGTAGGCTTCAGCAATAATAGATTCGATTAAATTGACTTAATATTCTGTTCTATGCAGCAACAACAATGCTTAATATATGCACGGGTATCAATAGTTGGCAATACAGGATGTGTTTTGGTTTTGAAAATGTGATACTTTCATCGGCCGGGTCAACTTTAATGTCAATCTGCAATCAGCACATCACTCACCTTCAGTTGCACCGGGCGCAGTCGCCTAATCGATAGAGCGCGGACCTTGCGTGCGGAAGGTCGGGAGTTTGGTTCCCGTTCGAGTCAAACCAATGATTTTAAATTGATACTTGTCGCTTCCTAGCCTGGTGCTCGGCATTAATAGGATAGGGCTAGAACTGGGTTAGTTCAGTGTCAGGATAATGTGACTGAGTGGGATATAGGGTCATGGTACTGGCAGCCTGCTTTCCCAGTTTGGCAGCACTATAAAGTCACCATCACTGCACACTGTCACAAGTCAGTACCCGTCCTGATATGACCTGAGATGTTCCCAGGACGTAAAACTCCAATAACCAACCAACCTTGAGTTACACGAAAGCTGCTAAATATGTACATACCTGGTATTGTAGTGACGCAGATGCCTATGATGGTCTCAATACTCGGAGTTGGCGCTGTCTGCACCTTCTACACAGCTCTGGTAACTTGACTCATTCTTACAAGAAAATAATCACTGTCGTGTCTTCTCATTGCAGTGGTTGTAGTGTCATCAATAGTTTGTTTCGTTATATGTAGGTTTTATGGATGCATTTCATTCTTATTTACCAGGGAATAAAAACGAGAAATGTAATGTTCTTTGTACTTAATGTCTTTAGCATGATCAATTATCACATTATTCCGCTTTATGGAGGTCTGATATCCATGGCATTAGCTCTTCAGGTTCCAGGTTGTTTTAATGGCCAATTGTGGCCATACATTTACATATGCAATTCTGAAAGCAGAAAATAGTATCTAAGACGAGAAGGATTTATTTTGCTGAAGTATAGAAAATATCATTTCTTCTTATTTATTATATAATAGAATTACAACATTGTGTCACTATTGTCTCACAGCCAAATAAGGTAACCTTGACTGCGGCTTCCCTTGGAAAGATTAGCTACCTGCCTGGATGTCAAAAGTTTAGACAGCTGCAGGCAGTGTCCCTGTGAGACTGAGACTGTTGGCTTACACACATTGACACTGTAAATCTGCCTGTACATACAAGTGCAGGCAGTGTCCCTGTGAGACTGAGACTGTTGGCTTACACACACTGACACTGTAAATCTGCCTGTACATACAAGTGCAGGTAGTGTCCCTGTGAGACTGTGAGACTGTCGGCTTACACACATTGACACTGTAAATCTGCCTGTACATACAAGTGCAGGCAGTGTCCCTGTGAGACTGAGACTGTTGGCTTACACACACTGACACTGTAAATCTGCCTGTACATACAAGTGCAGGCAGTGTCCCTGTGAGACTGTGAGACTGTCGGCTTACACACATTGACACTGTAAATCTGCCTGTACATACAAGTGCAGGCAGTGTCCCTGTGAGACTGTGAGACTGTCGGCAGACACACATTGACACTGTAAATCTGCCTGTACATACAAGTGCAGGCAGTGTCCCTGTGAGACTGTGAGACTGTCGGCTTACACACATTGACACTGTAAATCTGCCTGTACATACAAGTGCAGGCTGTGTCCCTGTGAGACTGTGAGACTGTTGGCAGACACACATTGATGCTATACACCTGGGCAGCGTTCAGGGTATGCCTCCAAGTCGCTCGGAGAAATTCCTGACGTCAGGCTAGTCTGAACAGCAAAAACAGTCGGTTGCCTCGAAAATGGCTGCCGACACATATTGATGCTGTACACCTGGCTGTGCAGGCATAGTACCGGTGAGAGTGTGACACTGTCGGCTTAAACACATTGACGCTGTACATCTGCCTGTGTCCCTGGCAGTGTCCCTGTGAGACTGGCCTGCAAGCACATGTATGTTCTCGCCGCAGGGCGGGATGAAGGCGACCATCTGGAACGATGCCTTCCAGATGTCGATCCTGCTCATCTGCTTCGTTGTGATCCTCGTGCTCGGCTCGCTAGAGATTGGCGGGCTGGTGCACATCTTCCAGCGGGCTGAGACGGGCGGGCGGCTCGACACCAGGTGGGTACCAAGCGGCTCAAGAGGGGCAGACACGGCGCTGCCAGGTCAAGCTGACATTCCACATGCACACAAGCGGTCTGTGATTTAGTGTTCGGATGCCGCGCCAACTGCTACATGGACCGATTCCATTTACCACACCTGCATCCGTATGAGAATCTGCAGTCGCTTCTGGATGTCTAGAATCATGCTAATGACATGTACATTCATCTGCTTCCCCGCCCCCCCCCCCCACATCTGCACATGCCGCGCCCGTGCATATGGAATATTAGCTGATCATCCCCCTCGTCAGAATTTCAAATAGAACACCAGAGGTGTACCTAAAAATAGACAGGCTGTGTGCATAATGATCCGACTCCAATCCACACATCTTGGCTGGAGGCATCAGGAGCAATGACGGCCTGTTTGTGCTAGTACCTGTAGTGTCAGCCTGTACTGCTACATGTTTTAGTGATTTATTTATCTGCAGGTACACTATGGATCCTATGCTGATTTATCTGCAGGTACACTACACTCAATCCCCCATTTTGCCTGCGCTGAACACATTCTTTTATGTAACCCGAGTTTGTATGATCTGCGCATGTACAAAATAATGGTTAGGATGATCTGAGGTGATTAATCGATTACGGCCTGAGTGCCTGGTTGCCATGGTGACTGTTGCCGGTGCTCTTTGCAGCTTTGACCCCGACCCGTTCCTGAGGTCAACGTTCTGGACCCACACGGTCGGTGCCACCTTCATCAACCTCACCCTGTACGCCTCGTCACAGACCGTCATCCAGAAGTTCCTTAGCACACGCAACGTCAGGGAGGGGCAGAAGTAAGAGAAACATAACATTATCAACATCCCCATTTGCACAAACTCATTTAGTGATACAGTCAAACCTCTCTAAATCGACCGACCATGGGACAGACTTTAAATGGTCCATTTAGGGAGGTAGTCGATTTAGGAAGTTTTTTAATCGTTTTATGGGCGATCCTTCGGGACCCAAATAAAGCGATCGATATAGGGCAGTGGTCGATCCGTGGAGGTGGTCGGTTAGAGGTTTTACTGTATATCCTAATTTATTGATATTCAATCTAGAAAATTCAGATGTTTTATCGCCATTCAAATCTAAGCTCCGCATTGAATATAATTACTTATTTAGAGATGAATTAGCATGACCAATGCACTTTTGTATTTTTACTAGCAGTTTCATCGAAGCATGCGCAGCTTGTATGTTTTTGTAACTAGCTCTGTTGTGGAAGTTAGTCTATTTTGTTTCATCAAGCCTGGAGTCATCTGGCATAAACCAGTGGCTGAGTAGGAGGGTCAGTATAAACATAGTCAGCTAGAATTGTCATCCTGGCATAAAGCAGTGACTGACTAGGAGGGTCAGTATAAACATAGTCAGCTAGAATTGTCATCCTGGTGCAAAGCAGTGACTGACTATGAGGGTCAGTATAAACATAGTCAGCTAGAATTGTCATCCTGGCATAAAGCAGTGACAGACTAGGAGGGTCAGTACAAACATAGTCAGCTAGAATTGTCATCCTGGTGTAAAGCAGTGACTGACTATGAGGGTCAGTGTAAACATAGTCCACTAGAATTGTCATCCTGGCATAAAGCAGTGACTGACTAGGAGGGTCAGTATAAACATAGTCAACTAGAATTGTCATCCTGGCATAAAGCAGTGACTGACTATGACTCTATGAGAGTCAGTACAAACATAGTCTGCTAGAATTGTCATCCTGGCATAAAGCAGTGACTGACTATGAGGGTCAGTATAAACATAGTCAGCTAAAATTGTCATCCTGGCATAAAGCAGTGACTGACTATGAGGGTCAGTATAAACATAGTCAGCTAGAATTGTCAACCTGGCGTAAAGTAGTGACTGACTAGGAGGATCAGTATAAGCATAGTCAGCTAGAATTGTCATTCTTAGTGAAATAATGTAGTAGACTGACATTTCCCAAGGAATAATCCCACAGTCCGATGGTTTTGGGTTTCTGAGAAATTATGTTTATCATTTTAAGCTATTTTATTTCACTTTGACTTTGGAGTTATTTGAAGTAAAAACATAAAAAGCACATCAACATTCTAACATGGTAGGTTTCAGCGGGAACAGCTTCTATTAAATTGACATGATATCACCGTCTATGCAGTAACAATGCTTAATAACTTCACCTGTAAGTGGGATATGTAAGACCAAATAAAAGACCCTATCACACTAAGACGGCTCACTCAGCCTGTACTGTGTAATCAAGAGAACAGCCAGCGCACCAGGTGGTGGGTTTGATCATTTTGATAGCATTGGAGTGTCAGAAGAAACCCTGCTGTCGCTTAGTAGGTGTGTGGTGGGGGTTTAGGGATGTGGTGGGGGTTTAGGGATGTGGTGGGGGTGTAGGTATGTGTGTGTTTGTGGTGTAGGGATGTGGTGGGTGGGTGTGCTGGGTGTGTATGTGTGTGGTGTGTGTGGTGGGGGGTATGGTGTGTGGTAGGGGTGTAGGTGTGTGTGGTTGAGGTTTAGCTGTGTGTGGTGAGGATGTAGGTGTGTGGTGGTGGTGTAGCTGTGGTGTATGTGTGGTGGGAGTGTAGATGTGTGGTGGGGGGTGTGGTGGGGGTCTAGGGATATGGTGGGGGTGTAGGTATGTGTGTGTTGGTGGTGTAGGTCTGTGGTGGGTGTGTGTGCGGGGGGTGTAAGAGTGTGGTGTGTGTGGTGGGTGTAACGTGTAAAGAAGGAACGTCCGCACAGCTCGGCGCTAGTTAACAAGTGACTTTATTTATAGACCGGAGATCCTGCTGCTATGCCTCACCACACACGCGGGTGGCGGCTCACATACATACACATATATGACATCTCCGATTCCGGAATGCAGAATCGATCCCTTTGCTCATCTTGTATCACCGTAATATATTTTATCGAGGGGTTTGCTTATACTGTTTATAACTGCTACATCTAGATTGCAGTTTCTTGTTGGATCTGATTCCCCTTTCAGATCTGTTCTCTCTACTCTGCCTATACATTTCGATCTATCTGCTGTGGATTTGATCACATTCTGGTTTAGTCTTTGTACATGTTACACAATGTTCACAAATGTTCACTTTTGACCTCCTTTTTTTAAATTTATTTTTTATTTTTAAATATATATATTAACCTTTATTTAAACATCATCACTCTTACCTTATGTTAGTATACATGTTATGCAATCTATTATGGTAACTGAGGATGTTTATTCGTATTTGTATTTCTTCTCATTTACATCCTTGCCTAATTGATCGGACCTGGCTTGACAAGTACCTTTTGTTACAAGTTGGTATAGATATTCGGTATCACAGTTCACTAAAGGTTACCACTAGAGGACATGTGTATTTCTACATTAATACCATAATACAGTCTCTATCTATCAATTCTAATTACAAGATGTCTGTATCTTAATTCTACTTCTCTACAAATCTAGTCTGATAACTGTTTTTATGATTCATCCGAAACTGGACATTCTTACAGGTGGGGCTTGTGTCTCCTGATCGTTATTTTCTTTGGCTTGTTGTGTGTTATGGTGTGGTGTCTGTGGTTGTATCTCGGGTGTTTGCGGTGTTGCGCTTGGTGCCATTTCCATTACATACTCCTCATTGGGAATTTGGAATATTTGTGTTCTGTTTCTGATAATTTTACGGTGGTTGGAATTTCTTACTATATATTCCCTTCCAGTAGGGCCTTGTACTTTCATGATGATTCCGGGAGCCCATTGCTTGTTGTGATTTTGTTATCGAACACAATCGCTCTGTCTTAGTGTTCTGTGTGTTGTCCCGGCTCTTTGATCATGGTAGTACCGTTGTGTCTGTGGTGTTTGTTTTATCTCTTTTGATTTATTCTTTTCGGTGTGTGGTTTCAGATTTGTGTGATTTGTTGGCAGCTTAGATCGTAGACACCAGCTCATTAGAAGTTGTGCTGGAGAAGCATTTAGTATGGGTAGTGGTGTGTTGCGATAATTTAATAGAGCTAGTTCTAAGTCTTTTTTGTCCAATTTGCACTTTCTTATCATGTTTTTAATCGTTTGCACGAAACGCTCTATTTGTCCATTACTTTTTGGAAATTGTGCTCGAATAGATGGGATTAAATGTGTAGTGTTGTGCAAATCTGGTGTATTCTAGGCTGTGGTATTGTGGACCATTGTTGGAGACGACAAATTTTGGTATCCCATGTCATGCAAAGTTATCTTTTAACGATTTAATTATACTGGTGGATGTAATGTCATCTAGGAGTGTTACATCGGGGTATTTTGAGTAATAGTCTACCGTTATTATGTAATATTGGTTGTCTATTTCAAAGAGGTCTGTTCCTATCTTTTCATATGGCGTGCATGGGATGTGGCGACATACCATCGGCTCAGTGTATTGCTGTTTTCTATGAATTTGGCACGTAGTGCATCTCTCTATGAGGTTGGTTATTTGCGCATCTATGTTGGGACAAAAAACTGTGTCACATGCAAGTTGTTTGGTTTTTGTGATTCCCAGATGTGTTTCATGTAGTATTTTTATCACCTTCTCTCGGAGTCTGTGTGGGACCAGTAACCTGTTACCTTTCATGACCATGTCATTCTCTATCGTTAGGTCATCTTTATGTGCATTGTATGGTTGAATGTTGTGTGGTAGCAATATGCTGGGAGTGCGCCAACTGTTTTTTATATGTCGTTTCAGCTCGATCAGTGTGTCATCTGTTTTGTACTCATCTTTTATCTCGATCATGATATCTGAGGTAGCATCACTCGCGGCCACGCTCAGGGTGTCGTCGTATAGGTTGCGGGGTTCCAGCGTGTCACTCTGTGCCCTGGATAGTGCATCTGCAAAGAATAATGTGGATCCTTTTATATGGGTTAGTGATATGTTGTAGTTCTGTAGGTGCATGCGTATACGCTGCACGCGCGCTGAGAGCTTATGGATGGGTTTATCTATTATGACTATTAATGGTTTGTGATCTGTTTCTATTTGCACATGTTTACCGTATATGTAATTGTGAAAGCGTTGTCACCCGAAACAGATAGCGAGCAGTTCTTTTTCGATTGTGGCATAGCTGCTTTGTGATGGGTCAAGTGCCTGCTTTTTCATCTTGAATGAGTACAGCCCCTAGCTCCGACTGGCAAGCATCTACCTGTATGGTAATAGGTTTCTTTACATTATAATATGTCAATATGGGAGCGGTTTTTTATTTCTGTTTTAACGTTTCGAAAGCTCTTTCTTGTTCAGTTTGCCAATGCCACGCGACATTTTTGGTTAGCAGTGTTCGCAGTGGTTTAGCAATTTCCGACATGTTTGGGATGAACTTATGGACATACCCGACCATGGCAAGAAATTGCTGCACAGCTGCTTTGTCGCATGGCGTGGGCATGTCGACGATAGCTTGTATCCTAGAGGGATCGGGTTTGACCCCTTCTTGCATTAATATGTGGCCCACGTATACTACCTGATTTTGACATAGTTTGCTTTTATCTGAATTTAGTTTCAAATTGACTGTCCTGGTGCATTCTAATACGGCCTCTAATCTGTCATCATGTTCTTTTTTGGTTGACCCGTATATGAGAATGTCATCTGTTACAATTCCGACACCTGGCAGATCCCCCAGGATGCGCTGCATTTCTTCGATGAGGATATCCCCGGCTGTCTTTATGCCAAAAGGCAGACGAGTATATCTATATCGCCCCCACGGGGTATTGAACGTGCATAGCCATGAGCTGTTCACATCCAGTTGGATCTGCCAGTATCCTGACTGTGCATCTAGCACAGAGAAATACTTTGCGTCGGCTGTGTTAGCAATGACTTCATCGATCGTTTTAGTGTGATATACCCCACGCAGGATTGCCTTATTCAGCTTAGTGGGGTCGAGACAAATGCGTATCTTATTTGGTTTGCGAACGATTGTGATTGAATTTACCCATCTTGTCGGCTCGTTTTGTTCTGTTATTACCCCCAGTTCCAACATTCTTTTTATTTCATCATGTACTTGGTTTTGTATAGCATACGGTATACGTCTGGTGGGGGTCGACTACTGGCACTACTTTGGGGTCGGTATGTATCATGGCATTTGTTTTCATTAGCCCTAACCCATTGAATACATCATCATATTGGCTGGGTGACTAGAGGGAGGGGGAGAGGGAGGGGGAGAGGGAGTGTGGGGGAGGAAGGGGGGAGGGGGAGGCGGAGAGGGAGAGGAAGGGGGAATGGGGAGAAGGAGGAAAGGGGAGGAAGGGAGAGGGGAGGGAGGTGTGGTTTGAAAACATTGGGTAAGGTGGATGAGGAGGGAGATCGGGAGAGCGAAGGGTGGGGATGGGACGTGGAAGGGGAGGGGAAGGACGGTGAGGCTAGGGGATGGTAGGATGGAGGGGGAGGGGAGGGGGATGGAAGGCGAGTGAGGGAAGGGCAGGGCGGGAAGGGAGGGGGAAGGGCTGTGAATCCGGGAGGAGGGAGGGTTGGGGGGAGCAGAGGGTGGGGAGCGGAGGGGAGAGAGCGGGGGAGGGTGGGAGAATGAGGGAGGGCGGGGCAGAGGGAGGTGGGGACCAGGCAGTATGTGCAACATCGGCCAAATCCAAATGACAGGCAATCTCTCTTTTTTAAATTTTAAACTCACCCTCTCGCCTTGTAGGCAGCCGGGCTGATCAAACCCACCACAAGATGGCACTGCAAAATTTACATTACCATGGGGGAGATAGGTAGTGAGCCGTTTTAGTGTTATATGGTCTTTGACCAAATGTAGCTAAGTGTTTTGGTTTTGAAAATTTGATGCTTTCATCGGACTATGCAGGTGTAAATACAAGGTGTAGAACATGCTTCTGGGGATAGTTCACTTAAATATACTACTATACAACGATAAGTCACACACCCTTTTCCTATTGGAAATAGTATAATGATGTTCATGGGGCTCCGCCCAGCGTCAAGTGCGTGAAATAGTTGATTGGTGACTTTATCCTGTAATCTATAGTGGAATAAGATCGTTATTTTGACATATTTTAGATCAATCTTATACTGAGATCATAATGGTTAGATACGCGTTTTGCTTTAGAAAATGTGATGCTTTTAGCGGATTATGTAACTCTAAGTTGCGTGCAGTTGTGCTAGAGGGTCTGCCCTCCTCCAGCCTGCTCTCCTCCAGCCCGCCCTCCTCCAGCCTGCCCTTCCCCAGCTTGCCCTCCTCCAGTCTGCCCTCTTCTAGCATGCCTTCTTCTAGCCTGCCCTCTTCCAGCTTGCCCTCCTCCAGCCTGCCCTGCTCTAGCCTTCCCTCCTCCAGCCTGTGCTCTTCCAGCCTGCCCTCACCCCAGCTTACCCTGCGCCAGTCTGCCCTGCTCCAGCCTACCCTGCTCCAGCCTGCCACCCTCCGGCCTGCCATCCTCCAGCTTTCCCTCCTCCAGCCTGCCCTCCCCGCCTACCCTCCTCCAGCCTGCCCTCCAGCCTGCCCTCCCGCAGGCTGCCCTGTCCAAGCCTGCCGTTCTCCAGCCTGCCCTCCTCCAGCCTGCCCTCCACTCTGCCCTCCTCCAGCCTGCCCTCCTCCAGCTTGCCCTCCACTCTGCTCTCCAGCCTGCCCTTCCCAGCCTGCCCTACCCCAGCCTGCCCTCCAGCCTGCCCTCCAGCCTGCCCTCCAGCCTGCCCTCCAGTCTGCCCTCCAGCCTGCCCTCCCCAGCCTGCCCTACCCCAGCCTGCTCTCCAGCCTGCCCTCCGCAGCTTGCCCTCCAGCCTGCCCTCCAGCCTTCCCTCCAGCCTGCCCTACCCCAGCCTGCCTTCCCGCAGCGTGCCGTGCTGCAGCCTGCCCCTGCGTGCTGCAGGGCGGTGTGGGTGTCTGGTGCGCTGAACGCCGTGTGCATGGTGATGGTCTTCCTGCTCGGCATCATGATGTACACCTACTACGAGTACTGCGACCCGGTGGCTTCGGGCAGGGCTAACAAGCAAGATCAGGTAGGTTCGGCTTCCCACTCAGAACACCAGGGGGCACCACTGAACAGGCAACCTTGAACCCCTGATAGCTCTAAAACAATGTGTGGATTTTTAGTAAGCTATATATCCAGAGTAGGCGAGGAGACAGGTGTAGGAGTCAGAATGGCGGAAATGAAGCTGAATTAATCACCAGGTGATTTTATGAGGTGGCACTGTTGGTAACAATTCGTTGGGTTATTTTCTGTGCGATTTCTTTTTCTAAAAGGAATAATGTCCTTGTATGCGTCCATAGGGTCTAGTGTTTTCAACAGAAGATAGCATTTACACATACCATGTTTATATGGCATGACTTCATTAAGTGACACCCTAAAACAAATACAGGCTTAACTGAAACTGGCTCCAAATAAAGGCTTAGCTGAAACTGGCTCCATTCATGACGTCACTTTTAACCTGGGGCTGGGTGCTAGCTGACCCACTGTAACCAGTTACTCTGGCTGTTGTGTGACTATACAATAGTTTTGTAGTTATACAATAGTTGTGTGAGTATACAATAATTGTGTGATTACACTAAATATTATTCATCCATTACTGATTTGCCATCAGCTTGTTTCCTCATATTCCCAAAGTTTTAGACATCATATGCCAGAAATATTTGTTACATTCTAACTAGAATGGTTGTGTTCGGCGGCTCGAATATTTAATGTGGACTTCTACGTGGTCAAATGTCGTCATAATTAATAACAACGCAATGCAAAACTTCTACGTACACAAAATAAGAGGAGGCTATTCTTGGTTAGTGAGGTGGTGCTATATACACATTTACTTTTAACTGTTATAGCTATGCACACAATTTTCCAATAGGTGACGTAGATTGTCAATAAATTAGGACATTAGTAAATCCATTATCTTTCTATATCAAGGATTTTAATTCGGTTCGCTATTAACGGTCATACGGGGGCGTATAATTTCAGCGCAAATAGTTCCAGGAAGCACAGGTGGGTGGATGACAAACTGAGAGTTGATATGAGTGATTGTCTATAAGGTGGCCCAACTCCACTAATAGGGAGCTTTATTTAGAAGACGGTGCTATATATACACACATATATAGAGAGAGGCATGCTACCTCAGTAGGTGGCCACTCAACTTCTACAAAGCTTATTGGTGCTCAATAATTGGTTTGTGATTGGGATGGGGACTTTGAGGAGTGGTCCTTCGGCCATGCGACTTCTCTTGCCTATTTGATCTCTATATTGTGGCTGCTTGGTCCTCTTATACATAAGTTACAGTAGGTGTGTTCCTCCTGTATGTGTGGGGTGTGAGGTATTGTGTCTATGTATGTATCTGTGTGCGCCTCGGTGCTGAAAAAAAAAGATATTATTCAACTGGAATTTTTTGTTTAAAGAGAAAAAAAAGGAACACAAAAAATATAAATATATATTTGCTTTTTTCTCCCTCTTTGGTGGTAAGCATCTATTCATCAGAACATAGATGCGTTGACCAGTGACGTCACTATCACGTAAATCACGCCCAGAATGGCACAGGTTGGCAAAACAAAGCAGACGGGTGCTGTATTACATAGAAACCAATGAAGCAGTATTTCAATTGAATTTATCATTTCTATTATGTTCAAACTGGGAAAAACTGTCAAGTACACTGAATTTCAGCTCATTGTGTTTTGTCAATGTATCATTGTATGTGCCTGCCCACTGCTTCCAAAACATTGTGAATAAATAAATGATACCCCTAGATTGCAAACCACACCCCCTGGTGTTTGTCCCTGGGTGTACCTGCTAAATGCTTCCAAAGCAGTGTGAAGATTAAACAAACACTTAACCACAGAAATGTATTCATATGTGCATAAATATGCCTAAATAAATACAAACCACATAACCCAAACTATAAGTATAACTCAGCTTCTAGTACTGCCAGCTATGTGTATTAGTTTATTCTGACAACCAGACAATGCGGATGCGCAGGAAGTCTATGATGTAAACATGCCAGTCTATCTTCTGCTGTGGCACTTGGCCAAGTCTCAAATACCGTGAATACATCAAAATGAGACAAGGGGAGATCTGGGCCCAGGTGGTCAATCTTATGTTAGGCTGCAGACATTTAAATGGCTGACATTGAATCCCGGCAGGCCCTTCAGTACATTTAAAGGAAGCTTAGTGATACCCACCCCTCATCGGCTCCCCTCCAGCCACCAAACCCCATAGCTCTAACTCCACACAGCCCCAAGGACAGGTGTCACACTGACCAAAATAGGCAACCAAATTGTTTCCGGTAATGGATTGCATGTGTATTTTCTCAGGGGTGACGGCCTTAGGAAGCTGGAATTGTAGGTTGATGGTATCACTTTCAGAATTTGAAGTACAAGCTAGTTATGGTTTGATTTGATGAGCTAGAAAGTGGCCAGGTGGCAGTGGGGAAGCACTATAAAGTTGCCATGAGTGCACGCTCACAAATCGGTACCCATCCTGATATGACATTGGATGTTGCCAGGATGTAAAACTCCAACAAACAAAACAGCAACAAACACCTGAAGACTTTATGGGTTAAGATTATAGTCCGTGAAAACATGAGAAAGGCGAAAGCTGGCCTTCAGAAAACAAAACACTCAGAAAATCGTCTAGTTTTTTTGACAATATCATTTATATTTCGAGCAATTTCAGCAGACATAAAAGATGTACTAATTAGTTATTTGCTTGCTGTTTGACCTGCATATAGTGATTTAATAGTGTAAGTGATACTTTGTATCAGTCTCCGGTAGACACCAGTCGATACATGGAATACACCCTTCGTGAGAGCGGGTCCTAGATGTTAGGTAAAGTGCATTTTGATTATCTACCGTTGAATTGATATCGGTGATAGGTATTCAGTCAAATCCAGGACCGCCAATTGCACTGGACACCTCCAAACCAGACAATGTAACTCTTAAGCAAAACCTAAGTCGTTGGTTATGTTGACCTGTAGTGTAGATCGTTGTTATGATTGACTTTATCGAATAAATAATAGGTACAATACAAATTAGGAAATTGGTGGATAGAATTGGCGAGAAGTTGGATAGTTTCGTGAAGACTGACAGATGGTGTTTGAACGGATAATTAGATGAGACTGGAGAGGGTGTCCAAGTACTTGTCTTTTTTTTCAATTCAAAATATGTTTGAATGAAAACTAATATTTACTGAGAGGTTTAGTTTATTCAACAAAATGTCTAAGCTTGTAAATGTAGAAAAGCCAATATGGTCGATTTTGAGCCGCTCTGACTACCTGTTTGTCATTTGTTCCAAAGGTCGTGAGTGCAACTATTTCATAAGAAATTGGTCTGACTGCGTTGATATTTAATACAGATATTGCTGACTGGATTAATATAATATCCCATTAGGCAGTATTGTGTTGCTGTAGGGATGTTGAAGAATGTTAACTCAATAACACACACCTGAACATACTCTGAGTGAGTCTGAGTAGTCCCAGGATATATTATGTGTTGGGTAGCAAAGCAATGCACAGAATGCTCTGTTTATGTCTTCATGAAATAGGTACTTTGAGGTCGAGGAGGTAGATGTCTACCCTTCCCTGTGTGATGTCACAGAACTAATAATAATAGCCATGGGTCCATAGGGTCCATAAGAGTCTATTGGTGTTGAGAAGACGAAGTCTGACCTACTAGGTTCGAGCTTAAATAGTCCATTCTATATGTTCTCTTTCATTAAAATACATCGATTATTCATGTCGGGATGCATGTTAAAATCACGTGACCAGATCTTTACGGTTTGTTAGTTATGTATGAGTGGTATTGGTCCACAGGAACATGGTGTTAAGGTGGCTGTCACACTATGACGAACTATGACGAACATTGATAGTGCTTCCACCAGGATTGCGTGTAAGACTCCCATTGCTAAATGATGTGAAGTAGACTGCGTTGTAACTCTGTTTTATGCCTACCGTAGTGCCACTATCTCTCTCCACCAGATGGTTCCTCTTTTTGTCATGGAAATTATGGGCAACCTACACGGTCTCCCTGGGCTCTTTCTGGCCACTACCTTCAGTGCTGCCCTCAGGTAAGCATCTTAAAGTTGTTGAATACATTTAGCTGAAAGACATTAATAAATAAGAGGAGCATGAATAAGACAACATTACCAAAAAATAGCCCAGCTATACAGCCCCTCGTGATGAAACTATTAAATTCACAAACATACGGTTTTGAGTGATAATAGAGGATTTGCTGCATTTTGTTGTAAACCCAGTAATATTCAAAGTGCATAAACAATAAATATATTAGTATTTGTACCTAAATTATTTTTTAAATGGTTTCTATTAAAAAATAAGTACACGAACAAAAATGATAACCAAGTCTTAGCTCTTCAGCATTGATGTTGGAATAGAAATCATTTAGCTTTCATATGCAGGAAACATAGAACCCTTCTATACCCGTGAGGGCACTGTGACAACCACACGACTACTAGCACCCCTAGTGATTAAATAAGGGAGTCAGCCTTCCCGCTCACATACGGCCATGGTTTAAGCGAATTAGACCCACTTACAGCCTTGGCTCTTGTTGGTGAATTTTCTCAGCTCGGTGTCAGGCTCAATTAACGCATTGGCTACCGTGTTCCTTGAAGACTTCATTAGACCGGTTTACAGGAAGGTCAAAGGGCAAGAGATCGTACATGGAACTCTAATTTCAAGACTACTGGGTAAGATTTGTTTCTAATTCAGTGCAATGAATGATATAAGCCTACCTAGAAACTCACAATATATAGGTACGATTTCGAACATGATTTATTTGCAATATGTGTAGTAAAACAGCGTAATGGATGTTAGCTATGAGGGTTATTCCATAGGCCTGATTTCGTACATGATACACGAAAAGTCATATTGGTCTATGAACAGATAGGTACGATTTCGTGCCAGGAACACCATGAATATGGTTTGAAGGCATTCCACACGCTCTCAGAAACTGCGTACCGCATATTTGGTTTTGACATTACATTGTTAATTAAGCCTTTTTGGGAGTGAGAGGTACGAAGTCAAATTATTGTTGCCTCTGTGTATTACTATTAAGTTTGTTTGTTTGTCTCGTGGGGGTGATGAAAACGGGAAATATTGAACCTAGAGCGGAAGTTGAACCCACATCTCTTGCATTCCGGGCCAGAGTGCTAACCATTACACCACTAGGTTCCCTGATGTCACCACCCTATTCACTCCCAACTGTCCATGTGGCCCCTTGCCTCAGAGGTCAGTGCAGACTACTACATTTGTTTCTTGGGGGTTTTGCGTCATAACAACATCTAATGTGATATTAGGATGGCTTATTAAGTATGTTAGCAATACTACGTGTATTTAATCTATACCACATAATGTATCCAAAATATGCTTCTTTTGTTGTTATTCAGCGAATAATGCCTTTTGTCAGCACCAGAGCAATATCAGTTGCAATAATAACCACATGAAAATCCTGTTCGATAATAGAAGCATAATATAAATGAATTATTAGTTGTAATAGTAACTGCAGATATTGCAATACCTCAGGGAGTTTGACGCCCCTGCCCTGCAGAGTTGTAAACCACTGCCTTGTGGTACAGGTTCTTGACAGAACCGAAGGCTAAGGGAGCAACCCCTAAACAGAAAATCATGTCACTGTGGCAGCATTAAGGGCAGTTGATGTATGGAACTCCCAACATCTCCCAACCAGCCACTGCAGGGACAAATAGTTTTGCGCCTGTCTGGACATTTGCTCCCCGAGAGAGTGCCACTGGTAACTTGCAAAAGCCAGCAGTACTTCAACACTTTTGCAGGCAGCTTTCATGAAATGCGATCGAGGCTCTACATACAGGAATGATGGTGAATGTTAGTGTTGGAGGGGAAGTCTCGGAATCTTTCGGGGTTACCAATGGGGTCAAGCAACGTTGTGTACTGGCCCCCACGCTCTTCTCCATCTTCCTATCAGCAATCCTCAATGAGGCTTTCCGAGGCATGGGGGATGGCATCTATATACAGTCCAAAGAGCGCTGACTTATTCAATGACGCGCACTTCAGAGTGAAGACCAAGACTACTCGCAGATGACAGTGCACTGGTTGCCCACTCTGCTGAAGAGATCCAGAAAATAGTGGACGCTTTCTCCGATGCATCAAAGAAGTTTGGCCTGAAGATTAACATCAAGAAGACGGAGGCACTGTACCAACCCAACTCTACAAGAACCCGAGAGGAGGATATCATGGTTTACGGAAACAAGCTGAACTCTGTTCCGGAATTCACCTACCTCGGAAGCACTATATCAAGTGATGGACACATTGATGCTGAAATACAGAGGAGGATGGCCAAGGCTAGAGCATCTTTCGGCCGACTATGCCAGAGACTCTGGAACAACCACCATGTATCGATGCGGGTCAAAGGCAAGATCTACCATGCAATTGTGCTATCCACCCTACTATACGGAGCCGAGGCCTGGACAGTGTACAGATGACAGGTGAAAAAGCTGCATGCCTTCATGATGTGACATCTGCGTTCAATCATGAGGCTAACCTGGAAGGACAAAGTGACAAATAAGGAAATACTCGAACAGACAGGGCTGCCCTCTATGGAAGATCTTCTGATCAAAAAGAATCTCCGGTGGACTGGACACCTCATGAGGATGTCATCAGACAGGCTACCAAAGCAGATCTTCTACTCTCAATGGTCTTCTGGTTACAGAAAGAGAGGGTGCCTTCGTCTCTGGTTGAAGGATACCATCAAGAGAAACCTGAAGCTGAGAGACATTAAGACTGACTCATGGACATCACTCTCACAGCAGAGAGCTAAATGGAGAGCTACAGTCAAGTAATGAAAGCAGTCTTTGTCGCATCGTGACCGACAACATGATGATGATGATGAACTGCAATTCCAGTTCCACAAAAGTATTATGCAATTGGTGAATATGCATCACATGGTATTGCATTATTCTAGAATTGTCTTTAAACACTTCTTTTTTCCTTTGTCTTTCTCTCTTCCCTTTTTTTTTCTCAAAAAGATATAACATATCTCCAATACACATATATATATCATAATGTAAATATGGAAATCAGTGGATCCAATTACCAATACCACATCTTAGAAACCCGCCCATTGTTGAATCCCATCACAAGTGTTTTGTATTGTGTGGCCTAATGATGGGATCGGAAGTCTGAGATTACAGTGGGGACTTACATCAGACAGGTTTTATGTCAATTTCAAGGAAAATGTTAGGTAATAGGTTTTGAAAGTTTGATTTTGTGCTGAAGTAAAGATGTGAAAATTTGCCTATCGACACCATGCATCTACCCAGACCTTTTAAAAACTAACTTTTATATTGTAAGACAATCTTTTTTGCTTAATTATAATCAATAAAATGTTGTTTGAATGTGTTGTGTGTGTTAAAATGATGTTACATGGTGAATTCTAATGTTTTTCTCAATTTGTATAAGATTAAAAATGAAAAGTGAAAATAATTAAACTCTGACATATACACAAGGTGTAAACGTTCATATGAGCATGGGTTCTGCTATTATTTGGAATGTTTTCACGTTTGGTTTCCATGTCACAAATATAATCCACATCTAATATTTCTGAATGCCTGGCCGCGTTTGGGACACCAGATAATATTAAAAACTCTTCCCCTTCATATCACCTGTGATGCTGTTATTCAAATACCGACTATCAACTCATTAGCCAATACTAAGGAAGAAGGAAGACAAGTCACACAGATAAACAGTGGAGAAGTTGTGCTTTATTGGCATCATCTCCTGTCCACCTACCAGTGACCTATCATCCACACTCCTTAGCTTATGTCCACACAGTATCTCATTACTACTTTTGCCTGTATAGAAACCAGTGCCTACAGCCCATGGGACAGGAGTCCTATGGCTGTGTACACACTCAATTGGAATATATGAATTTTGCTAGCATCAGACAGAGTGTCTGGGGTTCCTGCTCAAGAGTAGGTGTGTCTCGCTCAAGAGCCAGGAGTAGAGTGATTTCTCTTCAGTGTGTCTGAAGCAGAATCTTGAATAATGAATGAATCTCAGAATGAGGCTAGTCTGGTCAGAGAGCCAAGGTAGCATAGGTGACTGGGCAGTCCCACAGTCAGCCAATCAGGCGCCCCCACAGCTGGGGTGGGAGCCAACCCCCAGTGGAGGTGGCTGTCACTCAAGTCAGCTGCAGGTGGTGCCCTGAGTGCATATGCAAATGAGGCTGTGGTGGGCCCGCCCCACGGTCATGGGTGGGCAGGTAGTTGCAACAGTTACAATAAATCTCTGTTAATATG
Organism: Branchipolynoe longqiensis; assembly: GCA_030323885.1. Taxonomy (NCBI): domain Eukaryota; kingdom Metazoa; phylum Annelida; class Polychaeta; order Phyllodocida; family Polynoidae; genus Branchipolynoe; species Branchipolynoe longqiensis. Next base: position 71,175,743 of record CM059194.1, on the reverse strand, counting down.
ACCCTTTCTCCAATTGCACTCTTTATGGATACATAGAGAAACATGTCAATAATCATGTACTGTCTTCTTATATAGAAACATCTCTTCAATAGTCTCAGGCATCATATATAACATATATTTCACATCACTTATTATCATGTACAAAGGGAGTGGGATACTATCACTTTTAGTTTACATAACATTGTCCCCACTCCGTCACCCAAGAATAATAATGCTCTCTGCCAATATATAATTCTTAACCGAAAATCCGTATATCTTTACACACAGTTTCTGAGAACTACCCATATCGCATAAACATGTCCATTTGCGACCATTTGACGTCCGAGATGCATATATTGTCTAGTGTTCGGTGGGAGTTGGGGTGGGGGTCATGTTTATCAATGCTTTTTTCCTAGAAAATAGACAATGATGTGAGAGGAGAATCCAGTAAAGGACCTCACTAATTAGCGTGTGACAATAACAGTCGTTGCAGCCAGCATCGTCTGCTGTCAACCAACAACTCTTAGTGGCTGGCCGATATGTTATCTAACATAGTGACACCTTAGTGTCAGGATGAGTACCGACTTGTGACAGTGTATACTCATGTTGGTTTTATAGTGCTGCCTAGCTCGGACCGTACCACAAGAATCATGACCCATAATTGTACTCATTGCAACTGAGTCACATTATCCTGACACTAAGCCGACCATTCCTTGTCCTAGTAATTCTGCCAGTCAGGATCCTGAATTGTCTCATTGTCCGTTAGAAGGTACTCTATTATGCTATCTCTATTTGCAGCGGTGACATTTGGGATATTGACAATGAGCATGGCGTTCTTGACCGAGTTATTTGGGTCGACCGTGATCCAGATCGCCTTCTCCATCTTCGGCATGATCGGGTCCCCGCTGATGGCCATCCTCACACTCGGCATGTTTGTGCCCTTTGTCAATGCGTGGGTGAGTCAAAGTGATGAACGATATGGCGGACATGCACTCTGCAAGCCTATCTTTCCTCAACCCCCACCCACATTTGTATAATAATAATAGTATTTCTTTTTCGAATACCAGTTAGTTTTTTTGTATATTAGTTGATTAAGCAGGGGCAGTTTCAATCGTGGACAATTGGTCTTCCTCATCCCCCTACTCCTTGCCCTATCCTAGTAATGCCGCAGACCAGGCTAGGTAGCGACAAGTATGAATTTTTAAGTCATTGGTTTGACTCGGACAGGGTACGAACCCGGGAGTTCGAATCCCACGACCTACCAGAACGGGAGGTTAACGCTCAAGTCATTCAGCCATCGTGTCTGGTACAGTGGACTAGCCTGGGTTGAGCATGGGGGAGGGGGGGTTCTGGAGGAAGCTGTGACTAAAGTCATGTTGGCCCAACCATGTCAATGCCAGCGATGTGAAAGTACAACGTCTGAACACTTTGACTTCTGGATACTGAATGGTTTATTCATGGCCCAGGGCTCGCTCAACCCGCCGGCTAAACTTTCCATGACGTCATCTCATTTACATAATCCTTTGTCCAAACCTTTGCATCTCATTATCATATATTAGCCACATGCCTATACATCTATTACGCATATATCACAAGCGACATGCAAACCTTGGGGGGTTGGGGTATGTCCCCCCCCCTCCCGGCCCACCGCCCACATTTTTTACATTTTTTGTATCAAATTGGTGTATTCTGGTGACATTTTGATACACATTTCACTATTTTTATTTCTGCTTTTCTTTCTTTTAGAGGGGGGAGGTTTCCGGGGAAACCAGGACCCCCCCCTAAATACGCCACTGTAGTAAGTCTATTGGGGGGGGGGGATTGCTCAAAGAAAACGGGATACGAATATAGCACTTCAGTGAATCAAACTCGAGCCGACGCCGGTGTTGCCCACGTGACCAGTGTTTTGCTGATTGTCCTGTGCAGGGGGCGCTGTGCGGACTAGTAGCCAGCCTTGGCATCACGTGCTGGGTGGGGTTCGGCCGGATTATCCTGGAGATCCCGAACGATCCTCTTCCGGTGTCCACTGAGGGCTGCTACAACATAACCGGACCTGTCACCACTGAGCTTGTCCCGACCTCTGACACGCCGGAGTAAGTAAGGCTCTGGCCCGCCAGCTGAACTACTTGGTAATTATGCTGCTTCAGCAGTGCACCACATGGTACCACCTTCCCTTATCCATTTATAATTAGAATAGTAGGTCAGCCATCAGGCAGGCTAGTAGGTCGGCCATCATACAGGCTAGTAGGTCGGCCATCAGGCAGGCTAGTAGGTCAGCCATCAGACAGGCTAGTAGGTCAGCCATCATACAGGCTAGTAGGTCAGCCATCAGGCAGGCTAGTAGATCAGCCATCAGGCAGGCTAGTAGGTCAGCCATCAGGCAGTCTAGTAGGTCAGCCATCAGGAAGGCTAGTAGGTCAGCCATCAGGCAGGCTAGTGGGTTAGCCATCAGACAAGCTAGTGGGTCAGCCATCAGGCAGGCTAGTGGGTCAGCCATCAGGCATGCTAGTTGGTCAGCCATCAGGCAGGCTAGTGGGTCAGCCATCAGGGAGGCTAGTGAGTCAGCCATCAGGCAGGCTAGTGGGTCCGCCATCAGGCAGGCTAGTAGGTCAGCCATCAGGCAGGCTAGTGGGTCAGGCATCAGGCAGGCTAGTGGGTCAGCCATCAGGCAGGCTAGTGGGTCAGCCATGAGGGTCATCATCATCATCATGCTGTCGGTCGCGATGCGACAAAGACTGCTTTCATTACTTGACTGCCGCTCTCCATTTAGCTCTCTGCTGTGAGAGTTGTGTCCATGAGGCAGTCTTAATGTCTCTCAGCTTCAGGTTTCTCTTGATGGTATCCTTGAACCAGAGACGAGGGCACCCTCTCTTTCTGTAACCAGAAGACAGTTCAGAATAGAGGATCTGCTTTGGTAGCCTGTCTGATGACATCCTCATGAGGTGTCCAGTCCACCGGAGATTCTTTTTGATCAGAAGATCTTCCATAGAGGGCAGCCCCGTCCATTTGAGTATTTCCTTATTTGTCACTTTGTCCTTCCAGGTTAGCCTCATGATTGAATGCAGATGTCGCATAATGAAGGCATGCAGCTTTTTCACCTGTCATCTGTACATTGTCCAGGCCTCGGCTCCGTATAGTAGGGTGGATAGTATGATTGCACGGTAGATCTTGCCTTTGACCCGAATGGACACATGGTGGTTGTTCCAGAGTCTCTGGTGTAGTCGGCCGAAAGATGTGCTAGCCTTAGCCATCCTCCTCTGTATTTCAGCATCAATGCGTCCTTCACTTGATATAGTGCTTCCGAGGTAGGTGAATTCCGAAACAGAGTTCAGCTTGTTTCCGAGAACCATGATCTCCTCCTTTCGGGTTCTTGTAGAGTTGGGTTGGTAGAGCAGCTTAGTGTCTTCTTGATGTTAATCTTCAGGCCAAACTTCTTTGATGCATCGGAGAAAGCATCCACTATTTTCTGGATCTCTTCAGCAGAGTGGGCAACGAGTGCACTGTCATCTGCGAATAGCAGCTCTCTCACCAGTATCCGAGTAGTCTTGGTCTTCGCTCTGACCCTCTTCCCTCATGGTCTTTGCCATGAGGGTAAGTTCAGTATTATGGGATAAGGTGGTGGGTTGCTGTGGAAACGGTGTTGTTATCACGAGTGCATTGCGTTTGGGGGGAAGCTATCCCTTATAAGGTCTTTGTGTCTCAGCTTAGTGTCATCTGGGGCCTATTTTATCTAGACGAGGAGGGTTGGTTGATGTTCAGAGTTGATTGTGTAGGAGAGCTGGACTATGGGGTTAGGGGTGGAGGGAATACTGAGTCAATTTAATCAAACATGTTCACTGCAGCCTGTGATGTCAGTTTTGACGTGCTTGTCAACATTTATTTTGCACATTTATACTTCATATATCTCAAAAGCTAGACATTTAAAATAAAAGTTATTTCAAACTAAAGTAACATAGATTATCAACCTAATTATTTACCTACACATCTATAAACTGAAAATCACCGGACTATGCAACTTTAACCTCCCTCCACGCCTCAGAGCACCCCGCTATACTCGGCAGCCTGCAAACTCTACGCTGCGCGAACTGCGTCAAGCTGCTCCGGGCTAGGGTTGGTTATTGCAGTTTTACGTCCTGGCAACATCTAAGGTCATATCAGGACGTTACCAACTTGTGACATTGTGCACTCATGGCGATTTTATAGTGCTACCCCACTGGCAAATCAGGCCACCGGCACCATGACCCGATATTCCACTCAGTCACATTATCCTGATACTGAACTAACCAGTCCTTCTCCTATCCTATTAATGCCAAGTGCCTGGCTAGGAAGCGACAAGTATGAATTTTATAAGTCATTGGTTTGACTCGACCGGGAACCGAATTCCCGATCTCCAGCATGCAACGCTTGCACTCTACGATTCGACCGCCACGGCCGGTCACTCGGGGCTACGCGATGCAGAGGAGTGTTAAATTACCACCATCGTGTAATGAACACTAATTTCCATGAACCCAATTGAAGCGCGAATCCTTACTCGGCCTAATGGGCATGACGCGTGCACACCTGTATACAGTATAACCCCGTTAAACCAAACTTGAAGGGACCCTAGAAATATGTTTTGATTAACCGATCATTGGTTTAACTGAGCTTTGACTGACTTTAACTTGGCTTTGGCAACAACTGTGGTGCATTATGAATGTAATATACAATGTGTGTGGACACTTTGATTATTGTTTTTTATGCATATACAGTTTAACCCCATTAAACCAAGCTCGGTTAAATCAAACCATCGGTTAATCCGAACTCTTTTCGGCGATCCGTCAAAATACTACCATTTATCATATAAAAAAGTCTCAGATGACCTTAAAACCACATGAAAGTTTGGTTTAACTGTACCGGAAGTGGCCTGGGGCCAACAATTTTGTTTTGATTAAGCGACACTTTGGTTTCACCAACTTTGGTTTAACCAACTTTTTTATATGATAAATGGTAGTATTTTGCCAGGCCGCCGACAAAAGTTTGGATTAACCGATGGTTTGGTTTAACCGAGCTTGGTTTAACGGGGTTGTACTGTACTGTGTAGTAATGCACACTTCGCCGAATGAGTTGAGCGTCTGTCTGCCGTTTTGGTAGATTGTGGGATTCGCAACCCACGTGTTCGAACCCTGGTCGAGTCAAACCAATGAGTTAAAAATGTATTCTTGTGCAAATTGATACTTGTCGCTTCCTCGCCTGGCACTCTGCATTATTAGGATAAGGCAAGGACTGGTTGGCTCAGTGTCAGGATAATGTGACTGATGGCGATATCAGGTCATGGTGGTATTGTGGCCTGGTCTCCCAGTAGGGAAGCACTACAAAGTCACCATGAGTGCACACTGTTAGAAGTCAGTACCCATCCTGATATGACCTTACATGTTGCCAGGAGGTAAAACCCCAATAACCAACCAATAAACACTTCGCTGCCGTCGGTGTTTTCGCGTTTAAATGAAAGACCTGACGGTCAGAAAGGCGCAGAGAAGCCATCCTCTGACACCACCTGACTCAGATGTCATCATCACTATCATCATCATCATGCTGTCGGTCGCGATGCTACAAATACTGCATGTTGCGTTGTGTTCCTCCTAGCTGATTTTCCGCTGTCGACGGAAGATGAGCTCGAGCAGCGTGGTCCTTGGTAACCCGGGCGACGACCGAGCCGGTATGGTGTTTTGTGCGGTTGTACATTTCATGAAAGCTGCCTGCAAGAGTGTTGAAGTGCTGCTGGCTTTTGCAAGTTACCAGCGGCACTCTCTCGGGGAGCAAATAAAGGTTTCACACTGGCAAGAACATGTCCAGACAGGTGCAAAACTATTTGTCCCTGCAGTGGCTGGTCGGGAGATGTTGGGAGTTCCATACACCAACCGCCCTTAATGCTGCCACAGTGACATGGTTTTCTGTTTAGGGTTTGCTCCCTTAGCCTTCGGTTCTGTCAAGAACCTGTACCACAAGGCAGTGTTTTACAACTCTGCAGGGCAGGGGTGTTAAACTCCCTGAGGTATTGCAATACCTGCAGACCATACTGTCACTGACAACAGCATGAAAGGCACATAGAAGCCATCCTCTGACACCACCTGACTCAGATGGCACCATCACTAACAACAGCATGAAAGGCACATAGAAGCCATCCTCTGACACCACCTAACTCAGATGGCACCATCACTAACAACAGCATGAAAGGCGCATAGAACCCATCCTCTGACAACACCTGACTCAGATGTCACCGTCACGAACAACAGCATCTCTCCACTAACATCTGCCATTGCACTCTAACAGCTGTGGATATACAGGTCGTGCACCGAGGACACAGCGCAAATAGGCAGAATGGCAGTCAGTTCTGACTGGACAGTGTATGATGAGAAAGTGGTATAATCAGTTTAACTAATTCAGCTTCTCACTTTTTAACTTACCTCACACGTAGTGGGGAATATCCTCTCTGGATACCAGTATGTCGTTAGCTTCCCGTTCGTTCGATTCCAAGCCGAATCAAACCAAAACCGTACACAATTTATGCGTCTTTGCTATCTTCCTTGATGCACAGCATTACTAGGTTTGGGTAAGGACTGGTTGGTGCTAGGATGGTTTGTTGTTGGAGTTTTACGTCCTGGCAATTTCCTTAGTGCTAGGATAATAGTGATAATATAGGGTTTTGCGACTCACATTGTCCGTGATATAAAGAGCGAATATAAAAGTGTTGTGTTGTGTTGGCAGGAGGACGTGGTTGAAGATATACGACCTGTCCTACATGTACTACTCCGTGCTCGCCATGCTGGTGGCAGTCGTAGTCGCCTTGCCCGTCAGTCTAGCAACAGGTGAGTCAGTTAGAACACACACATAATAGACTAGTGCAGTAGTGTAAGGGAGCAGTAGTGTCATAACAAAGTAGTGTAGTACAATAGTGTAATAGTACAGTGGTGTCATAAGGTAGCAGTACAGTAGTGTAGTAGTACAGTAGTGTAGTAGTACAGTGGTGTAGTAGTACAGTGGTGTAGTAGTACAGTGGTGTAGTAGTACAGTAGTGTAGTAGTACAGTGGTGTAGTAGTACAGTAGTGTAGTAGTACAGTAGTGTAGTAGTACAGTAGTGTAGTAGTACAGTAGTGTAGTAGTACAGTGGTGTAGTAGTACAGTGGTGTAGTAGTACAGTGCTGTAGTAGTACAGTAATGTAGTAGTACAGTAGTGTAGTGGTACAGTAGTGTAGTAATACAGTAGTGTAGTACTACAGTAGTGTAGTAGTACAGTGGTGTAGTAGTACAGTAATGTAGTAGTACAGTAGTGTAGTAGTACAGTGGTGTAGTAGTACAATAGTGTAGTAGTACATTAGTGTAGTAGTACAGTAGTGTAGTAGTACAGTAGTGTAGTAGTACAGTGGTGTAGTAGTACAGTGGTGTAGTAGTACAGTGGTGTAGTAGTACAGTGGTGTAGTAGTACAGTAGTGTAGTAGTACAGTAGTGTAGTAGTACAGTAGTGTAGTAGTACAGTGGTGTAGTAGTACAGTGCTGTAGTAGTACAGTAATGTAGTAGTACAGTAGTGTAGTGGTACAGTAGTGTAGTAATACAGTAGTGTAGTACTACAGTAGTGTAGTAGTACAGTGGTGTAGTAGTACAGTAATGTAGTAGTACAGTGGTGTAGTAGTACAATAGTGTAGTAGTACATTAGTGTAGTAGTACAGTAGTGTAGTAGTACAGTAGTGTAGCAACACAGTAGTGTAGTAGTACAGTAGTGTAGTAGTACAGTAATATAGTGGTGTAGTAGTACAGTGGTGTAGTAGTACAGTGGTGTAGTAGTACAGTGGTGTAGTAGTACAGTGGTGTAGTAGTACAGTAGTGTAGTAGTACAGTAGTGTAGTAGTGTAGTAGTACAGTGGTGTAGTAGTACAGTAGTGTAGTAGTACATTAGTGTAGTAGTACAGTAGTGTAGTAGTACAGTAGTGTAGCAGCACAGTAGTGTAGTTTTGTTTGTTTGTTTGTTGTTGTTTTACGTCCTAGCAACATCTAAGGTCATATCAGGACGGGTACCGACTTGTGACAGTGCACACTCATGGCGACTTTATAGTGCTGTCCCACTGGGAAACCAGGCCGCCGGCACCATGACCTGGTATCCCACTCAGTCACATTATCCTGACAGTCCTTGCCCTATCCTAATAATGCCGAGCGCCTGGCTAGGAAGCAACAAGTATCAATTTTAAAGTCATTGGTTTGACTCGACCGGGACTCGAACCCACGACCCCACGATCTACCAGCACGGGAGACGGACGCTCTAACTCATTCGGCCATCCCATCTGGTCAGCAGTAGTGTAGTAGTACAGTGGTGTAGTAGTACAGTAGTGTAGTAATATAGTAGTGTAGTAGTACAGTAGTGTAGTAGTACAGTAGTGTAGTAGTACAGTGGTGTAGTAGTACAGTAGTGTAGTAGTACAGTGGTGTAGTAGTACAGTAGTGAAGTAGTACAGTAGTGTAGTAGTACAGTGGTGTAGTAGTACAGTAGCATAGTATTACAGTAGTGTAGTAGTACAGTGGTGTAGTAGTACAGTAGTGTAGTAGTACAGTAGTGTAGCAGCACAGTAGTGTAGCAGCACAGTAATGTAGTAGTACAGTAGTGTAGTAATACTGTAGTGTCATAATATAGTAGTACAGTAGTGTATTAGTACAGTAGTGTAGTAGTACAGTAGTTTAGTAGTACAGTTGTGTAGGTTACAGTAGTGTAGTAATTTAAAACAGTAGTCTAGTACTAGTACAGTAGTGTCATAATGTTGTAGAACAGTGGTGTAGTAATGTAGTAGTACAATAGTGTAGTTGTACAGTAGTGAAGTAATGTAGAACTGTAGTGTAGTACTAGTAGAGTAGTGTCATGATGTAGTAGGACAGTGGTGTAGTAATGTAGTAGTGCAGTAATGTAGAACAATAGTTTAGTAATGAGTAGGGTAGTAGACTAGTGTAGTTGCAGACTAGTGTAGTAGCGTAGTGTTGTAGTAGTGCAGTAGTACAATAGTTTAGTAATGAGTAGGGTAGTAAACTAGTGTAGTATTAGAGTAGTATTGTAGTAGAGTAGTGTTGTAGTGCAGTAATACAGTAGTTTAGTAATTAGTAGGGTAGTAGACTAGTGTAGTAGTAGAGTAGTGTTGTAGTAGTGCTGTAGTACAGTCGTTCAGTAATGATTAGGGCAGTAGACTGGTGTAATAGTAGACTAGTGTTGTAGTAGAGTAGTGTTGTAGTAGTGCTGTAGTACAGTCGTTCAGTAATGAGTAGGGTAGTAGACTAGTGTAGTTGCAGACCAGGTGTTTTAGTAGAGTTGTGTTGTAGTAGTGCAGTAGTACAGTAGTTTAGTAATGAGTACCGTACTAGACTAGTGTAGTAGTAGACTAGTTGTGTAGTAGTGCAGTAGTACAGTAGTTCAGTAATGAGTAGGGCAGTAGACTGGTGTAATAGTAGACTAGTGTTGTAGTAGAGTAGTGTTGTAGTAGTGCAGTAGTACAGTAGTTTAGTAATGAGTAGGATAGTAGACTAGTGTAGTTGCAGACTACTGTTGTAGTAGAGTAGTGGTGTAGTATTGCAGTAGCACAGTAGTTTAGTAATTAGTAGGGTATTAGACTAATGTAGTAGTAGACTAGTGTTGTAGTAGAGTAGTGTTGTGGTAGTGCAGTACTACAGTAGCTTAGTAATGAGTATGGTAGTATACTAGTGTAGATGCAGACTAGTGTAGTAGTAGAGTACTGTTGTAATGCACTGAAATGCATTTGTCTTTTAAGAAACATGATTTCTTTTGAAATGCTGCCATTATGCTGGCATTATGCTTCGGTAAATTGCCAGTAGAGCTGAGAGTTTAGCAGAGTTAATGGGTCTATAGCATGAGCTGAAAGCATGCTTTTGACTTTGGTGGAATATTTTCATTTGCTAAAGTTGTAATCGATTAGTACCTTATTGCAGCGGTCATGTAAATCCCAAGAACAATCGATACCATTCCCAATTTAGAAGATTGCTATTTACATCAGCAGTATATCCAAATATATTCAGCTATTATTAGCATTTACGTTGATTGTAATGTTTTTGGAATGAAATGTAATGCTATTTTAATTGGTTTAAAATAAACAATTGTGCTACAATTTTAAGATTGATATAATTAAGTGGGCATTGAATTGTTGATCGTCAATGGTGGGCTTAGTAATCTGAATAATTTGTGTTATTTTGTTATTGCTTGTGTGAATCAATACGACGTGCGTCATTAACAGAAGTGCCTCGGGTCCCCAGGGGCTGTATGGCCAGGTCTTATTCACAGCCACCTTCATGTTACTATTGTTAGTCACAAATAGTCATAAGCACGCAGTCAATGCTGGACAATGAGACATGGTGTCGATATTCACCATACAATTTGACCAAATGGACTTCGATGCTGATCGCCTGCCAACATTTACACATGACATGTTTGTATTTAAAACAATAGGCACTGAATTCATTTTTATTTCCATCGCGTGCTGCTACTGTACGACGTACCCAGTACCCGCTCTGACGTCAGAAGTGGTAATTAAACAGTAGCCTCTAGCTATCACCGAATTTAACCCACACCCTCACAGCCCTAATCAACCCTTATGAAGTGGACTCATCTGCTTCAAATGCTTCATTTGTATTTATCTCTTGTACTTTCGCCCAGGTCGGAACAAAGGGCGCGACCTTGACCCTCGGCTATTCTTTACCTTTGCCAGCGAGGGTCCTTGTTGTGGTGGGCAGGAGGCTGCTGAGGCAGAGAAGGAGGAGTCAGTAGAGTCGGACCCTGGCCCTGCAGCTCCATCGCACATAAAGGTATGTCTATAGATGAGTAGCTCCGAGCAGCTGGAGACATTGTAAGAAATGGCCTTATTTGTTGGTGGGTGCTAGTTGCCAAGTGAATCGATAGGTAGATTCACTTGGCAACCCAGCACCCACCAACAAATAAGGCGTATGTCCACACGTGCACACCGCCCCACAGAGTGTGTTGGCTTTTTGTGTCACCTGTTAGCGCTTTCCTCGGTTCACTCGGTCGTTGGTTGGAATAAACAATTCCCCAAACTGGTTACATAGTGACTGGTGCCTTCCTACATATTTAGCACAAATTTCTAAAACCATCCATGTTCGTCGAATCACACAAGATGTAGTTTTACTGCCCACACATTTCCGATTGCGATTAGATTAGAATGCATTTTCACAAGAATAGCATTAACATCAAGTGCATGAATAGTCTTATCATTGCGGAACCAGATTCCTGCACAGATATTTGAGCTATGACGGTCCAGAAGGCCGGGCTATATGGGCTAAAGCTAAGGTTCCATATACCGTACGCGGTATGCGAATGCGGGAAAAAAAAGGGAAAAGCATGTAAACACACAGTAGTGCTTCCAGATGTCCCAATGCGAATGCGGCAAGTGGATCGGTACGAGGACCGATCGGTGCGAATGTGAATGCGAATGCGAATGCAGCCCCATTTGTAATAAGAAACAACAGTAACTTTGACTTTCCTTCACAAATTTGTAGAAAGAAAGAGCGAAAATCGCATAGTTATATCTATGCTACATGCAGCATTCGCATGTCACATGCTGCATATGGAATCTTATGCTAGGTACACCCCTACCGTTTACGACTCGCGCACTAAAACTTTGCGCCCGACGTGACCCGATCGCGACCCGATCGCGATTAAAACCGAAGATAAGGGATGCGCACATATACCGACTGGCGCGCGCACATATACCGTCCGATTCGCGACTGCGAGCCACGCACCTGGTGGGTTTTGCGTGAACTACGTCACCATCAGCGCCATCTAGCACTTTCCTTGCGCCGATTCACGACTACGGTGCATGCACCAGGTGGGTTTTGCGGGAACTATGTCGCCATCAGCGCCATCTAGCAGTTTCCTTGTGCCTGCCGCGGGTCGGGTTTTGCGCGACAGGTAAGAATTTACTTGACACAATTTCCTTGCGCCTGTAGCCTCTCAGTCGCGATTTACTTGACCTAACTTTATCAGGCTATATTTTACTCTCATGCGCAATTTCCTTGCGCCTGTAGCCTCTCAGTCACGATTTACTTGACCTAACTTTATTAGACTATATTTTACTATATTTAACCCTGCCGCCAGATTTTCAATTGTTTCCTTGCGAATTTCCTTGTGCCTGCCGCAACTTATTAATTAAATACAAGAGACAGGTCCGTGTTTCCCACATTTCCACCATCGCAATCTCCGTCTCGCTCGTCCAGTCCGCCATTTTTATCAGTTGTGTATGGAAAACATCACATGAGCATTTTCCGGCCCGGCGATTGGTTGTTCGTTAAAACTCAAAAGCGACCGGTCGGTGGCTAGTACGCATATACCGTTTAAGATACGACCGACCGCACGCACCGCCCAATTTTCAATCGTCCCGATTCGTTTTTCGAATTGCTTGCGATTTCAGTTTTAAGCCCTAAAACTGAGTTGTAATCGCAAATCGCGGACGTCTGGTGTGCTAGGGGTCCGCACCCACCTAACGACTAATGAGATCCTATACGCGAATCGCGTCGTAAACGGTAGGTGTGTACCTAGCATAAGCTTTAGTCAGAAACACATTAACAGTGGTCTATTAATACACACATGGCATTGGACTGAAATGTGGACGGGACTAATACTCTTACTTTAATTTACTCACAATTATGAGAGTATGTACATTGGGGATTGGAAGCTATTTCGAAGATGCATTGCATCCGGTAATCGCTGTTTTATTCACAAATCACCGACTGTAATTGTCAGGTACCATTCGCACGGTTTGGCATGATGGTACAAGTACCTTCACATGGTGTGACATGATGGTACGAGTACCATTCGCAGAGTGTTACCTTTGTGCTGGTCTAAGTGATGGGCTGAGTGTTGGTATGGGTACCATTTGCACAGTGCCCCCTTTGAGCTGGTCTGAGTGGTGGGCAGAGTGTTGGTACGAGTACCATTCGCACAGTGCTATCTATGAGCTGGTCTGAGTGTTGGGCTGAGCATTGGTACGAGTACCATTCGCACAGTGCTACCTTTGTGCTGGTCTAAGTGATGGGCTGATTGTTGGTATGGGTACCATTTGCACAGTGCTACCTTTGAGCTGGTCTGAGTGTCCATTGGTACGAGTACCATTCGCACAGTGCTACCTTTGAGCTGGTCTGAGTGTGTCAGGCTGAGTGTTGGTACGAGTACCATTCATACAGTGCTATCTATGAGCTGGTCTGAGTGTCGGGCTGAGTGTTGGTACGAGTACCATTCGCACAGTGCTACCTTTGAGCTGGTTCAAGTGGCAGGCTGAGTGTTGGTATGAGTACCATTCGCACAGTGCTACCTTTGAGCTAGTCTGAATGTCAGGATGAGTACCATTCACACAGTGCTATCTATGAGCTGGTCTGAGTGTCGGGCTGAGCGTTGGTACGAGTACCACTCGCACAGTGCTATCTTTGAGCTGGTCTGAGTGTCGGGCTGAGTGTTGGTACGAGTACCATTCACACAGTGCTATCTATGAGCTGGTCTGAGTGTCGGGCTGAGTGTTGGTACGAGTACCATTCGCACAGTGCTATCTATGAGCTGGTCTGAGTGGCGGGCTGAGTGTTGGCATGAGTACCATTCGCACAGTGCTATCTTTGAGCTGGTCTGAGTGGCGGGCTGAGTGTTGGTACAAGTACCATTCTCACAGTGCTATCTTTGAGCTGGTTCGAGTGGCGGGCTGCAGGCAGGCCGGTCGTCTAGCGGGATGTGCTGAGCTGGCCCCTTGTGGAGGTGTGCTTATTTCAGACTAACAAACTGCGGAGAAGTACTGCCTGCCTAATGCTACCGGACAAATTAGCTGCCTCTCCTCACTCTATTATTAACCCCGGGTCCTCTGGTATTTTCTACCTCCAGGCGGCGCTTTGAGCCCCTAAATTTACTTATCTATAGCAGTCATTAAAGCTGCATAGTCCGAGGTAGGACGCGGTGGTCGAATTGGTGAGAGCGATGGCTTCAAGTGTGGAAGATTGTGAGTTCGAATCCTGACCGAGTCAAACCAATGACCTACAATATGTCAATTTCACTATCTAGCCTGGCGCTTTGCATTACTAGGAGAGGACAAAGACTGGTTTGCTCAGTGTCAGGATAATGTAACTAAGTGGGATATCAGGCTATGATGCCAGCAGCACTATAAAGTCGCTATGCGTGTGCATTGTCACAAATCGGTACCCTATGATATGACCATAGATGTTGCTAGTATGTAAAATCCCAACAGTCCTCTAAACCATCAAATTTCAAAACCTAATTACTTATCCAGATTTTATCCTGCATATTCAAACTAGATATCGGTGCACTTATTAAGCTTTTGGTGCTGTATATCAGGGAATACTAAGTCAATTTGATACTTTGTTACTGCTGAAGGATATGTTAATTAGCATTTTGACATGCATGCCAAAATTAATAAATTTGGCATATTTCTACTTCAAATATCTCGAAAGTTGGCCATTTATAATGAAAGTTATTTCAAACTAAAAATCAAGGTAGATTATAAATAATCTAAGAAAATATGTAGAAACTCAAAATCATTAAAGACTGCAACTTTAATTATTTTAATAGTTACCATGTGCATATTTGTCATAGTCCTCGCAAGTGCCTATTCAGCACCATTTGCTATTTGTGTTCGACTTGTTAATGAGTTCTCTTGCCGGGTTTCTTCGTCATATCTGCTAATAGACATTGACCCTGTGCAATTTACTGAGTCAACAGGTGAATGAGATCATGAATGGATACCACCAAGTCATACAACAACGACTTAGATGTTAATTTTATCATGGATTTATCACAAATAAAATAAGAGTAAATAATTTCCTTAAAACAAAAATATCCCTTTTCATGACACCAATATTAGAACCATTCTGGGGTCTAAATCATTCAATCCTGGGATGCATCCATGCATATAGGATTCAGACTATTCAGGGTAAAACCACTAAATGGCTCCAACAGTTAGGGTTTACAACAGGGGTGTAAAGACAAGCAAGGGAAGCCGCAGAATGCTGCTGGTGCCCAAGATGAAAGATTCCCTAACTATTAACCAGAAATAACTACTACCATTGAAACAATATATTCAGAAAACAGAGAAATACAGAGAAATATACGATCAAGTTACTTCCATGCAGTAAGTAGTGCAGCACTTCAATAGAGTACAGTGGGTAACGTTAATAGAAGTCTACACCTTTGGCTCCCACATCAAACCGGGTATGGTGTAAACTATAAATTGATTCTAGGGAAGTGTCTTTAGTTTTGCATATAATCTTGTCCCTATTCAGAAATCCCAATTTTAAAACGCTCAAGCGGGCCTTAGTCTTGTAGAACTCTAAACATTCACACTTCTCTGGTATTGTGGCTGAATGTAAAACATACTATCACTGCTATGCTTCACCGTATGTCAATACAGTAAAACCTCTCTAAAAGACCACCTCCACAAATTGACCACTCCCCTATGCAATTCCATTGTAGTGATAACAAAAACCTCCCTAAACCGACCACCTCCCTAAATGGAGCATTTAAAGTCGGTCCCATGGTCGGTCGATTTAGATTAACGAGGTTTTACTGCATTCTATTTGGGCTTCTCTAGAGTTCACGGTAAAGAATGAGGCACTTGGATGCAGTTGAAGTCTTGATCATACAAACTGAGAAAGTAATCAGCGGAAATACAATGTGCAACAGGGAAAGCTGGGTAGTACGTGAATGTTACAATAAGCTGCACTGTGTTGGTTATGTCATACTGTCCATGATTGGTGGGTATTGTTACAATACATTATGTGACCTGTATGCTGCACTGTGTCAGTTTTATCACACTGTGCAGTATTCAAGTGTGTTACATGAATGTTAACATACTGACGGTTACGTCATACTGTCCATGATTGGTGGGTATTGTTACAATACATTATGTGACCTGTATGCTGCACTGTGTCAGTTTTATCACACTGTGCAGTATTCAAGTGTGTTACATGAATGTTAACATACTGACGGTTACGTCATACTGTCCATGATTGGTGGGTATTGTTACAATACATTATGTGACCTGTACGCTGCACTGTGTCAGTTATATCACACTGTGCAGCATTCAAGTGTGTTACATGAATGTTAACATACTGACGGTTACGTCATACTGTCCATGATTGGTGTGCATTGTTACAATACATTACCTGACCTGTATGCTGCACTGTGTCAGTTATATCACACTGTGCAGCATTCAAGTGTGCTACATGAATGTTAACATACTGACGGTTACGTCATACTGTCCATGATTGGTGGGTATTGTTACAATACATTATGTGACCTGTATGCTGCACTGTGTCAGTTATATCACACTGTGCAGGATTCAAGTGTGTTACATGAATGTTAACATACTGACGGTTACATCATACTGTCCATGATTGGTGTGCATTGTTACAATACATTACCTGACCTGTATGCTGCACTGTGTCAGTTTTATCACACTGTGCAGCATTCAAGTGTGCTACATGAATGTTAACATACAGTCGGTTACGTCATACTGTCCATGATTGGTGTGCATTGTTATAATACATTACCTGACCTGTATGCTGCACTGTGTCAGTTATATCACACTGTGCAGCATTCAAGTGTGTTACATGAATGTTAACATACTGACGGTTACGTCATACTGTCCATGATTGGTGTGCATTGTTATAATACATTACCTGACCTGTACGCTGCACTGTGTCAGTTATATCACACTGTGCAGCATTCAAGTGTGTTACATGAATGTTAACATACTGACGGTTACGTCATACTGTCCATGATTGGTGTGCATTGTTATAATACATTACCTGACCTGTACGCTGCACTGTGTCAGTTATATCACACTGTGCAGCATTAAAGTGTACTACATGAATGTTAACATACTGACGGTTACGTCATACTGTCCATGATTGGTGGGTATTGTTACAATACATTATGTGACCTGTATGCTGCACTGTCAGTTATATCACACTGTGCAGCATTCAAGTGTGCTACATGAATGTTAACATACTGACGGTTACATCATACTGTCCATGATTGGTGTGCATTGTTATAATACATTACCTGACCTGTACGCTGCACTGTGTCAGTTTTATCACACTGTGCAGCATTCAAGTGTGCTACATGAATGTTAACATACAGTCGGTTACGTCATACTGTCCATGACTGGTGTGTATTGTTATAATACATTACCAGACATCTATGCTGCACTGTCAGTTATATCACACTGTGCATCACTTGTGTGTGTTACATGAATGTTAACATACTGTCGGTTATGTCACACTGTTCATGACTGGTGTGTAATGTCATAATACATTATGTGACCTGTACGCTGCACCGTGTCAGTTATTTCACATTGTGCATCACTTATGTGTGTTACATGAATGTTAGCATTCTGTCGGTTATGTCATAATGTCCATGATTGGTGGGTATTTTTATAATACATTACCTGACCTGTATGCTGCACTGTGTCAGTCATATCACACTGTGCATCACTCGTGTTTACTACATGGATGTTAACATACTGTCGGTTATGTCATACTGCCCATGGTTGGTGTGTATTGTTACAATACATTACCTGACCTGTATGCTGCACTGTGTCAGTTATATCACACTGTGCATCACTTGTGTGTACTACCTGAATATTAACATACTCTCAGTTACATCATACTGTCCATGGTTGGTGTGTATTGTTACAATACATTCCCTGACCTGCATGCTGCACTGTGTCAGTTTTATCACACTGTGCATCGATTGTGTGTACTACCTGAATGTTATACTGGAAGTTACGTTACACTGTCCATGACTGGTGCGTATTGCGCATGTTCCAGGAGCCCGTGCCTGATTACCCGATGGTGACGCTGTGGGTGGACACGACCTCCACCAAGAGACGTACAGCTGCGGGCGGAGTTCCCAATCAGGGATTCACTGACCCCATGCATGACCTGGCGAGAACAGAGCCGGATTTAAGCTACCGGTTTTAGAAATAGACTATATAAAAGCCGCGCAGATATCGTGTGATAGCTCTCTGCATTTGTATGTGCATGTTTTTTAAGTTACATAATCTGATGGTTTTAATATTTATTAAATAAATATATTAGGTTCATTACTATAATCTACTTTATCTTAGTTTGATGTAACTTTTTAACTTTAGAGATATTTGAAGTAAAAACATACCAAATTAATGTCGGTGTGTACACCAAAATATCAAACAACGGCTTTTTATTTACTTGTTTGTGAACATAGAAGCATAGCACAGGAGCACCAAACTGCAGTAACTGCTTAACGAGTGTCGTATCTAAGTTAGATGTGTAGGATGAAATCTAGGTTAGTGTTTTGTATTTGAACATGCTATACTTTCTTCTGATTTCTGAGAATGCCGGGGAGGGATCGGTGCCTGCGGCCACTGAATGATTGAGGAGTGTGTGTGGAACTAAATGATATAGCAAAACTAAGTTTGACCTACAACTACAGTAAAAACTCTCTAACCAACCACCTCCACAGATCAACCACTCCCCTGTATCGGTCGCTTTATTTGGGTCCCAAACGATCGCCCTTACAATACCATTGAAACGATAAAAGAACTCCCCAAGCCGACCACCTCCTTAGACGGACCATTTAAAGTCGGTCATATGGTAGGTAGATTTAGAGAGGTTTTACTGTATTGTGTGTTGACTTTCAAGTCCCGACAACCCATATATATGCATACTGACCCGTGTGGACGTCAGTTCTTAGTTATTGCCTACATTGTCGTAAACACGGAATTAGCTTTACTTAGTTCTTTATTCAAGTGCATCACGTTTGGGTTCGAAGTTAGGACAGACCGTGTGAACACTTGTAGCGAATTTCTTCAAGTGTCTTCCGTGAATTTTGGAAAGCCTGTCTCGGAAATATTCAAAGAGCTTATTAAAAGAATTACTTTTTTCCAATTTAAATAAGATGGTAATTATTTTTTAGAACACCCACACTGAAGCCGAAGAAAACTAAACCTATATAGGCCTACCTAAAAGAAATTATTTCGATAAACACAAGGTTTATTATAGATGATATAACTTTTCCCCCTCATATTCCAATAAAGAAAATACTCTTGGAAATTCTCTGCTTTCATATATTTTCATATATTTAAAAGGGCGATTATGAGACTAGGTAGGGGACTATATATATAGTTTCAGGAATGGATGTAAAAATCAACTATACCATTGTACTACACATTTCCGAGCATATTAAAATAGTATTTTATGTTTATTAGAAAGACAGCTGAATTGTGAGTAACACAGCAAGAAAGTGGCTTTCCAAGTTTACCCGCAACCAGTTTCTGCTGACTACGCAGGTTTTGCGAGAATATGTTTTGTCAATGTAGTCGCAGCAATCAGGGATGTATGCATGCCCTTCTGTCACCTTAAAGTTGCATAGTCCCATGGTTTTGAGTTTATGTCATATGTTAAAGTTAATATATGAGGTTCATTGTTATAATCTACTTTACTTTTGTTTGAAATCATTTTAATTTTAAAAGGCTAACCTTTGAGATATTTGAAGTGCAAGCATACACAATTTATTTTGGCAAGCACCTTAGCACTCTGGAACCATAGGCTTCTAAGGTGACAAGTTCTCTTAAATTGAATCCGTATTCCCTTCTATGCAGCAACAAATGCTTAATAAGTGTGCCAGCATCTAAGCTTGATATGTAGAATCAAATCTAGATAATTGTTTTGGTTTTGAAAATTAGATACATTCACCAGACTTTGCAGCTTCAAAATCTATAGTGAGTGTACAATGTATCATTTACTTATACTACTCACATGGCGTTGCATAGAAACGTGGTACTCGCTTCTGAAGGCCAGGTCACATACACGTTAGTGGACGTAGTTGAATGTAGTGGAGGCTAACATAGTTGAACGTAGTTCAATGTACCTGCATCCATACTTCTCCTTGTTAATAATGTGGGTGGGCCGTGAGTTCCGATTGAATCTATGGACATGTTCAAAAGAGCACTATGTTAGAGGCTGAATTTGCATTCGTGATGCTAACGTACTCTAGCGTACTCTAGCATACTCTAGCATACTCGGATGAAGCCCTGGTCAGATAGCCGTTAGTGGACGTAGGTGAACGTCGTGGAGGCTAACGTAGTTGAATGTAGTTGAACGTACCAGCATCCATACCGTAACGTATTTATCAGTACCGTAACATATTTATCCATACCGTAATGTATTTATCCGTACTGTGATGTATTTATCTGTACCAAAACCTACCATACCTTAACGTATTTCAACGTAGTTTAATGGACTTATACCATGTTTAACCCACGTTAGCCTCCACTACGTTCACCTACGTTCAACTACGTCCACTAACGTGTATGTGACCGGGGCATTAAATTGACCCTCAAATCAAGTTTCAGTTGAGTGCGCTCCACGGAAATAAATCGCATTGTCCATGCAGCGGCAGCAATCAGTGGACGTATTGCAGGCTTTTGAGACCTTTCGAGACCATTTAATACCCGTCCCGTAGAGCCTGTACAATGTAGCATTTACTTACACTACTCACACAGATTAGGACAGTTTCACTGGTTGAGTTGTGGGTACATCCATTCAATACCTCTCCTCAAATTAGCACTAATTAGCTGAAAAACTCACCTCCAATTAACCCTGCTGTTGGAGGCTGCATCCTCCCTCCGATATACCGTACCGAGAAATTAGCATCCCTAGCACGCTTCCTCCCGCCACTTCTTTGCTCTGTCTTCCGCACCGGTTGTTTCAGTGAGGAGGGATTCCCAGTCCGTAATTAAAGCTTGGGGAACACCTGGTTGGTTTGGGGACTCCCTCTGTGGTGACGGATAATGACCTGAAGGTGGCTAGAAATAGCCGTTTGTAGAAAAAAAGCGGGAGTTTCCTCCCGACAAATGCCCTTATTGGCAGTAAGTCGCTACGTCATTGCGAGGCCGGTGCCGGGCTGCGCTGGTGACAGGCCGCTATGAATAGCCGGCCTGCTGCTGCTGCTGCTGCTGCTGCTGCACGGCGGGTATAAAGGAGGAGCGGGCCGGAGCACGGTAGTCATCGAGTCACCCGGGCCCTGCCGAGCATTCAGCAACACAGCAGCCTTACCAACTACTAGCCGCTCTCTGACTGGAGACCGCCGACCCGGCCATCGGACACCTTTAGATGCACCCTACACCAGCCAACATTCACCACCCACAGCCCGGCTTCAGTATGGTTGACGAGTTTGAGCAGTTCCGCAAGCGTTCTTACCACGGGGGGTGCGACGTCGGGCTACCGCTCTCGGAGACGTGTCACAACCTGGGCCGCCTGTCGGGCGTCACGGCCAGCAGCCGCGTCGGGCCGCCCCTCAAGCGCAGCCGGAGCCACCCGGTCAGCACGACGTGCAGGTCGCGGCGCTGCATCGTCCGCCCGGCCGTCGTCGCCCCACACCCCGCCGTGATCGTCACCTGCGATACCGCGCCGTGCCCCGCCACCCTCACCCCGGCCGGCCCGCCCTCCGAGCAGCCCGCCTCCCGGCTCAGCCCGCCAGTGTCCATCAACAGCGCCCTCCATGCGTCCATCAACTCGCTCGTCCTGCTACCGAGGATCTCCGAGTGCATGGCCTCGCAGTTCGGCCGGCGGCAGGTGCCCCACCACGTGCGGGTGTTCCCAGCTCAGACCGGCGGCCGCTCCAGGGAGTGTCGCCATATGGAGTTCTCCACAAGCGACCCGGCACCCCGCACCGCCCCGCCCGCCTCCCACTCCAGCCTCAAGGGCCGCCCCTGCAGTTGTCGGGATGCGGCCGAGGTGGGCGCCTTCAGCGTGCGCATCCTGGGGCAGCAGGGCGTGGGGAAGGCGACGTTAGTGAGGATGTTTACAGCAGCCGACGAGCCCTACACGACAAACACGGAGAACGAAGACTACTCAGAGGGCGCCTCCGTCTCCGTGCTCCGGCACGGCAGGGAGGACCTTCTCCTGCTCTCCTGTGACGTCACCGCTCAGGTAAATATCTATTTCCGTCACCCTCAGAGGGAATCTCTCATAGTGATGGAGCCATGCTAAAAATAAGTCTTAAATGCAACGGCAGTGACGTCATTGCGCGTGGGAGTGCGTCCTCTGACTGAGCCTGTTGTGCGCTGAATTACCAGCGGGGGAAACCCTAAAGGCCTTAAGGCACGGTGTGTTCGTCAGTCGCTGCACTTAATTAGCGCCCTGTGATAGTTGTGCTAATCAGAGAACGTCTCTGTGTGTTCAGAGAGCACCCAGTGGTCTAACTTTAGATGCGCTGTGACGGCGAGCAGCCATTTGTCCTACCGGGGACGGTTATATTTAAAGCTATTCCTGCGTCAGTGACCAGTTCAAATGGGCTGCTGTGAACTTTAATGGGTTATTCCTAGCCGCAGATTAAAAGTGACGAATAGAACTGGCCCTCCAACACACACACGCCTGTACTGAACCCGGCACGCAGCATCACAACAGCCTGATATGAATGTAATTAACATTTGATTCCTATCGTAAGCATTTTATTCGCAAGCTTGGTTACTAAATGCGTCCTTCCCTTTTGGTGTTTCCCCAGGTCTCCGAGGAAGGTGATGATGACGTCAATGACGCCTTTGTGGTCGTATACGCAGTCAACGACAAACACTCGTTTGAAGGAGCCGCCAAGACGGTGGCTGCGATCCGTGCGCATGCCCGGGACGTTCCCATCGTGCTGGTCGCCAACAAAGGCGACATGGTGCGCAGCCAGGTGGTGCGCGCCAAGGCCGGCCGGGACCTGGCCGCCAAGTACAGGTGCAAGTACGTCGAGGCGTCCGCCCTCCTCAACATCAACGTCGACGAGCTCTTCCTGGGCGTGCTCACCCAGATGCACTTCTGCAGGGAGTGCCCGTGCGCCAAGGTGGCGGCCGACTCGGCAGTGGTGAACACAAAGCGCAGAGACCGGCCCATCTACCGGGCCATGGGGTACATCGGCAAGCTGTTCACCAAGAACAGGGAATGCGGGAGGGACATCCATAACCTGTTCACACCTTAAGCGGCTGGGCGGGCGGCTGCGCTGGCTACTTGAACTTGAACTTGAACCTGAATTCGGTGTCTGCACCATCAAATCCTGAATGGCGCCGCACCTTTTGGCTGGCTCATTGGAAAGTGCCTTCAGGACCTCCGGTTGTGGCTGGACATTGCTTGACTGCTGGATTCATGACCCGGCCCCAAGCTGCCTTCAATTGCCTTTTCAGTTTGTCCGTGTGGTGCTGTGAACCACGGACACCAGTTGCATGTTGTGTGGTTCCACACGATGTACAGCTGACCCAGTATTACTGTGTGCAGCTAGCACACACCGCTTACCGTAATCTCAAAGAGATCCAATATAGTTGAAATCAATTATTTATAGAATCCATTTTCTTCAAAGGAAGCAACCGTACACTGCTCCCTGTGTTGAAGGGCGGGAAAACTAATTCTTCGAAGCGACGCAGGTATAATGCTCGCTGCTCGAGTAGGTAGTTGCCGTAGTTAAACAATCCTTTTGGAGAACATTTTTTACCATATTCTCAAACGATCTTTGATTTTGAGAAATGGAAATTTGTATTACAGATGTTATTTAACGATGACTCACACCGCTGATATATTTGTATACGTGGGCGCATTGTATGTTTATACGTATTTTTCTGCCAATTCTGCTGGACTGAAGATATATATATATATTGAATAAACAAAATATATTTACATTTCAATTTGTGTTTTGGTGTTATTATCATATACTTGAATTACAATCATCCATATAAGTATATAAAGATGCACCAAGCAATATATGATTAACCTCAAACTGGTAACATACATATATACATGGAATATGGTACCTTTAGAGTGCTTACCAACAGTATAGGTACCGAATTATTTTGGTGACTTTCAATTATTTGCGTAATTTGTTCATGTAGAGATGAACCTATGTCAATATTTCAATCATGAAGCTCAAGTAAGGGAAGTAGAACAATGAAGAGCGATGAACAAATACTACCTGGTAGAAGTAGTAGCAGGTTTAGTTTAGAGCAATTACACTCAATTAGTTATGGTGTCAGGAAGAGAAATCATACACCTACATACGTGGCGATGTGCCAGAAACCCTTATATATATAACCCTCCCCCACCACCAGCAGGATGGTCAAGTGGGTACAGAGCTCGCTTTCCATGCGCGAGTTCGGGGGATCAATCTCCGACCATGAACTTAAAGGCCTACAAAATTGCTACTTGGTGCTCGGTATGACTAGGATGGGGCAATGACTGGTTAGCTCAGTCTCAATGTGACAGTGGGACATCGGGTCATGGTGCTGGCAGCTTGGTATCTGGCATAACACTAAAGGATCGTCAAGAGTGTTTACTACCAAAGTAAATACACGTCTTGCTATTACCTTAGATGTTACAAGGACGTAAACCCCACAATAAACCAAACCAAAGCAGTCATCTTACTTTCCACCAGCTAGCAGACCACGTGCCGACTTGTCTGGAGGCGAAATGTCAGTTTCCTTATGAACGAGGTTCAATTCAAATTATGTCATCGTGTAGTGCTTCAAAACGTGCATGTTACTTTTACCTGCCGCTGCTCAAATACGCTGACTCATCCAGAATCTATTATCCTGCCACTTGTAAATGCCAATGTGTAAAGGTCGTGTAAAGGTCCCCCACAAAGGCTGCTTCACCTCGACCTGCGTCATAGTACCATATGCATGCGGGAGACTTGCTATGTCATTCGTATACATCCAGTCGTACTAGTACTAGTAGTAGTATTCTTTTCACACTGGTTGCGGTGGCCGAATTGGTAGAGCGCGGACCTTGCGTGTGGGAGATCGGGAGTTCGGTTCCCGGTCGAATCAAACCAATGACTTATCAAATTGATACATGTCGCTTCCTAGCCTGGCGCTCGGCATTAATAGGATAGGGCAATGACTGGTTGGTTCAATGTCAGGATAATGTGACTGAGTGGGATATCAGATTTTAAAATATTCCGATTTACGGCATCGGGGGAATGCAAATGTTCTATTACTAAACAGGTGTGCATGACCAAGCTCGTGTATATAAATATATGTAAGTGCTGGTGGTGCCTGAGTGGGATGTAAATAGACATAGTGGTGCTGGCAGGGCTGGGTGTAACCGCACTCAGGGCCTATCCCTTCCCTCTCTGCTGGGTAGGATCACCACACGCAGGGTCAAGGTTGGTGGTGGCCAAGGGCGGGGGCCACACAGCTTGGTTGTGGTGGGCAGACCACTGGTAGCCAAGGGGACCAGAAATGCTGGATCCCTATTGGTAGGGCCAATAATGCTTGTTTCCCATTGGGGGAAAGGGGTGGAGCGATAATCTACAATGAACCCATGTACCATATAAATAATAAACCAGAGGGCTTGACTCTCTCTCTTCCTTTACACTTTATACTCTTCCTTTCTCTTTGTCTGTATTGATTTCACTATAGCCTGCCTACACAACCACAGATTCGAGTCCTAGTCTTTACAAGATGCTGGCAGCCTGATTTTCCAGTGGGGCAGCACTATAAAATCACCATAAGTGTGCACTGCCACAAGTCGGTACCCGTCATGATGTGACCTTAGATGCTGCTAGGATGTAAAACAACAAACAAACAAAACTAAATTCTTTTCACTTCTCTTCTGCCTACAGTAGCACCCGTGTTAAGCGACCGCTGTGATCAGCGAACACCTGCCATGTGCAAACATGTCTTCAATGCACGAGCTGTCTTTGTTTCATTTGACTGTTCCTCCGATGACAGAACACCTGTTATATCAGGGCATCATTGCTTTAGATGCGGAGTTGTCCTTTGAAGACACGTACTACTTATTTGCTCTGCTTTGAACATTCACATCAAGGCTAACCTTTTCATGTTTGTCATATTTTGTTTCCGTCTAAACGCTGTGCTCTGTGTTTTGCGTAGACATCCTATTTCTTGCTTTGCGCCGCTAGGCTTAATCTTGGGTGAATGTCTTTGGTGGGAGGATCAAAGGTTCAAAGGAACTGATCATTTATATTCTTGCTTTCATCAGAGCATTGTATTTCACCTTTCGTTAATTACGGAGAGTTGGATACGCATAACTGCACCTGGTGTGTGGGTGTGACACGAGGCATGCTGATTCCTGCAATGGTATATATAACGTGTTTTCCTGGTGAATGCGCCTCCTGCTGACGCCATGCTCCAGGATGTAGGACACCTGTTGGAAAAAAGTAAAGCTTGTTTTATTTAATGACGCTTCTAGAGTACATTGATTTTTTAAATTGTATCATCGGCTATTGGACGCCAAACATACGGTCATTTGTTTCTTTGGAGGAAACCTGCTACCGCCACATAGGCTACCCTTTCTGATAAACATCAAGGGGTCTTTTATATGCACTTTCCCATGGACAGGACAGCACATACCACAGCCTTTGATGAACCAGTTGTGGACCACTGGTTGGAACGGAAAATAGCCCAAACTATAAATGGGTCCCCTGAGAAGGATCGATCCGTTGAGTGACACCTTCACAGGTGGACACGCTACCGCTTGAGCTACGTCCCGCTCCACACACCTGTAAGACAGATGTTACAACAGACCAGGCAGATGCAGTTCCAGGAACACAAACACAAAAGCAAATATGCGTCATGTCTGCAACTTAGTTATCCCCTCTGACGCTATCCGGAAAACCTGGTTACCATATATAGCAATGGTAAATATGCGTTAATCATACAGATGCTAATGAGATGGATGTATGGTTGGAGGAGAGGGTACACAGAATGCCCCTTACTACACCTTTGACACTATAGATATATATATGTACGTGAACATATGACAAATATAAATCAGAAAATAGAATAATTAGGTTATTTTGGCATGCTAAATATATTACATGTGTTCAAAGTATTTTATACTTCTTTATGTACATACGTCAGTTATGATATAATTATGTCTCTTAATCTATTTGAAAATGATGTTTTGTATATAATTTACATATTCAGATTATTGTTCAATGAACCAAAGACCAGTAGTGCTAGTAGTGTTTGTCTCATAGGGTGTAAACCCTCATGCAAAATTTTGATCAGAGAAATATCAATATTTTTTTGATATTCTTGGGTAAATCGAGCAATGCTTTATTGGAATGAATTATGAATACATTATAAATATCGAGAAGAGATACATTTTGTTTGTACATTAGCTGATTAAGCAGGGGAAATTTCAAACGTGGACGATTGGTCTTACTCATTCCACTGCTCCTTGCCCTATCCTAATAATGCTAAGCGCCAGGGTAGGAAGCGACAAGTATACATTTTTAAGTCATTGGTTTGACTCGACAGGGTTGAACCCACGATCTACCAGAATGGGGGACGGACACTCAACTTATATCCCAGTCACACGAGGGTCAGCGTTCGCCTCAGACCTCCTTACGATCAAAATGTTGCCGACCTCCTAGCGTCACACTTGATACATTGATTCAAAATCGCGGTCAGTGCCAGGTTGTTTTTTTTGTTTTTTTTCTTCAAATTTGTATTTCAGTTGAATAACATCTTTTTTCAGCACCGAGGCACTGGTCTTCCAGACTAAACAATTATAGTGCATATGAACTATTTATGGATGAGATGATGCGATGGTATGAACAATATAGACAACAGTAGGTTAAAATGAGGCATTACAAATATAGTGGGGATCTTATTTTGCACATGTAAACTGTAGAATAGACATTTACCTTTAGACTATATCAGTGATTTGATGATCATAC
This sequence comes from Branchipolynoe longqiensis, assembly GCA_030323885.1. Taxonomy (NCBI): domain Eukaryota; kingdom Metazoa; phylum Annelida; class Polychaeta; order Phyllodocida; family Polynoidae; genus Branchipolynoe; species Branchipolynoe longqiensis. Next base: position 71,148,011 of record CM059194.1, on the reverse strand, counting down.
CTGTGAGGAGACATTAATATAATGGGCATGACTTGCTGATACAGGTAGTCGTGGATTTTGAATTATGCAAATAATGGTTGCATGACTCATTTAAATTGTCTTGGGTCAACAATAGCTTTGTCAGTAGTATATGTTTTATTGGTTTAGTCAGGTGTTATAGACTGGTGGGTATACTTTGGTAGTTGTTATTTCTTTTACTCCTTTTGCCAGGGGGGGATTTCAGAGAGGGAGAGGGAAGGGAGTGGTTTGGGACTATGTATTTATTTCGGTTCTCAATGTTTGTGGTCTATCCAGGTAGGTTTATTAATGTATGTCTATGTTGGGTACTAAACGTTTAATCTAGATTTAAATTGCAGGTCGGTTGTTGCATTCCTGGTTTTGCCTGAGAGTTTGTTCCAGAGGTGGCTTCCCTGATAAATAGGTGCTCTTTTGAGTTTGTTAGTCCTTGGATAGGGAATTTTCAAGAGGGTGCCATCTGCTGCCCTAGTATTGTGAATACTTGCATCGGTATATATTGTGTCTTGGGCTCTCTGTACATGAGTCCTAAGAGATGCCTTTTGCGCCTTGTGTCTAGTTTGTCTATTCCATTGCGACCGACAGCATGATGATGATGATAATCAATTATTGGGAGGATCATTGTTTTGTACATAAGAAGAGCTGTTTTTTCAGTTATAAAACCCCTGATTTTTCTGAAGGTGTTCAGTTTCCTTGCCAGTGACTGATTTAATCTACTTAGTTGTTTATTCCCATTTAGAGTTCCATCCAGTTCAGTTCCCAAATATTTATAGGTCTCTACCTCCCTTATACCCCAGTCACACGAGGCCTGCGTTCGCTAACGATCGATTCGCAACGTCAAAACCTCCTCCTTGCGCCTTCCTTACGCCCTGATTGAGTGCTGTTGCCATGAGGATGCCAACCTCCCGGCGTCCATTTCGGGAATTTTGGACACAAGGAGGTTGCTGCTGCTGCACGTGCAACCTCCTTATGCCCTGTTTCGGCGGCGCCATTCAAAATGGTTGGTGCCCTGGCACCGCCCTGGTGCCACCTTGGCGCTGCCCTGGGTTGGTGCCAACACATGCAATGCTGCAGTCACCATGTGGTCGCTACTTCCGACCTGGCGCCGACATGGCGCTGACATGGTGCCGACATGGCACCGACATGGCACCTAAAGTGTATTTGAATCAATGTATCGAATGGGACGCTGGGTGGTTGGCGTCCTTTTGGGCGTAGGGAGGTTGGCGGCGAACGCTGCCTCTCGTGTGACTGGGGTATTAGTGTTTCATTCCCAATCTTTATTTGGACTTCTGGGGCTTTGTCCTTTCTTGTTCTTGGTGCCATAGATAACATATTCAGTTTTGATTATATTGAGAGTTAATTTGTTTTCTTTGCACCATGTATTTATTCTAGCCAAATTTTCATTTGTCAATGTTGCTGCTTTTGCTAAGTTGCTGTTTGATACCAGTTGGACTGTGTCATCAGCATCAGGTTGGTGACCTGGCCCCGACCAGTTGGCGAGTGCAGTCGCCGACCAGTCAATGCCAGGTCCAAAACATGGCATCAACCAGTCGGCCCGGCGCCGACCAGGCAGCGCCGGGTCAGTGACATGCCGGCGACCGCTTTGTCAGTGTAAAAGCTGGGTGTCATTTTGGTTTTGTCGTCCGGAGGGTGTCTGCTCGCGACCTGGCAGTGACCACTCCCGATATGGCGCTGACCTGGTGCCAACCACTCACCGCCTGGTAACCGACCTGTTCGACCACACGGTGAGTGCGGCATTGCATGTGTTGGCAGTGAGCGGTCAGCGCCAGGTCGGTGCCAGGTCGGTGCCAGGTCATAGACGGTCACCACCAACTCGCCAACCGTGTGCTGACCAAGAGGTCGGCGACCTGACAGTGCCTGGTCGGCACCAAGTTTTCACCAGGTCGCCCCCAGGTCGCCAACCAATGGCGACCCGGCGCCGACTGCACTGGTCGCAAGGAGGTTGCAAGTGCAACAGCTGTATCCTCCTTATGACCAACATTTCCAAAATGGCCGCCAGGAGTTTGGCGACCTCGTGCCACCGGCACGTAAGGAAGATGTAAGGCAGTCGTAAGGAGAATGAATGCTCATCGGAAATCGATTGTAAGCGAACGCAGGCCTCGTGTGACTCCGGTATCATTCGGCCATCCCGTCCTCTAATTGAGCATGGTAAGTGTGTCATTGACACTTTCGGGGTCAGTAGCTTCCTCTCCACTGGCCCAGAAAAAAACATGCCTGCTAACATCACATGTACATCAGAAGTTCTATGATCCACAACTACAAAGGTATGGCTGCTACATGCGTGGTGACAAAGCTTCCTGTGTGACGGTGATAGCACTGCTCTATTGAATAACTCGGTGAGCTCTGGGTGAGATCGTTGACCTTACCTCGATCATATATTAGGTACAAGAGTGTTCATTACACTAATAGAATTCTGACTATATAAAATACTAGTAATGTATCAAATACTGTTATGCATTGTTTTTTTGTTAACAATTTATTCTTCCCTTTTCAGTGCTATAGTTTGGTATTCTATCCATGACAATGACATGCCATTATTACACACAGTTCTGTTGTTATTGAACAATAAGAAGATTATATGGAAAACACCACAGCACGGCATGTGGAGGTAAAGAAGTAGGGGAGCCTTTATTCATGAACTTAATCTAACAGTGTATCATATCGCAATGGAAAGTAAAGTTTGTTTTATTTAACGGTGCCTCTAGAGCACATTGATTATTAGCATCAGCGATCGGACGTCAAACATATGGTCATTCTGACATATTTCTTTGGAGAAAACCCACTGCTGCCACATAGGCTACTCTTTCTAATAAGCAGCAAGCGGTCTTTTATATGCACTTTCCCACAGACAGGACAGCACCCTTTGTGGACCACTGGTTTATAGCAATGTAAGAAACCCATATAATCTAAGGTGGACCCTCAGGTGGGTGGTGGTACAAATGGAGGGACAATAGTGACCGTGAGACATTGTACTTCGATGGTTGATTGTTGGAGTTTTACGTCCTGGCAACATCCAAGGTCATATTAGGATGGGTACCGACTCATGATAGTGCACACTCATGGTGAATTCATAGTGCTGCCCCATGGGGAAATCAGGCTGGCAGCACCATGACCCGATATCCCACTCAGTCGCATTATCCTGACACTGAGCTAGCCAGTCCTTGTCCTATCCTATTAATACTGAGCGCCAGGCTATGAAGTGACAAGTATCTATTTTAAATTCATTGGTTTGATTCGACCGAGAACCGAACTTCCGACCTTCCGCACGCGAGGCCCGCGCTCTACCGATTAGGCCACCTCGCCCGGTGTAAGTGGATGAGGAGATGGTGAGCGCCTTAACGAGTCACCAGGGGTGCGGTGCTTCTCACCGAATCAACAGCAATTTGACATTATCCCCAATGGAAAAAGATTAAACCGGATCAGATGGGTGTCAGACTGCTGGGTTAATGTGTGTGTGCTCAGGGGGGGGGGGGGGGGGGGGGGGGGGGGGGGGGGGGGGGGGGGGCGGGGGGGCGGGGGGGGATGTTTTATGTCACTAGGAAGGTTGCTTGGTTTTGCTCTTGGGTTAGCATAGTGTTACGGATAGTGGTACATGCTTGTTGGGCACTATTCAATGTTTCAGATTTGTTCACGTTAAAAGGGTTTGTTTGTTGATGAGGGTCACGTTGACATGCGGGCCAGCGTCCTAACCATTAGTCGATCTAGGCTCCCCGATGCGATCATATATCTCTATTATCTTAATGCAGCATAGTTTGATGGTTTTAAGTTTTTGCCATTTAAAAAAATGAATATATTAGGTTGATTGTAAGAGACGACCTTATTTAAGCTTTAAGTAACTTTTATTTTAAAGGGTTAACTGTGGAGATATTTGATGTGAAACCATGGACAATTAATTTTGGCATACATGTAAAAATTGTGATACGGTAGCGTTCAGGAGAAGCATGTTCTATTAAATTGACTTCGTAGTCCTACTAATACTATGCAGCAACTATTGCTTATTAAGTGCATCAGTACATATGTAGAATCAAATCTGGATAGGTGATTTGGTATTGAAAAGTTGATCCTTTCATCAGACTATGCAGCTTTAATGTCAGATAAAGTATAGTAGGTGGTATTCTCTGTCGTGGAATGGTTAGAGTGTCTGACTTTTTTCTAGGTCAGACTCCTAATCTGAAGGCTGGTGGTTCGATTCCCCAACCTCTGCCAATTTGGATTTCCACTGCTGTATATAACTTACAGCATCATCAAAGGTCAGTTGCTCTCATACCATGTCTATGTGGTGTGGGAGGTTAAAGTTGCATGATCCGATGAAATAAAATTTTGTCAAAATTAAAACAACTACTTACATTTGATCCTTTATATCCAACTTAGATACTGGTGTATTAGCTAATGATTTGGGACAGCATATACAGCATAACCAGTGAATTTATAACCTCACCCCTTTGAAAACTCAGTTTGAAACAGCCATTATGCAGGGAGGCCATTAACCAATTAGGCCATCTCGTGAGCTCATTAGCCCCCCCCCCCCAACCAAGTAGGCCTACTGTGCAGGGTCATAGAGGGGAAGGGGAAATGAGGTGGATGTTGCCCCTCCCCTCCATGTTGGATATTCAATGCTGTTTGGTCAATTCTATGAATATAATTAATCAATTTGGGTAATTTAAATTTTGAAATTTATATATATATATATATATATATATATATCAATATTGGCCGATCAATATATATATCAATATTGGCCGATCAATATATATATTTTTTTGGTCCATGCCCCTTCCCCTTCTCCCTGGGGCTTCCCAGAATGTTCACAACCCAAACAGAAATACCTACCTACATCCCTGTCAGGTTCCAGGATTAGTAGGTCATCTCACATCACGTAGTGACCACGAGATGACCATCTAGGTCATAGCCACAGGAGTTTTGGCAAGCTTGTCGAAATTATTTTGGGTTCCTTCAGCTTAAATTGATTCAAAACTAGTCACTTTTCATCAAAATGACTCCAGACTAATGATTAGTAGCTCATAATGATCACTTTGATATATTTATCTAAAAAATAATGCAAAAATTCAAACGCCATCGGACCATGCAACTTTTAAAATCCCTTGGGTCAGTAAAAGGGTAGGCTCAGGCTTTCTATTGACCAACTGTCGAATGGTGAAAACAAGACAATTCAGACTTATCCATGATAGGCAGCATACATCTTCAAGAAATAAAAGGAAAGTCGCAGTATAGATAGAGCTTCATGCCCAGAGCCTGCCCACGTCCGTCCCTGCCATTATTCACACGCTCAGGGCCCGTATGCATGATGCGGGGGTAGCACCCTACCTCTCGGGGTAGCAGGGATTTCTGGGGTAGCGGCGAAAAGTTGCTATGCATGTGTCCGGGGTAAGACTACCCCGGGGGGGTAAAAGTCGGGTAAGCTACCCCTACCCAGTAGCAGGTATAAGGCCGAGGGTAGGGACCGACTCGGGCCAAATCTATTGAATGCGATCATATTTAACCGAATTACATATGCAATAAGTGACATTTTATCAATTTAACCCTAAATTCGAACCGTTATTAAGGCTACCGCCGCATTGGCGGCGATATTAATATTGTCAAATCGACGAATGTAAAGTAAACAAATCGCCGCCGCCACCTCGACGTCGCGTTCCATATACCCCTGTCACACTCCGATGTTTCTCTCCAACGCGCGGCGACGTGTGTCCTTTTTTGGTGAAACGTCTCTGTCTGTGTCTCTGTCTGTCTCTGTGTCTGTGTCTCTGTCTGTGTCTCTGTCTGTGTCTCTGTGTCTGTCTCTGTATGTGTCTCTGTCTGTGTCTCTGTCTGTGTCTCTGTGTCTGTGTCTCTGTCTGTGTCTCTGTCTGTGTCTGTGTCTCTCTGTGCCTCTGTGTCTGTCTCTGTATGTGTCTCTGTCTGCGTCGCTGTGTCTGTGTCTCTGTCTCTGTCTGTGTCTCCGTGTCTGTGCCTCTGTCTGTGTCTCTGTGTCTGTCTCTCTGTCTGTGTCTCTGTCTCCGTCTCTGTCTGTGTCTCTGTGTCTGACTCTGTATGTGTCTCTGTCTGTGTCTCTGTGTCTGACTCTGTATGTGTGTCTGTCTGTGTCTCTGTGTCTGTGTGTCTGTCTGTGTCTCTGTCTGTGCCTCTGTGTCTGTGTCTCTGTCAGTGTCTGTGTCTGTCTCTGTATGTGTCTCTGTCTGTGTCTCTGTGTCTCTGTCTGTGTCTCTGTCTGTGTCTCTGTGTCTGTGTGTCTGTGTGTGTCTCTCTCTGTGTCTGTGTCTCTGTCTGTGTCTCTGTCAGGGTCTCTGTCAGTGTCTGTCTCTGTATGTGTCTCTGTCTGTATGTGTCTCTGTCTGTGTCTCTCTGTCTGTGTCTCTGTCTGTGTCTCTGTGTATGTGTCTCTGTCAGTGTCTCTGTCTCTGTCTGTCTCTGTATGTGTCTCTGTCTGTGTCTCTGTGTCTCTGTCTGTGTCTCCGTGTCTGTGTCTCTGTGTCTGTCCCTGTATGTGTCTCTGTATGTGTCTGTGTCTGTGTGTCTGTGTCTGTCTATGTATGTGTCTCTGTCTGTGTCTCTGTGTGTGTCTCTGTGTCTCTGAGTGTCTGTGTCTGTGTCTCTGTCTGTGTATGTGTCTGTGTCTATGTATGTGTTTTTGTGTGTGTCTCTGTGTCTCTTTGTCTGTGTGTGTCTCTGTGTGTGTGTGTCTCTGTGTGTGTGTCTGTGTGTGTGTCTCTGTGTCTGTGTGCCTCTGTGTGTGTCTCTGTGTATCTGTCTGGCTGTGTCTCTGTGTCTGTGTGTATGTCTGTGTCTCTGTGTATGTATTTGTGTCTCTGTGTGTGTCTTTGTATGTGTGCATGTCTCTGTGTCTGTGTCTATGTGTGTGTGTCTGTGTGTGTGTGTCTCTGTGTCTCAGAGAGAGAGACAGAGGCACAGACACAGACAGATGGAGACACAGACAGAGACGCAGACAGAGACACATACAAAGACAGACACAGAGACAGAGACAGAGACAGAGACACATACAGAGACACATACAAAGACACATACAGAGACAGACACAGAGACACAGACAGAGACAGAGACAGAGACACAGAGACACAGACTCGACGCTTTAATTTTATTTTCAACGCTGATGGGTCGCCGGTGAGAAACGTCGTAGTATGACAGGGCCATTACTGGCGGCGGCGGCGGTTTGTTTACTGTACATTCGTCGATTCGAAAATATAACTATTAATATCGCCACCAATGCAGCGGTAGCCTTAATAACGCTTCGAATTTAGGGTTAAATTGATCAAGTTTTACTTATTGGGTATGTAATTCTGTTAAATATGATCGCATTTAATATATTTGAGCCTAATATATGGCTACAAATGCAGAGGGATTTCCCAAATCTATAAATAAACACAAGGGTAGCTACCTCCTCGCCGATTTGGCTTCATGCATACCCCGTGACCCATTTCTTACCCAAGGCGATAGCTACCCCGAACTCGGTCCTTACCCCCGGGAGCGATAACTTACTCGTCATGCATACGGCCCCTGACGGCCCCGTGTTCTATAAATAACTAGCCGTGTGACCTACATTCACCACGCATGCGTAACGACAGTGCGCCTGCGCGCTCCAAATCAGCATCGTCAGCAAGTCTCCCACTCAGTGCCGTGCCACCCGTGGCGCCACCTGATGAGCACTTTGTGTGCGTTCTTTGCGCTTATTTTGTTATTAACCAGGTGTCACAGAGATGCAGTAAGCGATTCAACGTCAAAGTAGTGTTCTAACAAAGACTAGGTTTATAGTCCATTTTCCAAAATGAGAACCTATTAATGTTTTATAGCACAAGGGTTTTTGGTGGATTTGCAGTATTATGGGTCCCCTGATGCATTTTAGCTTAGTTGTCTTGCAACCATGGGCAATTTCTGTAATATGCAAATTAGGGTCGCCATTACCGAACAACATATTTTCTTCAATATCTTCTGAACTATACATGGTAATGTGACAAAAATGGTGTCTAGACTTGTTTTCATGGTTACTGAATGAAGTAGAGACATCAAAAGAGTTGCTATATGGATCTATTTTGTTTAATTTACATCATGTTACCAGAATTGATGTAGAGGGCCTCTATTGCATAATACTATTGCCCACAGTGGTCATCACATTTAATATGGCACATCTGCAACCACATTGCCTTGGATAGTTAAGACAAAAGGTGAATTTTAAATTATTTCCTCATTTAAGCTTGTATAGTTTTCTTTGCAGAGTGCCTGCTGATTCGTGACCGATTTGTCACCAAGAACAACCAAATAGAATGTTTCAACCATTGAGACTGAGAGTAGCACCTTACAGTATCTCAGACCGAGGTGTCACCATTACAGGGCGGGTACATTTCGGAGAGCCTGAGCCGGAAGCCTGAAAATGCACCAGGATTGGTTGGTTGTTGTTGTTTTACCACCTAGCAACATCTAAAGTCATATCAGGATGGGTAGTGACTTGTGACAGTCCACACTCATGGCGCCTTTATAGTGTTGCCCCACTGGGAGATCAGGCCGCCAGCACCATGATCCGATATCCCACTCATTCACATTATCCTTACACTGAACTAACCAGTCCTGTCTCTATCCTAATAATGCCAAGCGCCTGGTTAGGAAGCAACAAGTATTGATTTTAAAGTCATTGGTTTGACTCGACCGGGAACCGAACTCCCTACCTTCCGCATGCGAGGCCCGCGCTCTACCGACTCGGCCACCGCGCGAGGCTTGGTGATTCACATCCACTATGTGGATTGTCAGCACCACCTATCTATTTTGTCTGCGACCACTCTGAAGGAGTGGAGTAGTCAGCCAATGAGGTGCCGCTAGAGGCACCACGTGTAGTCGACATACACTGAGCCAGGCACAATTATGTACATGTACATAACTAGGAATGGTACATTCCGTTATTTATACTCGGGTAATGGATTAAACACCATACATATATGTATACCCCTCCACAGTGTCAGATGGGCAGGATATATATATATATATATATATATATATGTAAGCTACGCACTGAGACGGAAACCGAATGGAGGATACAACTTTATTTCACAAGTAAGTCAATAGTCAGTATCTGACTATCCTGCTGATCCTGACCCATATATATATATATATATATATGGGTCAGGATCACGAAAAGAGGCCAATTGGGGGAAGTTGTTGGCGTCGATCATTGGATGTCGGCGTCGATCGTCATAATTATAGTTTAGCATTGACAGAGGTATTTAAAAGTCCTTAAATTTATCCTGAATGTAAAGGTCGAGAAAATACAACAACCTTATTTGTTTCTAGGATAATTTAATATAAAACAAAGAAATGCAGAAGACTTTAAGAATTGTGATGCCGACATCTGTTAAAGTTGTCGGCGTCGATCATTGGATGTCGGCATCGATCTGTATAATTATAGTTTAGCATTGATAGAGGTGTTGGAAAGTCCATAAATTTACCCTGAATGTAAAGGTAGAGAAAATACAACAACCTTATTTGTTTCTAGGATAATTTAATATGAAACAAAGAAATGCACTACACTTTTAAGAATTGCGATGCCAACATCTTCAATTGACCACCGCTGATATATAAATATATATATATATATATATATTTATATATATATATCACATGTTATGTGAAATATATAATGGAGTTTTATATAAATATTATAATAATGTAACTGGATTAGGTTTTTGTATTAATTTAATGGCTGTGGAATTTCTAGAACAAGTAGCTTGAGCTGTTTGGATAACACTCGTGTGTGCGGGTAAGTAGGGCTAGTGGGTGTTGTGTAGGGGTTTATAAGACGGCCCCACGCAGCTGTGAAATGCCTTGCTATCCGGCCCGCACTCTGTCCACACCTCTCTCTATCACCTCTCCGCCGGCCATGCTCCTCCTCGATATGTCTGAAAAGAGTTCCAGGAGGGGGAGCCCGCCGGCATTAGGCCAGGCCACACAGACAGTGGCCGCACCACTTGGCCGGGTAACGAGTCCTGGAGAGGCCCTGGTGTGGCCCGCCATGCCGAGTGTCCGGAGTTGGGCAGGCGGCTGCGCCATCACCACAGACGGCCATTGCACCAACTGAGGCTGAGGCTGAGGCGGGACCAGCTCCTGACACAAGTGAAGTGGCAGAGGCAGAGGTTGAGGCAGAGGCTGAGGTGGAGGCTGAGGCAGAGGCAGAGGGTGAGGCAGAGGTTGAGGCGGAAGAGGCGGAAGAGGCGGAAGAGGCGGCTGCGGCTGCGGGTGAGGCGGAAGATGCGACTGCGTCATATATCACTGCCCGTACTCCTGTGTCTGAGACGCCCATGGTGATGCCGGTGGTGGTTGGTGAGTCCACTGGTGAGGTTGAGGCTGGTATGCCTCACTTGGAGACACAGGAGCAGGTGCAACCACATGAGCCACTGCAGGCACAGGAGCCACGACTTGTTGGCCTTGCCCCTCCAAATGCTGCGACACCATTCAGTTGATTGGGCCACAGGTCTCAACAAACCGCTCCTCTGGCATGGTCAGGATCATGTTGCAGACATAGATCGCGAAAGCCACGCGCTTTGTCATCGCTGGTGTAGGAGGCGGCTGCATCACCTTCAGCATGTCCCCAGACTCGTCGAACCTCTTCTGGATGGCAGGGAGGAGGTTCGCGTCATCTGGGGCTGAACGCTTCCCCTTCCCCTTCCCCTTTCCCCGCTCTCGGACTGTAGCAGGAGGAGTGGCGGGAAGGTCCTCCATCCCCATGTCCATATCCATGGTTACATTCTCCTCGAGGCTGAGGTCGCGATGTGCAGCCTCGATGGCAGCGGCCACCTGCAAGACAAAATAATAAAATAACATAAGTAACATGAACGCAAATCAATCTTTCCACAAAAGACAACACAAGTCAACAATAAAGAAAAAAAAGTTAACGATAAATGACTAAATTGATTTAACAAGATTCATAATGCAAATAACATATATCGATTGTCGACTTCTCGATTTAACAATAACAACACAACAAATCAACGTTAAATAAAAACAACAAACATAACATTCAACAAATAACTTGATTTACCAAGATTATTTACGTAAATAACATATATCGGTTTGTCGACTTCTCCAGAATAATAGGGGTTTTACGAGAATCCTAACACCCACACTAGTCAGAAGGATAAAAGATTATGTACTTACACTTTTGCAGGGCTCCGGCCGGTGACGGATGAGGGACTGCAGGAAACCAAACTTCCCCATGATCCACTCCTCCCTCTCAGTCAGGATACATGCTCCGTCCCCGCTCTTTTTCTTGTGCAGCCGCGTGTTGGTATCCCGGAGTGACTTGAACCACTTCTGGAGATGGACCACTGTCGTCTTCAGAAGCTTCGCCTGGTCCTCCCACATCTTCCCCCTCCTGTCAGTGCAGCAGTAGTCAGTCAGCTTGACGTTCCAGATGACTGGGTTTTCCTTGAGGAACTCCAGCATCTGCCCCTCCTTGAAGACTGACAGAGAATTGTCGCTCTTCTTTGCCCTCCTTCTCTTTGCAGAGGACAGGCGAAGATCTTGTCCCCTTCACAATGTACTAGATTTCTTTGAATACAATATCGGATAAAATATTAAAGCTGAAGGCACACCTAATTTCATTTATGGGAAGGCGAAAAGCTACTACGCGTGACTTGGAGAGGCTAGGAGGGCACTTTGCGCACTGTGCAGCTGTAGTTAAGGGGGGGGGGGGGGGGGGGAGATCTTTTTGTAGTCGAGTATATGATGCTATTAGGACTTGAAAGTGTCCTTACTACCAGTTCAGGTTGAATCAAGCGTTTAAGGAGGAGGTAGCCTGGTGGCTCGAGTTTGTTGATCGGTTTGATGGTCACGCACGGATATTGGGTAGGCATGCCGAGTGTGTGTGTCGGTGTACACCGATGCTTCTAGTTCGTGATTCGGCGCGTTACACTCTGAAGAGTGGTGCGTGGGGGTTTTTGATCCTGACACGTCTCGGGACTTGTGGGTCTCAGTTGGCCATTGTGATATATGCGTAATAGACATACAGGTGTGTGCTTAATATATGTTAACGAGATGCAGAGGTTGAGACAAAGAGATATGCAAATGAGATGACGTCATGGAAAGTTTAGCCGGCGGGTCAAGCGTGCCCTAGGGCGTGAATAAACCATTCAGTATCCAGAAGTCAAAGTGTTCAGACGTTGTACTTTCACATGGTGTCAGATGTTGCTGGGATTGCGGCCGCCTGGTCAGCTTGTCCTCAGCCACAATGCGAGATCGAACTGGAAAACATGGATCAGAGCATATGACATATACGCTACTGCGGCAGGTGTCGTGTTGAAGACAGAACGAGTGCAACGCTGCATCTTTCTTCAGGTTGCTGGCGAGGAGGCTCAGAAGGGTTTCGCCAATATGGATATCGCTCTCGCTGATAAAGATAAGATTGTGCTGCTTAAGGAAGCATTTAGGATTTACTGTGTCGGTAAATGCAGTCTCATTATCACTCGTTATAAGTTTAATTCACATAATCAGGCTACAGAGAATATGGCTACATACATCACGGCATTGAGAGACAAAGTGAAGGATTGTGAATATGGTACGGTGGAGGAGTCGCTGGAAAGTAAGGAGATTGATTTCATTCGGAACTATGCTAATGCGCGTACCGGTGCACCGGCGGTTCGGTCATTGGCGATGCCATCTTGGAAATCGCCATCTTGGAATGCCGGCGGCGCCGGTGCAGGAGAATTCAAGATCCGCTGCCAGAACTGTGGATATGAACACCGCCGGGGAGTCTGCCCAGCGAAAGGAAAGGCTTGCATAGCCTGCAAAATGATTGGGCACTTCGGTAAGGTCTGTAGGAGCAGACTGGGCAGGGTCAACAAACTTACCATGGAAGAGCCCGACCCTCACAATGCTGAGCAAGACCCGGATCCGGTGGAGGTCAACGTGCTGGCAACGGATCTGTTCGTCGGTGCCGTCGACCGCGGTGCTGGTCAGGATGCCGAGCTGTGGCACGCAATCATTCGGGTGAACGGTTGTCCTGTCAAGTTCAAGCTCGACACCGGTTCGGAGGCGAACGTGCTGCCGAGGTATGTGTTCGACAGAGTTGCTCCAGGGTGGTTGACGAACACTAGGTGTTCGTTGGTGACGTTCTCCGGTCACCGGATAACTCCTGACGGGGAGGCACTGCTGGACGTCAATGACAGAGTGCTCAGGTTCCAAGTGGTACCGGATTGTCAGCCTATTTTGGGCAAGCAGGCCTGTGTGACGTTGAACCTGCTGGTGCAAGTGGATGAGGTGCACTGCGCTGTGCCGACGAACATGTCCGAGCCGACGAACAGTTCCAGCGCTCAGGCGGAGAAGCTGGTAAGCGAATACAAAGATGTGTTTCAGGGTTTGGGGTTGATCAAAGCAAATGCTATCATTCATGTCGATAAATCTGTTCAACCTATCATTGATCCAACTAGACGGATTCCGTTTGCCATTCAGAGTAAGGTATGTAGTGAGCTTGATCGCATGGTTGAGTTAGGTGTCATAGTTGAACAGGATGAACCTACCGAGTGGGTCAATTCTATAACTATCGTAAATAAACCAAACAAGTTTAGGATTTGTCTGGATCCGACTAAGTTGAACAAAGCGATAAAGAGAGGGCCTTTCCCTACCAAAACTATCGATGAAATTATTGCTAAAATGGCAGGTGCAAAGTATTTTTCAGTTTTGGATGCAAAGACAGGATATTGGCAAATAGAATTAGATGACGAAAGTTCACATTTGTGCACGTTCAATACTCCGTAGGGCCGGTACAGGTAGACACGCTCGCCTTTTGGCATCAAAACAGCCGGTGACATTTTTATTCAGGAAATGCACCGTGTCATGGGCGATATACCCGGTATCGGGATAGTCATGACGATATTTTGGTATATGGGTCAACGGTTGAGGAGCACAAGGAGCGGCTCTGAGCCGTTTTGGACCGAGCTAGGTCGGTTAATCTGAAATTAAACGACGCTAAATCTTTGTTATGTAAAACTACTGTGAAGTATGTAGGTCATCAACTTACCCAGCAGGGTGTGAAGCCTGATCCAGACAGAATACAAGCAATAGTTGACATTCCAGAGCCGCGTGACAAGCAAGGCGTCCAAAGGTTCCTGGGCATGGTTGGATATGTACACAAGTTTATACCCAACATGTCCGAGATAGCCAAACCACTACACACACTCCTAGCTAAGGACATGGCGTGGCACTGGCAAGCCGAACAGCAGGGCGCGTTTGATAAATTGAAGGAGAAGTTAAGAACTGCTCCTGTGTTAGTATATTACAATGTTAAGAAACCTATTGTGATTCAGGTAGATGCTTGTCAGTCAGGTTTGGGTGCCGTGTTGATGCAAGATGATAAGCCAATCGCACTCGCATCTCGTGCGCTTAACTCAGCACAGTGTGGTTATGCCACTATAGAGAAAGAAATGCTCGCCATATGTTTCGGATGCCAAAGGTTTCATGAGTATATCTTTGGCAAAGAAGTTCAAATTCAGACGGACCACAAACCGTTGGTGGCGATAATGCAGAAACCAATACATGTGGTGTTCTCTGTGGCGGAGTGGTTAGAGTGTCTGACTTTTTTCTAGGTTGGACTCCTAATCTGAAGGTCGGTGGTTCGATTCCCCGTGCCCCCATCTCTGCCAATTTGGATTTCCACCGCTGTGTATAACTTACAGCGACATCAAAGGCCAGTTGCTCTCATACCATGTCTATGTGGTGTGGGAGGTTAAAAATCCCTTGGGTCGGTAAAAGTGTAGACTCGGGCTTTCTATCGACAAACTGTCTAATGGTGAAAACAAGCCTATTCAGGCTTATCCATGATAGGCAGTATAAATCTTCAACAACAAAAATAAACTTTCGGCTAAAATGCAGAGGAGGCGAATGCGATTGCAAAATTACAATATTCAGTTATGTCACGTGAAGGGTTCTTTGATGTTTTTTGCAGACACGTTGTCCAGGGCGCATAGCGTCAAAGTAGGTCAGGATAGCCTGTTTGATGACACGTTCTGCGTTGCCGCAGTGAACATGCAGTCGTCGAGTCTGGTAAGATTATAAAGGAGTATGAGAAGGATGTATCCATGTCCATGTTGGTCTCACACATTGAAGATGGGTGGGCTACTACACGCATACAGACACCGCCGTGTCTGAGACAGTACATCCCATAAACACGAGTTAACGATAGAAAATAATCTCGTAATGAATGGCAATCGGGTGGTGGTGCCTCCGGGTCTTCGTGGTGAAATGATAGAGGCGTTGCATGAGACACACTTAGGTGTGACGAAGTCCAAGCAGTTGGCACATGACTGTATGTTTTGGCCGAATATGAACAAGCAAATTGAGGATAAGGTCAGTCGGTGTGACACTTGCCAGAATAACCGGAAAAATTTGCATAACAAGCCGTTGATAAATCACCCGATCGCCTGTCAACCTTATGAAAAAGTTGGTGCCGATTTGTTTGAGTTAAATCATAAGAATTACCTGATAACTGTAGATTACTACACCAAGTATCCTGAAGTGATGCTGTTGGGCTATACGTCGTCTGTCACGGTTATTGAAGCGTTGACGGATAATTTTGCAAGACACAGTATTCCTAGTCAGGTCATTTCGGACAACGGTCCACAGTTCAAGAGCCATGAATATAGGGAGTTTGCGCTACACTATAGGTTTAAGGCCGTGTATTCCAGTCCACAGTATCCTCATAGCAATGGGCAGGTAGAACGCTTTGTGCAGACAGTCAAGGACATGTTGAAGAAGTGCGAGAAAACTGGGTCTGATTTTCAGTTAGCTTTGTTAAATTATCGGAATACTCCGTTGCCCGTCCTAAATGCATCTCCGGCGCAGCTGCTCATGAGCAGGAGGTTGAGGGGCAGGTTGCCTATGGTGGAGGATATTTTGATGCCCGAAACGCAAAATCCGAAGAGAAGCCAGACAGCTAAACGACAGCTTGGTCAGAAAGCGTTTCATGACCGGAAATGTGGTAAGCGGCACAAGCCTATGAAAGTCGGGGATAATATAAAGTACAAGAATCATGCTGGGGAATGGAAAAAAGGGGTTATTTTGGGACGGACTGGTGTTTCTGGGAGAGAATATCAAATTTTAAACAAGTCAGGTAATATGTTGTATCTGGCGTCTGGAGATTGTAGGAATAGACAGATAATGAACTGGGTTAGAGAGTTGTTTTGGATTTTGTGTAATTATAATTTTCAGATTGGTTCTGTTTATTTGAGTAGTGAGAGGAATGTGATTTGTGACTCATTGAGTCGTTGGACAGTTGAGTCGGATAGGTCTCGAATTGTGTCGGCAGACTTGGCCGAATTATTGTGTTGTAGCCATCTATTTTGTGTCTGATTATCGGTTAATTTTCTACAGGATTGCATCGGGAGATGTCACTGCTGCATTCGAGTTATTATGCGGAGAGCAGTCGCAGCACACGTTCAGTACAGATCAGGAAATATTTCTCATTTGTGGAGGATTATCGAGGGTTGCTGAGTCCATTGCCATGCCCTGATGTGCAGGTGGGGCTTTATATCACTTGGTTGGCTAGATCCCTCAAGTTTAGTTCAATTACCAATTATTTGTCTGCCCTGAATGTTGTTCTCCAATCAGAAGGATCCCTGCCAATTAATTATGTGTCTCATGTGGTTAAGACGGTTCTAGGGGGTGCTAAGAGGCAGTTAGGGTGCGTGGTGCGTCGCACGACCCCGTTATTACCAAGGCAGTTGCTTTTGCTATTTTCATTCATGTTTGCGCCGCTTTGCTAACCGGTTTTAGGCGGTTATTGAGGAAATGCCAATTGACTAAGTCTGACTCTGTCTTGTGTAGGGGGGACTTTAACTTCTTTAGTTGGGGCATGCTTATCACAGTTAGACATTCAAAAACTATCCAGTTTAAGCAGCGCGAATTGCTAATTCCGATCGCTAAGGTGTCTAATCATGACTTATGTACTGTCTACTGGACTCTGAAGCATTTCCGTGAGGTGCCATTGTTGGACACGTTTCCGGCTTTTCAGGTGCCTTCGCCTGGGGGTGGTTTCAAGCCGTTAGAGTATCAGGTTTTGAATTGTGCTATTAAGTATTTTTCTGGGTGTGCAGGATTTCAGAAGGAGGTTTTCTCATGCCATTCGTTGCCTCTGGTGGTTGCACTTTTCTTGCGATGCAGGGGGCTTCTTTAGAAGAAATTCGAACTAGGGGAGACTGGTCTTCAGATGCAGTTTTTGCTTATATCGCGTCTCCAATTTCGGAGTGGATATTAGCGGACATGCGTGTCATGACAGCCCTGTCGGGCTACTAGTTTGGCTGGGGGGCGCTTTGTGGCCAGCCAGGTACAGTACTATCTTGGGTCAATAAACTGTATTTCCCACAACTATGTCTTCCTTATGCCTTAGCGGGTCTACAGATAGTATATACGCGTGTATACCGGTGCGTCTGTGCAATGGGTGGAAAATTTCCATTACTCCCCTGCTGTTGCATTGACAGCGCATGCCCAGCCATGTGCTGTGCGATTGGAGTGTGCCTAATTACATTGGCATTTTCTACCCTAACCGACTACTCTAGGTTTATGTGCGCCAATCCACCATGTATGCCTTGGTTGTAAGAACTGACACGAGAAGGTGTCGCAGCGTTCACAGCATGAATCGCTGAATGCTCAGAAACACCACTGCCTAACAACAAGTTACCTATGCACTTCCTAAGAGATTTTATCTCACCTTGAATAGTCTTCAGGACCTGAAGCCATGGAAAAATCCAAAGAAGTACAATTTAGACTATCCATTTGCTCACAAATAGCTAAATTACCAAGATGTGATTTAGCACGGCTCTGCTGCCTAATAACAGACCTATCACTGAGAAGAGAAGGCTTCTTCAAGAGTTTTTGGTCGGTTTGTTTCTACATACCACATGGTATTATCATCAAGTAAGGAGTTGATAAATCTCGAAAGGAGTATCTCGAAGGTATCAGGGGCAAAAACTGCAGTTGGAAGATCCAAACCTTTTTCTGCAGCAGTCTTAAACCGCTGACAATATGCAGCTACTGTTTCCCCTTCTTCTTAATTTATATCCATCACTACCCCCTATAAATGACTATGTTCATCTGCTGTCAAAAGAGTACATGCTATCACTTCTTTAATTTCTTTCCAGGAGCTAGCATTTTCATGCTAAAAAGCGGTGAAAAAAACCTCATGCAGCATTCCTGTTGCATTTGACAAAGCAAAGCGAATGATGTCTAGGTCTGAAACATCTGCAACAGTCCCGATACGTTTGATCAAGTCAATCCAATTATGCCTGACCCATCTAGTAGGGGAACAGACTTGCCGTACGCTTTTAATGATCTATTTCGTACCTCTCTCTGCCTGTGCTCAACCTGTAATAGTTCACGTGCCTCCCTACATTCTTCTCTATCCTCCCGTAATTCTGTCCTGTCCCTAAGATCAGATAAACGCTCCTCACTTTCTTCTTTACGAATGTCTAGCCTAAGTGCCATAAATTTAGACATTGCTTCTAAAGCTCCCGTTTCAGCAGAATAATTTCCCAGTGTATACTGACCTTGAAACCAATGTTGAAACTCATCACGCAGCAATTCCTCCTTTGTGCATGTGAGTGGCATCTTCAAGCTGCTGTTGTATGCGGTGGTAGAAAAGATTTAGCAGAATTGAATCCTAGTATAGATATGTCTGTAAAGGAGAAGAAATAGTTAAAAAAAACATGTAGTGTATTACTATGCTCCCCCCTCCATATTAAGGTTAAAGAAGATCCCATACAAAATTTATTTTAGTGGCGACGTGAGGCTTCAATGACGGCCCGTTACAGACATACCATCAATAAAGTCAACGGACCATCTAAAATAGTGATATTGTCGGAAATAAATGTTGACAAACCAAATTCTGAAGTATTTTCAAACCCCCACAGAGTCAAAAATAGCAGAAAAAACACTACCTACATAACGCACCAAACAAGCATCGGCCAGCAAGTTTCTACTGGTTTATTATTTATATGGTTACATGGGTTCATTGTAGAGTATCACCGAATGGAAAACAAGCATTCTTGGCCCTACCAATAGGAATCCAGCATTCCTGGTTCCCATGGATACCAGTGGTCTGCCCACCACCACAAGCTGTATGGTCCCATGGCCACAAGCAACCTTGACATTTGAGTGTGGTGGTCACTATCCCAGCAGAGGGGATAGGCCCTGAGTGCAATCACACCCAGACCTGCCAGCACCACTATGTCTATTTACATCCCACTCAGGCACCACCAACCCATACATACATACATGTGCCTGGTCACGTACATCGATCAGTAAGAACATTTGCATTCCCCCCTATGCTGAATATCTGAATATTTTACAGGCGCTACATTGTCACAAGTCGGCACCCGTCCTGATTTAACCTTAGAAGTTCAGGTTGGTGGTTGAATAAAGCACTGAACAGAATCGGGGAGCTGTTACACAGAATTATGAATATCATAATTAGAGTGAATCTCACATTTCTTCTTCCATCACATTCATTTTGGGGAATACCTTGAGAATATTATGACAACGGTGGGGGTAATTAGGCCAACAAAATTAGTTAATGGTGATCGTCCTTTTGAAATAGAACTCAAGGTCGGGCGAGCGGTTTTTATTTTTATTTATATTTTTTATGGAGACATAATACATAACCAGACGCGATGGCCGAATGAGTTGAGCATCCACCTCCTGGTCTGGTAGGTTGTGGGATTAGGACTCATGGGTTCGAACCTTGGCAGTCAAACCAATGACTTAAAAATTGATACGAAAGTTGAATTGTTGTTATATTTGGCCTTAGCTGGAATAGATTAAATCTACTGACCCATGGGCGCATCCAATTATTGTTATCGATGAAGTCCTTCCTTTGACATCGAAATACACTTTCTATGCTAGTAAAAACACCATTACCGCGAAATAATTTGAGATATCGGGACCTAAGTTACAAAATAACCGGTAGTGTGTAAGCAGCTCATTTGCATAGTTGGTAATTTGACACAGAATAAAAGGGAGAGAGAGAAACACCACGTAGCTATGTTATTTGAACCCTACTTGTGTATTCAGCACGTTTCCGTTTGACAGCTATCAATGTTGGAAGTGTGTTGCTCACAGATTGCTATCATTTGAGAATTCGTTATGAGTACGTGTTCAAAGCGTGTATAGACTACTTGAGGAAGTGAACCGTGATGTTGTACACCACTTATAGGCCGAGAAGGCATATAACTAAACTGATATATATATATATTCAATACTTTATTTCAGACACAGCATTATGGTAGTTACATAAATTGCCCCATAGTAGGTAGATATCTTTTTTTAAAGTGCATAACATACAAGTAATAGTATGAATACTACAATACTAACCATTATCTAAATGCTGGTCTACATACAGTAGTTTGTACCAATGAACCGGATTTTATTCTCCCAAGAAATCCAGCAAGTTCCAGAAGTGTTCCTTAATCTACACTTTCTGCACTGCTCCCCGTGTCTGGAGACAATACACGATTTCCGCAACTAGTATGACACCTGGTGATACTCAACGACACTTGTTTCATGGGTCGACAGTGTTTCACTGTGTTGTTTTACACTGACGATCGAGCTTTTCAATCAATCAATAGGATACAGCTATAATTATCAAAATGATTAAAAAATGCTAGTGTATGTTGCCTCTATAAATCCACATTTCTGCTGAAAAGACTGTGTCAGTTGCTCAATATGAAGCCAGTGTTAACAGAGCCTCAATTGTCTCTCCACAGATGCTGTGACCCACAAGTCCAGTCTGGATTACGCACTGTGCTTGCATCGCGGAAATCGTGTATTGGACATATCGCTGATCGATAATGATAAGTGTGCCTGTATCTGTTTACAACGGAGTTTGTGGCTGTAAACCTAGAGGGGCTCAGTACCGGGTACATTCACAGCAATCAGCCTTTTTGGGGCAAGGGGCAATGCAGTTACTCGAGAAGGGTAAACAGCTACGAAAGAGGACACCCAACCAGCTCTTACATGACTAACTACTGGGTCGACTTAACAAGCCCTTCATTGAGTATACGTTTTCACGGTAATTCTCCCATTCTTTACAATTCTGATATGGTGTGATTTGTTTTGTTTTATTTAACGACGCCTCTAGAGCACATTGATTTTCATATCATCGGCTATTGGGCATCAAACATAAGGTCGTTCTGACATATTTCTTGGGAGGAAACCTGCTGCGACCACATAGGCTACTCTTTCCAATAAACAGCAAGTGGTCTTTTATATGCACTTTCCCACAGACAGGACAGCACATACCACAGCCTTTGATGAACCAGTTGTGGACCACTGGTTGGAACGGAAAATAGCCCAAACTGCATATGGGTCCCCTGAGCAGGATCGATAGGATGAGCTACACTTTCACAGGTGGACACTCTACTGCCTAAGCTACGTCCCCGTGTGATTTAAACATAGGTAGAAGTTGGCCTATTGTTAATTTCAAACATACTTCAAACACTAATCTGTGCTATGCATAGGCCCTAAATGAAATTAGTGATTATGTCAGAATTACGAAACTACTACTACTTTTAATTTACACTGAGAAGGACTCATCGGGTTGTTTACGGAAATTGTGCTCACTCGGTTGACCTAACAAGTGTGGACCAAACAAGTGCGCGCTGGTTGGGTCTTTCTCATTGCTGCGCTTAAAGTTGCATAGTCCGACGTTGACCAGTGTCAGTCGCACCGGAGGATTTGTATGTGGTTATACATATATGCATATGTGTATATGAGTCGGCCTCACGAAAATGGGCCAATTGGTGGTCAATTTACGGACACTAATAAAAAATGAAAAACAAGCACACATAGCCCTAGGGAGTCTATATAGACCGCCAAATGGGACATTGAGGATTTCACCACACAACTTGAAGCATCCCTAGACAATGTGTCAAAACTCACAAAAGCCGAAATATTCCTATTAGGGGACTTCAATATAAACTACAAAACAAACAACAAGAACAAACACTCACTACAGAACTTACTCAAAGGAAGAGGATTACAGCCAAAAATTAGTGAACTAACCAGACTTGGAGTAAACAGCTCAATAATAGACCTAATCATAACAAACTCAAATCATGCCCACACCTCAGGAACTAGGAACTGGGGCATTAGTGACCATGACTTGATATATATTACTACAAAGAAAATAAAAAACAAAAACAAAACTACTCTCCATATGGGTAGATCGTACAAAAATTACACGAAGGAAGCACTATTAGCGCACCTAGAAAAAACTGTGAAATTACCAATAACACCTGAAACAGATGTAAATGACCAATGGAACACTATCATTGGGGAAGTGAGAAGTCACCTCGACACTACCTGTCCAATAAAGAAAACTTAAAATTTTTAAAAACCAGGACCCATGGGTAACCCCAGAATTAATCAACGCAATTATGGACAAGTATAAGGCAGGTAAAGTGGCTAAAGCAAGCGGGAGACTTCATCACATAGAAGAGTACCATAAAGCAAGAAATCGAAGCCATAAATCAGTGAGGAAGGCCAAAAGGAAATTTATTATCACTCAAGACCAAAAATGGGGTAAAAACTCGCATAAATTCTGGAACAACGTAAATATCCTAATTCCAAACAACAAAAATATAGATACCTTATACAACAATGAGGGAATTGAAATCAGCAACAAGGATACATCAAACATAATGAACAAACACTTTTCTACCATAGGAAATAAACTATCCAGAAAATTTAACTCTAACTGGGCCACAAGAGCACCACAACTAAACGTAGTAATAGGGGATTGCGGAACCACAAAAAAAAGAAATAAGTGATCTCATAAAAACAGTTGATTGCAATAAGCCATCAGGCATTGAATATACCTCGAGTATAGTACTGAAGGATACATTCGGATGCATCCAAGAGGCCTTATGTAGCCTATTCAACACATCTTTCAGAGAAGGTACCTATGTAGACTGCTGGAAGCTAGCCAAAGTAACCCCGCTCCACAAAGGGGGGGGGGGGGGGGGGGGGGGACAAACAAGACCTATCTCAATACTCCCATTGCCTGGGAAGTTAATGGAGAAAATAATGCATAGGCACATTATGGATCACCTGATCGAACACAAAATACTAAACAGTAAACAAGGCGGATTCAGAAAATACCACTCGACAATTAAAACAATTGCTAACATAATAAGCGATATCTCAAATAATATCAATAAAAAGAACCTAGTGGGTGCAGCATTCATAGACTTCAGCAAAGCCTTTGACACGGTGGACCACACTATCCTAATCAGCAAACTATCCCAAATGGGAGTAACGGGAAAATTGGTAACAAGCTACCTAAAAAAACGAAAACAATGCACAGCAATAAATGGAACCATATCAAGTGAGGAAAAAATAAGCTGTGGCGTACCACAGGGGTCAGTCCTGGGACCACTCCTCTTCCTCATATATATAAATGATCTAAACAACTGGCTATAGACACTGAAAACATCCAACTATATGCAGATGATACTGTGGTATATATTGCAGGCAAACATCTGAAGAGATCGAAACAAAACTAAATCAAACACTAATGAAGCTAACTGAATGGTGCCATCTAAATAAGATAACTATAAATAGCAATAAATCGAAGACAGTGCTATTCGGTACCAGTCTAACCGGTAACAACAAAATAAAATGTCTCCTGGGAAACAACGAGTTAGAACAGGTAGACAACTACCGATATCTGGGAGTGGACCTGGACAGGCACTTAAACTATGACCTTTGCATAACAAACACTATCAAAAAAGCAAACCATAAAATATGGCTACTGGCAAAACTAAGGTACTACATGACTGAAAGCATGGCAATCAAAATATATAAAGGAATGATCCTTCCCTACTTCGACTATCGTGATGTAGTATACATGGGGGGGAAGTACCAAACTACTCAACAAACTACAAGTGATGCAAAATAAAGCCCTTAAAATATGCCTCCAAGTACACAAAAGATATCCCACGATAGAACTACACAAAAAATGCACCTGAAAATACTAGCACACCACGACACCACGAAACCGGATTACACAGTAGCCCCCCGCAGGGACACTAGACATATGGCGGCCCCAATACTCCTAACGGAAAGAAGCAACATGAAAATACATGAGAGAAGTGTACTAACCATGACAGCACATGCCTGGAATAAACTAAATGTAAAATTACGGGCAATCCGTAACCCTGACCACTACAAAAAATTTCTAAAGAAAACAATTACTTACTGACACAACAAAACCGCACCTGCCCCTGAGCGCGGTCAATGCTTACTGTCTACTGGCACAGAAAGCAAAAGACAGGCCAGGAAAAGTGGTAGGCACTAAACAGAAAAAAATAGGAAAATTAGCCCTCCTAAGTATTAAGGAAATCAGAAAAGCTATCACCACATGGCGCAGTCCACCTGGGTATGTGTAATGGCACAAACCAACACAGAAGTGAACAGGCCACGGTCATGCAACTGATCCACTCTGAAATACAAAATGGCTAGGCAAACAACACAGCCATTCCACCTGCCCGCAGTCCTAAAGGGTCCGAGTGTGTTCTAGCACACGAGTGCACTATCTAAGGACAGGGTTTAGGTGAAAGGATGCTGTAACAAATAACAAAAAATCTGAATGGAACGGGATCCTCTCCCGCAAGCCTGCATGTCACCCAAGTAGATGTACATAGTAGGCTAAGGTATCATTACTCAGACTAGACAAAAAAACTGGAAAATTACAAAAATACTAACATAGGCTATTACTAACAACCAAAATTGAAGAAGGCTAACCCGAGCAGACACAGGTAAACACTCCTGGGCAAAGGAACAGATCAAGACAGCACCACAGCTGTCCAGCGTTGAAAACAAGCACCCTGACAGGAGCTTATACATTGTCCATATTGCTGTGGCAATGTGGGTAATTCGGGGGAGGCGGTCGACCACCCTCCCCTTCCCTACCGCCCCCCCCCTCACCCCTTCTTACCCTCACCAATCTCCACACACTCTCCTCCCCTCCTCCCCTGCCCCACCCACTCCCCTCACCTCACCGTCACCACCCAGATGGCGCCACCACCTCCCCCCTCACTCTCCCCACTCCCTCCAGGCACCGCCACCACAGCCTCCCTCCCCCCTGCTCCCGCCGCTGGTCCCGACGCTGCTCCCCGCCGCTGGTACCTCCCCCCCCCCTTCCTCCTTCCGCCTCCCCATCGCCTCGGCCACTTCTACTCCTGCCACAGCACCGATAAGACCTACTCTCACCACCCCTCACGCCTCAGGCCGCTCACCACCGTCGATACGACAGTTCACCACGCCACACCAACCCACCATGCCGGCACGGAAATCCACACGGCGCGCCACTACCACGGATGCGGCACCCACGACGACCAACGAAACAACACCACGAGTAAGGGGACGCCCGCGCTCAGTCATCACTAAACCTAAAACTGCGACAGTGTCTCAGGACGACAGTGAAGACGGAACGTCCGCACACGCACAGATAATGCTGCTCAGGCAGTCGGTGAACGAATCCATCCAACAACAGGCTGAACTCGCTAAGACCGTCACCACCAGGCTATACGCACTGGAGGAGGCAGGCCTCAGTAAACGCACAAGGAGCAGCTCAAGGGACGGGAAAACGCCACAGAAAAGGAGACGCCGCGCCACCCACGACTCGTCAGGATCGAGCCCGTCACCCTCACCACGTGGCCGCTCATCACGTGGCCGTTCACCACCTTCACGAACACACCGCATAAGATCACCACGACCAACCCCACAATCCAACCGACACGGGAATGACGACCATCAACGCAAGAAACACAGGCAGTCCTGCCACGCACCCCAGACGCCGACCCCATCATCAACTGACGACGATGAACAGCGAGATGTAGTAGACGCCATAATAGGAGCTAACAAGACACAAGGACGAACATCCAGCCGAGGTAAGGCGCAACTCCTCCCCCACACATATGTAATACGGGACGAGAAGAAAGGCAAAGTAGGACCAGGTGAGAGCACGTGGCACAAATATTTTGCGGCACTTGCACGAATGAGAAAGGATCCCAAAGTGCCGCGCTCATGGACCAGACCCATACTAGATCACCAGGACGACATATTCGAGATGGCGGCCGACTGGAAGTGGGACACGTGCCTCGCCTGGTCGGAGAAAGTGTTCGCCATGGTGGACGACGGACGACTGCCTAAGGCTTGGAAGGACGAACAAGCCATAAAAGATCTCCAAAGGGCAGCATGCCTGGCCGGCATCCAACGCGAAGAAAAGAACCGTTCGGCACGTGCAGCACAAGGCAAAGCAGACGAACAACACACGGCACCAATAAACACCCCATACAAAAGACCTGAGTTCAACCACGACACCGACGGCAGACCCTGCCATAGATGGAACTGGGGCACAGACTGCGGCCACTCCACCTCCCACGGCACGGGCAGTGATCGACGCGCACACGTGTGCGGGTGGTGTGCAAACAAATACAGGAAGGCAAACCCCCACAAGGAACAAGACTGTAATAATAAACGACGGCAGAACGAACGGAAGGCGACGGCAACAGACACAGACGAACAAAAAACGGATTTTCACTAAACGGCCCTGGCCAGGCCGTAGAAATTGCCGACACGACCGACACCGACGAGAACACGACCGACACCGACTCAAAAGACGAACACCAACCATTACTCAAAATTGTGTCGGTAACACTCGCCCTCAACACACCCACACAACCATGGACACAAATCGACAGCACGGCCACCTCATCGGAAGAAACCGACACCAACCACCACGTGGGCACACACGCGTCAGACGACCCCCCACCAGACAACAACCCCGGCGCACACAGTCTCCATAACCCCCAACAAAGCCCAGTGCCACAACGACGAACACGCCGCGGAACAAACGAACCCAGCTGGCCACGAAACAGCCCACACGGGGCAGATGCGTCACCAGACACTGCAAACAACTCTCCCGCCAAAACCGCGAGCAGCCCAACCGCCACACAAGACCACGTGGCGTGCGGTGCCGACCGCCACCCCACAACCGCCACTCCCACCCGCGGCGGCCACACCCCATTAAGCCACGATAACCAATCGCGGCACGGCGCCGCCTCCAACACATCAGTCGCGTCACGCATAGCCGCCACCACGACCCACCCCCGTAATGAGAATTACGGCGCTCGCCTACCCGACACCACAGACTCCGAGACCAGTGAATATTACACCACAGACGCGGTCTACCACCCGACCCCACTCAACACCCGAACACCCCGGGTAGGAGAGGACAGAGCACACACTATCGAGCACTGCCTGCTCCCGGCCTTCAGCCCCACTCCACCCCCCACACCGGCAGACAGACCCCCGCCTCACACCCCAACAACCGGTATGGGAGGCGCCGACCACAAAACTCCACCACAAAACCGAACACCCCGGGTAGAAGGAACTGGAACCGACGACACACCCCCCCCCTCCCCTCATCCCACCGCAACACCACCAACCCCCCCCCCACCCCCCTCCCACACCACAGATGATACCCACCACCACCGATACGGCCCACACCAATCCGCCTCTACCGACATCCTTGCTCGCCACCCACTCAACAGACTGACCGTCGCATGTGTACAGCCTATAGTCCCAACACGCACCATACACCAACACGCCACCAACCCCGACCCAGACAATGGTGAACCTCCAGACGCCCTTCTCACCCACCAACAACGCGCACACGCGTCGGAAGACATCAAAGATGTCACGGACGACCACGGCAGCCAGGTCGACACCCCCTACAACCCACCCCACACACCACTGTCATATAAAATCACACTCGACAGGATATGGCCAGTCTCGATACCAGCGGCCTGGACCAACCAGGTTTACCAATACATCTACAACCAGGTCAGGGAAACGGCCCTCCCAAACCATGTCGCCGCACGCATCCCGGTCCCCTCGGGCCTCAAGATCGACCGCTGGAGGCACCTGCTAGCCGACTATCACGACACCGAGCTCCTCGACTTCCTAGAATACGGCTGGCCAGTCGACTACACGGCAGACACTGCACCCGTACCGTCGAGGGCAAATCACCGCGAGGACCCCGAAAACTTCCAATGGATTGAAAAATACATACGTGAAGAAACCTCACGAGGGGCCCTCCTCGGGCCATTCAACCAACCCCCCTTCCTCCCCTGGGCGCAGATCAGCCCGATGATGACCCGGGCAAAGAAAAACACCACCGAGCGCCGGGTCATTGTCGACCTTAGCTTCCCCAGGGGAGCTAGCGTAAACTCTGGCATACGGAAAGGCCACTATCAAGGCCGCCCCGTAACCTACACCCTCCCCAACATAACCAACCTTACTGACGAGGTCACCCGGATCGGCCAAGGGGCTTGGATATGGACGATCGACCTTGCCCGCGCCTACCGCCAGCTACGCACCTGCCCCCTCTCCGTTCCCCTCCTCGGAGTCACGATAAATGACGAACTCTACTTCGACATCGCCCCTCCATTTGGGTGCCGCACCTCGTCCATGGCCTGCGCATGCACCACCAACGCCGTGACGTACCTACTCCGAAAAAAGGGCCACTTCGTCCTGTGCTACCTGGACGACTTTGTCGGGGCGGCACCCACAGAGTACCAGGCAGTCGAGGCATACGTCGATGCCATACAGCTCGCCGCCGATCTAGGCCTCGACCTCTCCACACACAAGTGTGTCCCCCCATCCCAAAAGACCGAATGGCTCGGGTTCGAGGTCGATACTACCGACATGGTCGTCCGCATACCGGCACTCAAACTCCACGACGTCGTCACCGAGTGCGCCGCCTGGACACCCGGATCAAAAGCCTCAAGGAAAGACCTCCAGCGCCTCGTCGGACGACTGCAGCACATCGCAAAGTGCGTGCGCCCGGCGAGGAGATACATGAACCGGATCCTGGCGGCACTCAGAGCTGCTCCCTACACCGGGAAACACACAATAACAAACGAAATGACCCTCGACATCGAGTGGTTCAAGTCCTACGCACACATCTCTAACGGTGTCGTCTTACTCCGCCCACCACCCAAGCACGAATGGGTCATTGAGTGCGACTCATCCCTCCTCGCTGGAGGAGCACACTCCCCAGGAGGCTACATCACGGAAGAGTACCAGCCCGAGTACCTCGACGATGGCCACAATATCGCACAGCTCGAGGCGATAAACCTCATTGTCGCACTCCACGCCCTCACCCCGCCCAACCCCCAGGACTATGCCGTCGTCATCAACACCGACAATCAGGCCTCACAAATAGTCCTTGAATCAGGTGCCGGAAGAGATCCCACCCTCTGCGCCTGCGCCCGAGCCGTATGGAGGTTTGCGGCACTCAACTCCTGCGAGGTCCGCGTCGTCCACAAGCCTGGCACTGAGATCGCATTCTCCGACGCCCTCAGCAGGGCACCCTTCAACCGGGCGGCCAGGCGGAAAGCGGACAGGTTCGTGGACGACATGGACCTCGTCCGAGTGCGCGTCGTCCACAGTACTGCCATACTCGACACAGACGAATAGCCTGGGTCGAGATAACTATTTGCCTCTCTCTCCCCAGGCAACCAGGAAGAACACCACCGACTCGCCCACCTCTTCAGAGCCGGCCTCGCCAAGGGCACCTGGAGAAACAAAAGACGACAGATAACCACCTACCTCAGGCACTCCCTCGACAGAGACTACGACCCTACCCGCCCCACTCAGCTAGACATAGCGTCATACCTAGCCTCCATCTCCATATCACTCCGCTCCCCCGGAGCCGTGATGAACCATCTCAGTGCCGCGCGGACATGGGTCAGGCTCAAGGACGGCAGAACAAGAGGATTCGACTCATACCTCGTCAAGATAATCAAAAGAGGCATCACCCGGGACTCCGATCATATAC
Organism: Branchipolynoe longqiensis; assembly: GCA_030323885.1. Classification (NCBI taxonomy): domain Eukaryota; kingdom Metazoa; phylum Annelida; class Polychaeta; order Phyllodocida; family Polynoidae; genus Branchipolynoe; species Branchipolynoe longqiensis. Next base: position 71,118,067 of record CM059194.1, on the reverse strand, counting down.
CTCGACAGGCTCCTCCCCTCACACCTGCTGACCTCCACCTCGTCACCACCTTCCTCCGTAAGGCTGGCAACAATGCAAAGGTCCTCACGGCGGCCATATTGATTGGGTACTTCTCCCTCCTTCGACAAGGGAACCTCCTCGTGACGGGCCCACCGGACGACCCCGGACACACCCTCAGGTACCAAGAGATCACCGGCCACCGGACCCACCTCACCGTCGTCGTCCGATCCACTAAGACCTCCAGAGCGCGATCCGACCAATATGCGATAACCATCCCTCGGATCCCGACCTCCAACTGCTGCCCCGTACGAGCCTGGAGGCAATACTCGACCGCCACTTCACCTCGACCACTCGACCCTGCCTTCATGACCCCGGACGGGTCTCCACTGACGGTCAACACACTCACGACCGCACTACGTGCCGCATTGCGACACTCCGGACGCCCCAACTCATCCGGATACACCCTCCACAGCCTCCGTCGGGGTGCCGCACAAGCATGTGCCGCCGCCGGAGCGCCCCTTAAGGACGTCGCAGACCTCGGCCACTGGCGGTCGCCCGCCATCCACTCATACGTTCCCCAGAACGCATTCGCGGTCGCGACCCGAGCACTCTCAACACTATTTGGTTGAGGCCCGGGTCACTTAAGACTCTAACTAAACGATAAGACATTACCTATGACATTTGACATTGAACATTACTACTTATCCATTATACTTACATTGCCTTAACAACTGTCGAACTTGACCTATGATTACATTACCTCACTATTACATTGCCTCACTGAATAAATCCCATACTATGTAGTCCGCCTCCTGTCCTGAATTATGGGCAGGGTAAATACCTCGTCAATAAAAAGATTAAAAAAATTAAAATTTAAGATGTCGGCATCGCAATTCTTAAATTGTAGTGCATTTCTTTGTTTCATATTAAATTATCCTAGAAACAAATAGGGTTGTTGTACTTTCTCTACCTTTACATTCAGGATAAATTTAAGAACTTTCCAACACCTCTGTCAATGCTAAACTATAATTATGCCATTCAACACCGACATCCAATGCTCGACTTCGACAACTTTAATAGATTTCGGCGTCGCAACTCTTAAAGTGTAGTGCATTTCTTTGTTTCATATTAAATTATCCTAGAAACAAATAGGGTTGTTGTATTTTCTCTACCTTTACATTCAGGATAAATTTAAGAATTTTCCAACACCTCTTTCAATGCTAAACTATAATTATGCCATTCGACACCGACATCCAATGCTCGACGCCGACAACTTTCCCCGATTGGCCTATTTTCGTGAGCCTGACTCATATATATATACATATATATATATATATGCGCGTATCGGGGAGGGGGGGTAGTGGCTGAGTGTAGTCGGAGGGAGATGTGTGGATGGGGTGGGGGGGATGATTTGTACACAGTAAATAAATCAATTCAATATTGCTAGTCGCGCCCATATTGAGCCTATTTATATCTGAGCAAATAAAGCATGCATGCGGGTAACCAGCATCAACATGTGCAAATCCTTAAACAGAAACAGCACATCTGATAAAAGCTACACGTAAAATAGCAAACAAGGCGTATGCGAAATGGTGAAAATTGATATACACTGTCCGCAGTTAATGAGTCATTCTCTTCTGCAGTTGCAATGTTACTTTTTGTGGAAGCGGACGAAAAACGAGTATCTCTCAAAATTGTAACCCAAGTTTTCATACATAAATCTTCCAAATCTATCATTTATAGTTGGTAATATAATTGTTAATGAGATAAAACAATAACCACATAATAGCGATTTAAAGTTGCATCCATAGTCCGATGAAAGCATAATATTTTCAAAACCAAAGCAAAATCCTAGATTTTATCCAACTTAGATATTGGTTCCCTTTGAAACATTCGTTGCTGCATAGAAAGGGATACTGAGCCAATATAAGTGAACGTATTATTGCTGAAGCTTATGGTGTCCAGATTTTGATCTTTTCATGTTTTCACTCCAAATATTTTCAAAGCTAGACAGTTAAAAAAAAAAAGTTACTTCAAACTAATGTAAAGTAGATTACAGTAATAAACATCATTCATTTATCTAAGAAAATAGCAAAAACTCAAAACCATCGGACTATGCAATTTCATGTCATTTTATTTGCAGTCACTACCGATGAAAAATTAGTGGTTGATCCCTAATCAAAATAACCCAGTACTGAAGGCCAACACTGAATAAATGTCGGCTGTTTAAATTTGCTTTTGACATGGTGATACATGTCAGTATTTGTGTAGCAAAATGTTTTATTTAAGATTAATAGAGTGCATGTGATATTAGAAGACACCAGTTGAATGTAGGTACACGGTGGGGGAATGGTGTAGCTGTTGCTATGACTGATCAAAACAGAGTACAGTAAAACCTCTCTAAATCGACCGACCATGGGACCGACTTTAAATGGTCCATTTACGGAGATGGTCAGTTTAGGTAGTTCTTTTTATCGTTACAATGGTATTGTATGGGTGATCGTTTGGCACCCGAATAAATCGATCGATATAGCGGGAGTGGTCGATCTGTGGAGGTGGTCGGTTAGAGAGGTTGTACTCTACTTTCTTTATTTGCAAGGAATGGCACACAGCTTGTCGCATCTTGCCGGCGACAAGTCCGCTGCTTTACCGTAATTGATTTGGACCAAAGCCGGGTAGCTGCTGTGGCAGTCTGCTGACGGGAAAGATTTGGCGTACGTTTGCCCAATCAGAGCTAGATTTTCACTGCAGAAGCCCGAGCACTCCTTCTCGCGTTGGAGTGTATCGAGGTATCCAACCACAGTAACTATGTTATATACAGTGATTCATTCTCTTGCTCCTGGCTGTTGCTAGACTGAAAACGAATCACCCTATTCTAGCAACAGTCATTTATAAAATGAACCAACTGACAACGGATGGGTATGACATCCACCTGTTGTGGGTGCCTGGCCATGCCGGCATACAAAGGAAACGAACGAGCTGATCGGGCTGCGAAGAAGGCCCTGAACTGTGATCTTGAACTGTGTCTGATCCCTCACTCTGATCTGAAACCACTAATAGCCACCCATAGAAAATCCAAATGGCAACATGAGTGGGATGAAAACATTAATAAACTTAAAGAAATTGAACCATCTGTGGGAAAGCCACCACAGACTCATGTGGGAGGTCGGCGGGACCAAGTGGTCCTTAGCCGCTGCCGTATTGGCCACTCGTGGCTTACACATGCTTTTCTGCTCAAGGGGGAACCTCCCCCTGAATGTATTGGGTGTCAGTCCCCGTTGACTAAGTTGCGTTGATTTGTTGGCCCTGTGCCAACAGTTCTACACTGCAGACAGTATGCATGACCTTGTTACTAAGGTAAAACAGGAAAACATTTTAGCCTTTTTGAGGGCAGCTGGACTGCATGTACCATCTCATATAGTTTACTAAATAGATTCTATCAATTATTAATAAAACTTGTCTTTTTCTATGGGAATTTGTTTCCCTTGACCACAAATATATGATTGTGAGCTTTCTAATTTAATGAGTGTCTATTGGCACATAATTGATTGTCTGCTTTTACATGTAAAAGTGATGGTTTGAACAAATAACAAACATTTCTCACCGTGAATATGGCCTATGCTACCGACATGGCGTAAAGCAACCACCAATCAATCAATCAATCTGATTTGGTAACATTTCTGATGGGGGCCGGACAGAACAGTCGGGTCAGCAGGGTGTTAAAAATGTAAATCAGTTATTCTTCCTTTCTTTTACTTATTTTTAAAATATTCATACATGCAACAAAGCTGAGACGTGCACACAAGCAGAATCCCGCGAATAGCACTAGGGCCGTGACTACAACACACAAAATCACATCTAGCATGAACAGTTTGTACAGGGGCATGTCGAGTGTGGGCGGTCGGAGGTGCGACCCACCAAATTTCAGTATGTGCTCCACCCAAAACACCACCTTCTCGGGGGCAGTGGCTTGACTGCGAAGAACATCAGAGCATTTCCGAATGTTTTTGTAGTAAGTGTTGTTCGATGCCAAATCCATCATGGCGGTGAAAAGTTCGTCGGCTGTACTGGCCCGCATATCGAGAGCGAGGCCGTAGCCTCGCTTTGAGATGCGCAACCCGTTGTAGAACTGGTCCCCGGTGACGGGGAGGGTAAGCATGGGCACTGCGTGGTAGATGGCCTCCAGCTGGCCATTGTTGCCCCCGTGCGTCACGAACACCCGCGTGCGCTGATGTGCAAGGAGGGTGTCCTGGGCCAGCCACGGCAGGTAGCGCACATTGCCCGGGACGGGAGCGGCGCGGTCCCGCGTGTTCACATCCCGCTGGATGACTGCATGCCATTTGGGCATTCGGGACAGCGCGTCCTCAAGCTTATCGCCAAGCATATTCCACGCCTGCTGAAGGCGCGGGTGAGACCCCAGGCTGACCACGATCACTCCATCCGGCGCTCCGTTCAGCCAGTCGGCCAGTGATGGGTCTAGTTTCTCCTTCTGGCGAAGGGTGCGGCCACCAACGAACTGGTAGTGCGGAAGAGATACTCTTGGGTAGTCAACACACATCACCTCTAGGTTGACCAAGACCATCTCCGCCCGATGGTGAAGTTCGCGGAGGGATGGCATGCTCTGCTGGCCTTGGACATCAAAGCTGCCTGAGAGCAGCCCTGAGTACAGCATCAGATAGTTGAGGCTCGCCTTGAGTCGCTCAAAGGACGACATCTCATTGGACGCACTCTGAAAAATGGATGGTTCAAATGATGGCAGGGCAGGGACACCAGAAGACCAAGGATCGGGCACAGTGGTGAAGAGAATGTAGGGAATGGCTAAGCGGAAAGGAATGGTGTACATGCAGTGTCGCAATGCCATCCCGTCAATCATAACCAAGTCGAACTTCTGGTCAGCTAAAAACGTCATCAACATTGTGTTGGCATTGGTCTCCTCGCATAGTTTCAGGAAGATCGGCCTCATTTCGTTCAGTTTCTTGAAAAAGGACGAATCCACAAAGATATCTGTACCATTCTTGTAAGACTGCAGGGTGAAGTCGGCTGCCTTAGATATAGGGTTAATGATCGGCCTCAATCCATGTTTAGATACAGGTCCCTTGAGCTGGGGTGACGTCAATATCATGACGTCATGACCGGCGTCTTGCAGCGCCTGCCCGTTAATTGCAAACAGGTTGACGTGGCTGTAGTGCAGGGTTGGCATGAGGAGGATTCGCGCCGCCTCGCCGCCAGAGAGGCCATCTAGCGCCAACAACGGGAACCACAGCCACAACCCGCTCAGTGCTGCCATCTTGTAGCTAACGGTGTTGCCTGCGGTTGATACCATGGGTACTAATGGTAATTGGTAGTGGTACTGACTTGACTTCCAAGTTCCAGGTCAATGTTGGGGGGAAGGTTTCAGTTCGTTCAGAGATGGTGAAATGCTGGCCTATCTGTGTGCATTTAGTGATGCCAAGTATATTTCTGTGTGCGTTCAATTTAGATCGATCCTTGAATAGTTATAGTAACACGACACCACGACTATTTGGTGTGTGTGGGGGTCGGGGGTGAATAGGTAGGGTTTATGTAGGTCACACACAGTGGAAGTCGTACGCCGCTGGAGTTTATGTTTGTCCATATGACCGAATGACACAAATTAAGGACGGTGGTGATCAGTTTATCTTTGATGCATTGCACGTCGTGGGGTCAGAATATGTGCCGATCCTGTAGATCTAGAATACGCAGACTGTATAAGCATAAGGCATGTTATGTGCGCTGAGAGTCTTCCCGTTGTGAGGGACGGCGTGGTGGGCCGCTGGTCAGGAGTGTAATATCATGTAACACAAGCGAACACTACGAAGTCCAGTATCCAAGAGCTTTATTTATCGCCTTCTAGGTCATGCGTCATGACGTCACACTGGGGTCGGCTATACGCACAGTACACATATATTACATCTTCCCCTTTTTTTAATCTTTTTTTTTTATGACATCCTTTCAACTCTATTTAGTTTCCTTTCATAGGGTCAATTATACAATAGTGTCGTCAATGACGTTTACATGTTTCACTGTAACCTTACAACTTCTAATACTTACCACTAAACTCCAACAGAGTTTGTGTTATGCTAACATTCAAATTCAACGTGTTTTTTTTTTATTTGTTTTTTTATGACATCCTTTCAACTCTATTTAGTTGCCTTTCATGGGGTCAATTATACAATAGTGTCGTCAATGACGTTTACATGTTTCACTGTAACCTTACAACTTCTAATACTTACGACTAAACTCCAACACTGACATTGTTTTGTTTTAGTTTGGAGTACAAGTAATTTTACTCAAGGCATCACTTTCTATTAGTCGACTAGGTGGGCGCGATGCTCGCCCAGCCCTTGTGTGGTATGTGTTAGGCATGTCTGTTGCGGTATCTTGAAAAGTCGCGACACTGTTATTTTCAGACTTTATAATCGGCTTGCAGTCACTTGTGTGTGCATGCATGCTCTTGTTGTCGCTGCTTGCTGGAATTTGAAACATGTATACTCGGTTTCGATGTATGAGCTTGCCTGCACTATTTTTAAGTTTGTAATTTCTGGGCTTCGTCCTATCTGTTTTTGTAATTGTGCCTGCCTTCCATTCACCCTCATGTGTTCTATATTTGACTTGGTCCGTGATCTGAAACGGTTTGTGAGGTTTGCCTGCTCCGAGGTCGTAATAGTATTTTTGTTTGTCTTGTCTGCGGAGGATATCAGTCTTTTTTTTAACCCTGTGCTTGTGGTTTTAAATGTGCTTTAGTCATGGGTAATTTAGAACGTAGTCGATGACTCATGAGCAATTGTGCTGGAGACACTTTCATGTCTGTTAATGGAGTATTACGGTAGTTTAGTAGGTACAAATTGAAATCCTGCTTATTTTAAGCCACTTTTTTCATCATCTTTTTTATGGTTTGAACGTACCTTTCTATTTGGCCATTACTCTTTGGATAGTATGGGTTTGAACAAATATGATCGAAGTTATATGTATTCACAAAGTCCTTGAACTCGTGACTTGCAAATTGTGGCCCGTTGTCTGATATTAGGGTGGTTGGTATCCCGTAGTGCCCAAAAATTTGTTTTAGTGAATCAATTACTGCCTTCTAATCAGTTTTCTGTAGTTCCACCACCTCGGGAAATTTTGAGTAATAATCTACTAAAATTAGATACGTTTTCCCTTGGCATAGAAATAAGTCGACTCCCACCTTACTGAATGGAATATCGGGTATGACATGTGGTGTCATTGGTTCTGCACTTAAGGAATTTCTATAATTCTGACATGTCTGACAACATGCTATCATGTCTTCAATTTGCCGGCCCATGCCCGGCCAAAACACGTTGTCCCTGGCTAACTCCTTACTTTTAACGATCCCTAAGTGGGTTTCATGCAATATACTCAAAATTTCTTTTTGTAGACTACTAGGAATTATTACCTGTCTTCCTTTGAACAGCATGCCATCTTTACCAACTCTTTCATCTTTGTATGTAAAAAATGGTTTTGCACATGATTTCACTAAATTATTTTGCCCTGGCCACCCATCTTGAACTAACCGTGTGACCTCAATGAGTGCAGTGTCTGCCTGTGTGGCCGCAACTATCCGGTCGTTCATGTGCACCGCAATGTCTACCATGGCAAATGAGATGTCGTTGTCGAACAAATTATTTGGTTCTGTGTTGGTTGTGTGCGCCTGTGAAAGGGTGTCTGCAAAAAACATTTCAGTTCCTTTTATGTATTTCATTACGATGTTATAATTTTGGAGCCTCATACGCATCCGTTGCATTCTGGCCGACAACATATGCAGTGGTTTTATCATGATTGCAACAAGTGGCTTGTGATCAGTTTCGAGTATTACTTCTTTCCCATAAATATAATGAGATGACCCTGATATCTACTGGAATAACATTGTCACAGAAATAAAACAATCATTAGATGAGATGTGTCCCATAAAGAAACTAAAAATACAGAGAAACCAAGACCCGTGGGTAGACAGGGAACTGTTAACGCATATTGCAACAAAACGAAGGCTAGGTGACAAAGTGAAACATACTAAAGACCCAGAGGATAAAAGGGCCTATAATACTGCCAGAAACAACTCCCTCAAAGCAGTAAGGGCAGCAAAAAAGAAATATATAATAAAACAAGACAAGGACTGGGGAAGCAACGCAAATAAGTTCTGGAAAAATGTAAGCTTACTATTCCCAAAAAATAAGATAGAAGAACGGATAAGCTTCCAGGATAAGGATGGAAATACGCACACAGATAGTGATGCAGCAAACAAACTAAATACACACTTTGCCACGGTAGGACAAAGGTTATCAAAGAAATTCACAAGAATCTGGGAAAACAAGTCAGAAAATATCCAGGATGAAATCCCCACTTGCAAAACTGACCTAGAAGAATTAACACAGCTAATAAATGACATAGATGAAAACAAACCAAGTGGAATAGATGGAATCCCCACAAAAATACTAAAAGAGGCACTCCAAGCCATTCCAGATACCATGGTCGACCTGTTCAACATATCATTTGAGCAGGGACACTTCATCACAGCATGGAAGATGGCAACCATCACCCCCATATACAAAAGTGGTGACAAACAAAACATGGGGAACTACAGACCAATATCAATCTTGCAAACACCAGGCAAGCTAATTGAAAAAATATTCCACAGGCACATAAATGCGCACCTGGAAAAAAACAATATACTAAACAAGAGGCAAGGAGGTTTCAGAAAACTCCACTCCACATCAAAAACAATAGCAAACCTAACAAGTGATGTGCTGGCATCATTGAACCAAAAGAAATTAGTTGGAGCAGCGTTCATCGACTTCAGCAAAGCCTTTGACACTGTTGACCACTGCATATTAATAAGAAAATTAAACAACATGGGCATTAAATCCAAATCAATAAACTGGATAAAATGCTACCTAAACAACAGGCAGCAAAAAACTAAAGTAAATGGTACACTCTCAGACCAACAAACTATCACCTGTGGTGTACCCCAAGGAGCAGTCCTGGGACCACTGCTATTTATACTGTACATAAATGACCTAGAAAAATGGCTGGAGACAAAATGTCTCCAGCTATATGCGGATGACACTGTCATATATGCAGAAGGAAGCACAGTAGAGGAGGTAGCTACCAAACTTAACAACCTCCTGCTAAAACTGGACAGCTGGTGTGAATCCAATAAAATAACCATCAATGCAAATAAATCTAAAACAGTACTCTTCTCACATACAGCAATCACAGGAAGAAACCTACAACGCACACTAGGAAACCAAACACTGGAAAGTGTAAATCACTACAAATACCTAGGCCTAGAACTGGATAGCCAGCTAAACTACAATCTGTGTTTAACAAAAATCATACAAAAAGTAAATCACAAACTATGGCTATTTGCTAAACTAAGAAACTATATGACACAAGATATGTCAATAAAAATCTTCAAAGGCATGGTACTCCCCTACTTTGACTATGGGGTTGTAATCTACATGGGTGCTAAAAAAGAGCTACTAAAAAAATTGCAGATACTACAAAATAGGGCCTTGAAAATATGCCTGAAAGTAGACAAACTACACCCCACTTATGACCTACACAAAAGAACTAAAGTAAAGCTACTAGAAAACAGAAGGATAATCCACCTAAAAACATTAGCATATGGATATAGCCAAGACATTAAGTGTCTAACCCAACCACTAAGGGACACCAGAGCAAGCAAGGCACCACTACTAAGACAGACCAGAAGCCAGATCAAAGCCCATGAAAGGAGCACACTGGAAATGGCCGCCAAGGCATGGAATGTGCAAACGGTGAAAAAAGACAAATCCCTGACCTAAAAACGTACCAAAAATATCTGTGCAAAATAAAAACTGGGAACCCCAACTGAACTGCACCACAAGGGGGCAGGTGATATGTCACGGCCCACCAATTGGACAGCCCAGGGTGGGATAACTGTAAATATAAAAGCCAGATAACATATCCAACAACAATATAAATCAAATCAATTTCAAACAAACATAACTCAACCACCTATTACGTACAAGCCTATGGACATGTAAATAAAATAGGCTAGTATAGAATTAAGTAGAAAAAAGCGGAAAACTCTTCCCAAGAAAACCCCAAAACACTAACATAGAACCTTAAGAGAACAACTAACATAGTAATAAGAATAGAACAAAAATACAATGCCAAAAGGGCCCAAAAAAACTAACATAGACTACTAAACGTACCAACAGACTATCTATCTGCTACTGAAATGCAGACAATCAAATAACTTATCAGCAGCTAATGTTTGGTAAGACAACACCAACACTACAGCTGGCCAGCATTGAAAACAAGCCTGGGTACCCAGGCTTACATGCTATGGACAGGATAAATACAGCCTCAATAAAAAAAGATATAATCATGAAAACGAACACACCCAAAACACATTGCCAATAATTCTTTTTCTATTACCGCGTAGCTCGACTGGCAGTTATCCAACGCCTTTGACGCCATGGCAATAGGCTTATTTTTCTGAAATATGGCTGCCCCTAGGCCCGACTTACAAGCGTCGACTTGGAGTGTAATTTTCTCGTTTACATCGTATTATTTTAGCACAGGTGCTGTTATTAATAATTTCTTCAATTTAGTAAATGCTTGTTCTTGTTCATTTTGCCAGAACCATACTACCTCTTTACACAAGACCTGTCTTAGGGGTTTTGAAATTTCAGATAAATTCGGTATAAATTTGCCTACGTACCCTACCATGCCCAAGAAGCGTTGAACTCCTGCTTTGTCGGTAGGAGTGGGCATGTCAACAATGGCCCGTACATGTTCAGCATTTGGCTTCAACCCTGTTTGTGTCAATGTGTGTCCTACATAATTAACTTCAGGTTTACAAATTACGGATTTGTCTGGATTCAGACGCAAGTTAGCTTCTCTAGCTCTGATTAAGACATTCTCTAAGTTCTCATTATGTTCTTTAATAGTATTCCCATACATCAATATGTCATCCGCGACTACATTAACACCCGTCAAGCCCGCTAATATTTTAATCATTTCCCCAATGAATATGTCACCCGCCGTTTTAATGCCGAACGGGAACCGTGTGTACCTGAACCGGCCCCATGGGTTATTGAATGTTGAGTTCTATCTGCCAGTAGTCGCTATGGGCATCAATGACCGAAAAATATTTGGCATTACTTACTTTCGCTATAACTTCCTCTATCGTTCTGGTCGGATATGGAGTACATAATATTGCTTTATTAAGCTTTGTTGGGTCAAGGACTCTAATTTTGTTCGGTTTCTTTACAATAGTTATTGAATTCACACATGGGGTCGGTTCAACCTGCTTTACAATAACCCCTAATTTTAACATTTTGTCTATTTCCTGCTTCACTTCTACAATTGCATGAGGAATTCGCCTCGGCGGGTCAATTACTGGGTCAACATTACGGTCTATATGTATTTTTGCCCTACTCTTGATATTTCCCAGCCCTGTGAACACATCAGCATATTTCTTTATCAATTCTTCAGCTGCACTGTTCGTTGTGACTGCGTTTTTTGTTCATACAATGATTTCTCCTACTCGACGGATCAGCTGAAGCTGCACACACGCCTCCTTTCCTAGTATGGGTGTGCCATGAGTTGTCACTTGAAACTTCAACGGCTTCCGCCAACAACGATATTGACTTCTCCATCTGGTCGTATGCGATTACCTGAATGAGTGACAAGACAATACTTTGAAGGCACCAACACAGTATTTTTCAGAGCATTGTAGACAGTACGCTGTATGACATTAGCTTTGGAACCAGTGTCTAGTTTGAAGTTGACCGGTATGTTCTGTAATTTATATTCCACGTACCATAAGTTGCTGCTGCGTAACGGCTCGGTAGTTATCTCGCCCATGAACAAGTCATTGCCTCCGTTGTGTTCGTCCCCTTGGTCATTATTCATGCTCAATTCGTTCACTTGAGCTCGACTTGCACGTGGGGTTCTGCAAACCTTTTGAAAGTGTCCGTAGCGCTTGCAGTACATGCATTGTTTGTCCACTGCTGGGCATGTAGAAGCGCCATGTTGATATCCGCATCGGGTGCAGGACGTCCCCAGTGTAGAGGGACGTGTCCCTCGGTCGTGCCACGTACGGTCACGTGGTGCTGCTGAATTCCTACTCGTCCGTGATGTGTAGATTCCTTGCTTGCTCACCGCATCTACCTGCTCCTCGTATGGTTGCCTCCCTCCGGGTGTAGTTGGGCATGTGTGTTTTCGCTCAGTCGACACATTTCCAGGCATCTGTCCAATGTTAAGTTAGGCGTTTGCAGTAACTTATCTCGCACCCCGCACACCAACCTGTCACACAGCAATGAGTCCTCCATTTCTGAGTAATCGCAATATGATATTCGGTGCCTTAAATCCCTGATGTAAGTGTCGATCGACTCATTAGTTTGATTATATGAGTTGAATGAATACCTGACAACCGTGATATTTGTTTTCCTTACACAGTATTCTTCAAATGCTTGTATTAAGGGGTCAATCTTGTCTTTTTGGCTGCCCGGCATTCTGAACGTCAAGTGCAACTTTTGCGCCTCCGGTCCGGCTATGTGTAAAAATACGCAGCATTGTACTTGGTTGCCGCTCTTGTGGCTATGCTATATATTTCAAATGCGCGATACCATGCCCGCCAGTTCATAGCCAGATTTCCTTCTAGGCTTAACTGCATTGGCGGTTTCAGGGCTGAAAGTGCCATGGTGACTTGGTTTCTTGTGAGCGTCCCTTGGTTTCTGTACACGATCTGACACCATGTAGTATCATGTAACACAAGCGAACACTACAACGTCCAGTATCCAAGTGCTTTATTTATCGCCTTCTAGGTCACGCGTCATGACGTCACACTTGTGTTGGCTATATGCACCGTACACATATATTACAAGGAGTAGATAAATAATCATATTCCGACTGGTGTGTCCGAAAAGTCGCCAGCAACTCAGAGCGTGTCCAGTGGGTTCACCTTCTCTGGCGGTCCTTCCAATAATGCACCTCATCCACCTTCCCGAACCACACGTCCTTATCAGTAGGTACCCCAAGTGATTTTCAACAAATAGTTTGGAGTTTGATTTAATGGATTTCACCTGTTAGTATATTTAATTTGAAATAAAATGACACTTCATTTGTGAAAATCGCTCTAATATTAAAGAAGATATGGACTTTTTTAGGTTGTTACTTAATTGGTCCCACCCAAAACTAAAAAGATAGCATTTTTCATGGCCCGAAGAATTAAAAGTAACCACCCTATCAGACTTTCTGTATTTTTTCCTTCAAATCCATGGCCGATACAATGAGAATAAAAATATCCAGGGGTCTGATGTGGTTACATTTCAAGATATACATCTTCAAAAATGCGCGAAATCACAATTTCCTTGATTTCACCAATTTCCATATTTCGCTTTGGACCACTTTTGGGGGCTTGGTTGTGGAAAGAATTGGCACCCATATTAAATTATTCTGATTTATCCCTAACCTAATGATGAGTCTTGTCATTGCAATTTTTTTTCAGGACTACATATGCTTGGGAAAAACTTTAAAAAAATAGGTTTAAAATGGTCCAGAGCTCAATTTGACAAGTGATAAAATCCAGTAAAAGGAAATGCCCAACTTTGAGCAGGCTTATTTGGTACAGAAAAGCACCCGTACAAGATAATTGCATGAAATTTTCACACTGTACTACCTTCAATATGCGCTTTCTGTTTATGTTACATACAATACAATTTGATAGATATGAATGTTTAAAAAAAGAAAAATTTCAAACCCTGTGTGTGTGGGCAGTGTGTTTATGGCACATTGCATAACAACTGACACATTGCATAACAACTTTAACTTTCAATTATTAAGTAGAGCCAACATTTATTTTGTCTCAAATTTACACCATCACACCATGCATTGCTAAGAATCATGACTAACTTCTTTTTTTTAAGAAAAAAGGATCTTTATTTTCATGTAAAAACCTAAGTTATCCATTATTCGGTTCAGAAATGGTGGTTAATTGAACATTTTAAATTAAAATTTAAAATAGATGCACAAAGAATTTATTCAAGGACAAAATATGACTATATGGCCTGTAGTATTGGCAACAAAATGATATCATTGGCATGATGATGCTAGCTCTGGTGAATGGGTGCCAGAGGTTTGAAGAAGCAGTGTAACATTTCATGCATAAGTTAGTTGAAACAAAAGGTGATTTTCTACATAAATGGACTTGACAAAGCATTGATTTTCTGTAGCTCATCAAAGTCATATCGTAATGTGGATGGTACTATTAGAAACAAGAAATATGAAGCTTTATTTTGCTTTAGATTTTATTTCAATTGGTGAACAACTTAGAACGCACCAACAGATTGAAAATGATGAATGTTAAGCATCCACACACAGATTATTGGTGGATTGGCAAGGCACTTGGGATACCTATTATCAGGCCAGGGACAGACCTGGGAGGCTACAGGTTCGGAGGGCCTGTCTCTCCACTCGGCGAATGTCAGTGCATTAAAGTTGCAGTCCAATGAAAACATCAAATTTTCAAAACCAAAACACTTATCATGATTTGATGCTACATATTCAACTTAGATACTGATGCACTTATGGGGCTGTCACATTACGGCGTATGGCGGCGGCGTATATAAAACGTACCGATAAAATTGTTAAAACGTTGCAGGACGACCTATGGTGACCTTTGTGCGCTGACGTGTCTTTTGGAGCGTATGCGTAACGTATGCGTAACGTATGCGAAGCGTGACCAGACGTATTTGTGGCGTAAATTGAGTTGTTTTGACAGTTATGAGTGGCAGGGTGAGCATATGCGAAACATATGAGCGATGTATGCGAAGCGTATGAGCATATGCGAAGCTTATGAGTAGCGTATGAGTAGCGTATACAAAGCGTATGGTATCTCTCCGAAGTCGGGGGTGGGTGGCCGCCTGGGTATAAATACACTGGAGCAGCAGCTCTCCCCTCACTCTACCACCATGCCTGCTAAGAGGAACACCACTGCTACTGCTACTACTGCTGCTGCTGCTGCTACACCAGCCTCCAGGGCTGCTGTCACCACTGGAGGAGGACTAGGCCGTGGTAGAGGCAGGAAGAAGCATACTTTGCCATGCTCACCATCACCAGCCTCCTCACCTGCCTCCTCACCTAACCACTCACCTCACCACTCTCCAGAACACCACTCTCCAGAACACCACTCTCCACAACACCACTCTCCACAACACCCCTCTCCATTGGAAGAGCTGGAGATGGAAGTGGAGACACAGACGACGCGCCAGTGGCGCCCCCACTCCAGCTCTCCATCTCCTGCTTCTCGGGGCAGCTCACGGGCGTCGTCCGCCACCTCCACCTCCAACACCTGCACCTCCACCTGCACCTCTGGCCTGTCCTCTGCAAAGAAAGGGAGGGCAAAGAAGACCGACAGTTCTCTGTCGGTCTTCAAGGAGGGGCAGATGCTGGAGTTCCTTGAGGAAAACCCAATCATCTGGAACATCAAGCTGACCGACTACTGCCGCACTGACAGAAAGGGGAAGATGTGGGAGGACCAGGCAAAGCTTCTGGGGACGACAGTGGTCCATCTCCAGAAGTGGTTCAAGTCACTCCGAGATACCACCACGCGGCTGCACAAGAAAAAGAGCGGGCACGAAGCGGCTGTCCTGACTGAGAGGGAGGAGGTAGATATGTTTCCTGCAGTCCCTCATCCGTCACCAGCCGGAGCCCTGCAAAAGTGTAAGTACATAATCTTTTATCCTTCTGACTAGTGTGGGCATTAGGATTCTCGTAAAACCCTATTATTCTGGATAAGTCGACAAAACGATATATGTTATTTACGTAAATAATCTTGGTGAATCAAGTTATTTGTTGAATGTTATATGTTTGTTGTTTTTCTTTAACGTTGACGTGTTGTGTTGTTATTGTTAAATCGAGAAGTCGACAATCGGTATATGTTATTTGCATTATGAATCTTGATAAATCAATTTTGTCATTTATCGTTAACTTTTTTTTCTTTATTGTTGACTTGTGTTGTCTTTTGTGGAAAGATTGATTTGCGTTCATGTTACTTATGTTATTTTATTATTTTGTCTTGCAGGTGGCCGCTGCCATCGACGCTGCGCATCATGACCTCAGCCTCGAGGAGAACGTCACCACGGATGTAGATGTGGGGATGGAAGAGGACCTTCCCGCCACTCCTCCTGCTACAGTCCGAGAGTGGTGAAAGGGGAAGGGGAAGGGGAAGGGGAAGCGGTCAGCCCCAGATGACGCGAACCTCCTCGCTGCCATCCAGAAGAGGTTCGATGAGTCTGGGGACATGCTGAAGGTGATACAGCCCCCTCCTACACCGGCGATGACGAAGCGCATGGCGTTCGCAAACTATGTCTGCGACATGATCCTGACCATGCCGGAGGAGCGGTTTGTTGAGACCTGTGCCCCAATCAACCGGATGGTGTCGCAGCATTTGGAGGGGCAAGGCCAACAAGTCGTGGCTGCGGTGGCTGCACCTGCTCCCGTGTCTACAAGTGAGGCATACCAGCCTCAATGCCACCAGTGGACTCACCAGCCACCACTGGCATCACCATGGGCATCTCAGACACAGGAGTATGTGCAGCGATATATGACGCAGCCGCCTCACACGCAGCCACAGCCGCATCTTCCACCTGTGCCTCAACCTCTGCCTGTGCCGCTCCACATGCATCAGGAGCTGGTCCCGCCTCAGCCTCAACCTCAGTTGGCGCAAGGGCCGTCTGTGGCAACAGCGCAGCCACCTGCCCAACTCCGGACACTCGGCATGGTGGGCCACACCAGGGCCTCTCCAGGACTCGTTGCCCAGCCAGGTGGTGCAGCCACTGTCGGCACCGACACCGACACTGTCGGCACCGACACCGACGTGTCGGTGCCGTGCCGAGCTCGACACCTACACGAGTCGCCCCCGCGACGGGAACATTGTCTGAGTCGGCCAGCCCGACGTCCGACGGACTGTTGAACTTGTCGGGGCTGTCGGGGATCTCGGGAGTGTTGGGGCTCTCCAACTTGGACCTCTTCCCCCTGTCAGCCACGACATCACCAGCTGAGGGAGGCTCGGAGGGGGATGCACAACAAGTGATCATTTGTAGATATGTGTATATATGAGTAGATATGTAGTTATAGTGTAGATATGTAGATATGTAGTTATAGTTTGTATTTTTTGTAAAATGTATTGTTGTATTGTTTATCTTTGAATGATTGTATGCACATATGTATATATGTTGACAAATGTCTTGTATAAATAAATATATTGTAAACTAATTATTGTGTCCGTGTTCAATAATGCCATGCCATAATGTAATTGTTATAAATTAAAGTACAATTAAAGTAATATTGAAAATAAAAAATTATTATTATGAATATTAAGGACACAAATCTCTACCCCCCTCCCTCCCTCCCCCCTCCCTCCCCTCCCTCTCTCTCCTCCCTCCCTCTCTCTCCCCTCCCTCTCTCTCTCCCCTCCCTCCCTTCTCTTCTCTCTCTCCCTCCCTCCCTTTCTCTCCCCCTTTCTGTCCCTGTCCCTGACCCTCTTTTTCCCTGTCTTCTTAACAATGGTTATGCTTTCAAAAGTGTAATTAATTTAAAAAGAGAGCAAATTCATTACAAATCCATTAACTAGATAACTGTAATTATGGATCGAAAGAATAGAACAGACATGTAAATTGGGTTTCGATATCTAAAAAATGATATTATTTATTTTAATAGATATAAACATATTACCATCTCATATAACAGTAGACATGTCACAACATAACAGACATGTAAATAAGCAATAACTGCACAGTGTAAAGAAAAGCACATAAGTTTTCAAAAATAGATCATAACAGTACACATACACAGTGCATACAGACAGATACAATGTTTGTCAGATCATGCTGTCTTGCCATGACACTGCTCCGGCGGGCGAGACCACCAAGTCATTAAGTAGATTGCGCTGCTCCATTCCTAGCTTGGACGAAGTGTTGGGGTTAGTTGGAATGTCAATGTCTGGCAGGTTTGGGCCCTCTCGCCACGCCACTGGAACAAAGTTGTTGGTGCCAGTCTTGGGATGATCCAGCTGCAGGTTGTGTAGGGCTGGGTCGCGCATCCTCATGAGGTTGCGCAGAACCATGCACGCTTTGGTGATGACCTTCACGGTGGAGGGGTGGTGCTGCATAGTGGTCAGCAGCACTTGGAAGCGGTTGGCTAGAATCCCAAAGGCATTCTCCACCACTCTCGTAGTTCGGGACAGCCGGTAGTTGAACAGTCGCTCCTCATTGTTCAACCCCCTCTTGCATTACGGCTTCATCATGGTCGGCCGCAGGGCGAAGGCATCGTCACCGATGAGGAAATATGGCACATCCTTCTGGCCGTCCATGATGGGTTCAGGGTCCGCAAAGCCGATGGTGCCACCTTCAGTGCCGGCCTTCAGCTCGGAGTCGTTGTAGATCTGGGCATCAGACGCGGAGCCCAAACCCCCAAGATCTGCCCAGATAAACTTGTAGTCCGCGTCTACCAGTGCCAACAGGAGCACGGAGTAAAACCCCTTGTAGTTGTAGTATAGCGACCCACCGGCAGGCGATGTGCTTCCCATCCAGAGCGCCACAGGTATGGGGGAAGTTCTACTTCTCAAAGAATAGGTCTGCGATGGCACGCCATCCTTCTGGAGTCGTCGGACACATCATGACCTCGTCCATGAACTCGTCGACGATGGCCTGACAGACTTCACGCACTATGAGCGACTGTGTGTTGTGGGGGACCCTCCACCCGAACTTCATCGACGAGTATTTGGTGCCAGATGCCGCAGAGTAAGTGCGACCTTCAGTGCAGGCTCGAGCGGCACTCGGAATGTGGTGCGGTTTTTGTCAATCCTCGGTCCCACTTGCGCCACAATCTCGTCAAACAACTGGGGAGGCATCCGCATGAAGTTCACAAAGGATGTGGTGTCCTCGCTGCGGAGCATTAGCTTGTCGTACAAGCCAAACTCTGGCCGCCTCCCAATCCAGGGTCTGACCCACACTGTGCGCTGCCGCCACCGCCGCCGCTGCCTCCTCCTTCTCCTCTCAAGATGGGCCGCCAGAAGAACCATGAGGTAGAGACCTAGCTCATGCTGATATAGGGCAATTCTGTACCGATGCTGGAGCTGTATCTGGAGTGCCTGGACATCCATCCTGTCTGAGCAGCAGAGGTGGACTGACAGAAGAAGCCTTACGACGCCTATATATACCGAGAGCATACACCGGGCATATGCTCCACATAAGCTTTGTATACGCTAGCCATACGCTACGAATATGCTCAAATACGTTACATGTACGCCAGGCGTACGCTACATACGCTATAGATACGCCGAAGGAGCGGTTTTAGCATATGCGTAATGGAAGACGGCGTACGTATAGCGTATGCGCAACATATGACGGCATATGCTTAGTGTATGCATAGCGTATGAGGAGTGTATGAGCCTTACGTCGCCATACGCAGACATTTTTTAGCATGCACAACAATTTTTAGGACGGACATGCGTATGACGGCGTATGAGGGATACGCCGGGCATATACGATGTAAGCGCAGCGTATGTGCAGCATATGCGAAGCGTATGACGCCGTATGACGGCGTATGTGACGCAAGCCGATACGCCGGCATATGCTTACGCCATATGCCGTAATGTGACAGGCCCATTATTCCAGCGATGTCGACGTGCTTCTGACGTCGCCATAATATTGGCAACTGCGCGTTACCGCGCGTTGTCGCGCGTCGAAAGTTGTGTGCACGTGCGCCGACGATGCTCGCCGACCGTCGCCGTTCATCAACGTGTACCAAAGCGCGACTAAAGGCCCTGTCACATTGGTCGTAATGCGAAGCATTACGTTTGATGCGATGAAAGGAAGAGTCCCTCCCCTCCCCCCGCCTGCCCCCGCCCTGCGGCGCAGCATTCGCACCTCGCGCGACGCCCGCTGCTCACCCACGCCCTCCCCCGGCCCTGAGCGTTCACGCCTTCCTTGCCACTGCTCACTTTCCCCCTTATAAGGCCGCCCGCCGCCTCCCTCAGCCATTCGCCTCCAGTCTCCACCACGCAGCCCTTCTACTTTGGCACTCCAGCCCGGCTATACTCCACCTCGGACCTCTGCTCCTCTGCCGACCTGACATCATGCCCGGGCGCGGAAAGGGAAAAGGCCGGAAGGGCTCCAAGGCGTTCGGCATGGCCACGCCAGGACCCTCCTCGGGCTCCCCGGGAGGCTCCGTCACGTCTACGGACCCGGCGTCGCCCGCAGCGCCCTCGGGCCAGCCCAGCAGCGAGACGGCCCTCCTCATCGAGGCCATCTCCCGCCTCACCAGCCGCATGGATACCCTCGAGACGGGGCAGGCCCGGGCGGCCCCGAGGAGCCCCCTGCCCACGCCGAGGCGGGAGCCCGCCTACAGCCTGCCGCACGTCCCGACGCCTCGGGCACACGCCGCAGCCGGGAGCCGGCCGCCGCCTCCACCTCAAGCGACTCAGCCCGGAGGCCTGCACCCCCAGTATGAGGGGTACACCCGCGCCCACGCCAGCTCAGCACCGCCGCCCACCTACCGTCAAGATCTGCCTCGAGCCCTCTCCTCCGTCTTGGTGGAGGGCTCATTGGCGCACCCCCCTTCATAGACCCTCAGGACCTCCTCCTCGGACCGTTTCCCTTGGACACTTACTTCTCATCCTGATTCCTCATATGTACTTAGTAATACCTACCCTGTGTATCTTCTCTCCTTGTTGATATTGGTTGCTGTATATTGCTTTTCATATGTTGCCCGAGGCGTCTCAATAAACGCCTCAGTTTCCCACTCCCGACTCCTGTCTTCCTTTTCGTGCATCGGTCGTAATGCGAAGCATTACGTTTGATGCGATGAAAGGAAGAGTCCCTCCCCTCCCCCCGCCTGCCCCCGCCCTGCGGCGCAGCATTCGCACCTCGCGCGACGCCCACTGCTCACCCACGCCCTCCCCCGGCCCTAAGCGTTCACGCCTTCCTTGCCACTGCTCACTTTCCCCCTTATAAGGCCGCCCGCCGCCTCCCTCAGCCATTTGCCTCCAGTCTCCACCACGCAGCCCTTCTTCTCCACCCACCCACCCGACTCTTTTCCTCTACCTCCTTCCCCTAAGGTGGAGGGCTCATCGGCGCACCCCCCTTCATAGACCTTCAGGACCTCCTCCTCGGACCGTTTCCCTCGGACACTTAGTTCTCATCCTGATTCCTCATATGTACTTAGTAATACCTACCCTGTGTATCTTCTCTCCTTGTTGATATTGGTTGCTGTATATTGCTTTTCATATGTTGCCCGAGGCGTCTCAATAAACGCCTCAGTGGGAGCGTATTGAAAACCTACGTAGGTCCTGCGAGTGCCGGCCTATGATGACATTTGGTGACCTTTCGGCTGGTTTTGAGCGTATATGGAACCTATGTGGAACCTATGAGGAGCGTACGAGGAGCGTATGAGGAGCGTATGGGAGCGTGCTGTGACATTTTTTGACAGTTTTGATTGGCATGTGGAGCATACGAGTAGCGTATGAGTAGCGTACGCGTAGCGTATGCGCATATGAGTAGCGTGCATATGCTGTGCATACGCTAGGAGTACGCTCCCATACGTAACTCATAGGTTATGCATACGCTACATACGCTAGAGATACGCTAGAGATACGCCGGTGACACAAGTTGAGCGTATGAAAAACCTATGCCGGTGTACCCCTAGCGTACGAGGAGCGTATGCCGGCGTATGAGCGTATGCCGGTGTATGAGTAGCGTATGGGCCATACGCCCTCATAGGTCGAGATTTTTTTAGCATGCACAAAAAAATGTGGACGGACGGATTTATGAAAGCGTATGGCGGCGTATGCCTCATAAGCCGGCATCTGGCGGCATCTGGCAGCGTATGAGTAGCGTATGCATAGCGTATGAGTAGCGTATACAGCGTATGCCGACGTATATGACGTAACGCGCCTAAGCCGCCATACGCTCCCGCAAAAAACCCTAATGTGACAGCCCCTTAACGCGCGCGTGACGCTTCCTGACGTGTGCCGACGTTCCGCCCGAAAATCACATACGTCGACGCGCCTTCGAGAGCCCCTTAAGGCCCTGTCACATTACGGCGTATGGTGGGAGCGTATTGAAAACCTACGTAGGTCCTGCGCGTGCCGGCCTATGATGACATTTGGTGACCTTTCGGGTGGTTTTGAGCGTATGTGGAACCTATGAGGAGCGTACGAGGAGCATATGGGAGCGTGCTGTGACATTTTTTGACGGCTTTGATTGGCATGTGGAGCGTACGAGTAGCATACGCGTAGCGTATGCGTAGCGTATGAGTAGCGTATGAGTCAAGATCGATGTCGAGACCTATGGCATACGCTTTGAATACGCTGTGCATACGCTAGGAGTACGCTCCCATACGTAACTCGTAGGTTATGCGTACGCTGCATACGCTAGAGATACGCCGGTGACACAAGTTGGGCGTATGAAAAACCTATGCCGGCGTACCCCTAGCGTACGAGGAGCGTACGCCGGCGTATGAGGAGCGTATGCTGGCGTATGAGTAGCGTATGAGCCATACGCCCTCATAGGTCGAGATTTTTTTAGCATGCACAAAAAAATGTGGACGGACGGATTTATGAAAGCGTATGGCGGCGTATGCCTCATAAGCCGGCATCTGGCGGCGTATGAGTAGCGTATGCGTAGCGTATACAGCGTATGCCGACGTATATGACGTAACGCGCCTACGCCGCCATACGCTCCCACAAAAAACCCTAATGTTACAACCCCTTTAGGAGAGGGCGCCAGGTGTCCTTGAAACTATGTATGCTGGGCCCGTATGCATGGAGCAGTGTTAGCGGCGTGTGGTGTTATCCCTCTAACACAGGGTAGCTACCACCGGTTATCGGCGTCGTAGAGCACTATGTCACGCCGTATGCATGGGCGCTTAAACGGCCAGTCACTCTGCTTCCTGATTTCAAAGAGGAAGGACCACAGTCTACCTGCTACCTGTGGTTCCTTTGTTCTACCTGTGCTACCTGTTGTGCTACCTGGGGCCAGCGGACGACTTCAGCTCTGATATTACCTCGCTGATCAGCAATAACAAGGACGATCGCACCTGAATGACAGATTAACGGTATCGTGCACATAACTAAACCGTATTCTAGCATTTTCACAGGGACAGCGGCGAGTGAAGCAAAATAATTTCATGTTGTCGATTTTCATATCCTATATGATCGCTACTGAATACGCTTGATACTAGCTTCTACAATAACAATCGATCGTTCTGAAACTGCTTAACTAACTAGGCCAAGTGACGACTATATCAGTCGACTTCAAGGTTGCACGGATTAATTGCACATTAATATTGTTATCGGTGAATATTTCACACATATATATATATATATATAATTCCTTCCGTTGCCTGCACATGACCCGGATGTGGTTCTGGTGTTCATATGGTCGATCAGCTGCTATAGACGGCGTCAGGACGACGTCACTGCCTTACTGTAGCTTGTCTTAGGGCCAACGGACGATGGAATCAAAATGCTTTCATGTTGTCGAGTCAACAGATTCTCTATAGACCGCTACTAAAAACGATTGATATATGATCGATTTAACTCCGACCTGTAACGACCAAATCGGGCCAATGGACGACTTCGTTCAAATTTAACGGTCGATTATCATTGAGTAGTCCTGATCGGGCCAACGGACGACTTGCATAACACAAGAGGACGCATTCGACGCGCTTTCATTCGACCATCACTAGTACAGATTGAAACTGCCATTATGTGTGTCGACAATGTTGTGTCGATTATAACTTTCTGACTTAAATCGACCATAAATATTATTCGACAATATTAACTGATTGCTAACTAAATCGACATCCATAATTGGCCGTTTTATTTGAATTTTAGTGACTGAATGAAGCGATTTAAGCACTTTAGTACTCTGTCTTAGTACTTAAGGACCTTAGTACCCTAGAACTCACCAAGAAGTAGGCCCAAGGTTCGGGCTGCATGAGTGCTAATAGGCCTTTAGCTTAACTTATTGATTCGGTTACTAAGTGAATGAAGCAAATTAAGCACCTTAGTACTCTGGTCTAAGTACTTAAGGACCGCAGTGCCCTGGAACTCGCCGAGAAGCAGGCCAAGGATTCGGGCAGAGCAATTCTGTTTGGCTGCCATATCGTCCGGGTCGATAGTACATAATTCGTAAAAATATGAAATCTTTTGATATGACTTTGCTAACTTTTGCTCATATATAGGCTCAGGCAGTTACTAAAGATTAATCCGCTTAATCCGCTTAGTGCGGCCCGCTTAAAACTAATCGGCTTACGAAAAACAATTAAGCAGCTATTGTTCTGAGTGCGGGACAACCATGACTTTGGACCAAGTTTCCTGCCCAAGGATCTTCGACAAACAAACTTTTAGTTCAGGGACTGCGACGCGCAGCAGTACAGCGTCGAATGTGAGATCGGCAGGTGTTAGCATAGGACAGGATGCCAGGCACTGGTTACTGCTCTGACTGCGGACAGCCCCACGACAAACAGGGTCGAGTTGACTGCGCGCGGAAAAGCATTGTCACACTGGCCGAACCTACCATGTCGACGCGCAGTGGCAAAGCTTCTGTGAAGAACACAAAATCTTCAGCCGACCATTACGAGAGTGTCGATATGGATTCGACCGCCTCCTCGATGTCGACCCTCACACTGGACGACCGCGAAAGAAACGCACGTGAGGTGATCGACAAGATTAAGGCTGAAATGCGCGTCGCCGACCTTGAAGACGAACTGGACGCATTGAAGGAAGAGCGTGACAGATGACGGAGTCGACGCCGGACGACGACAGTGGAGGAAGGACGATGAGGCGGCGAACACACTTCCTACCCGCATTTGACATTGCACGACAAGATGCACACGGACGACCGTAGAAGGAGGACGGAAGCGGCACTGCCACCACCATCTTGGACTCAAGGATGTGACCGAGACGACGGGCACTCGTCCTACGGGCGATCTCGTCGACATTCACGAGGTGCGAGTAGAAGGAGAAGGCGTTCGTCTAGGTCGAGCAGCGGGAGCTTGTCGCGCCGTAGACGAAGTAAGTGGTCATTGCGGAAGTACGGGCAAGGGAAAGACGTTCGGAAGATGAACGCCCACGAACTGTTAAAAGCGTCTTGTAAATGGTGCTTGGACATCCCAGGCTTGACAATAACGGACTACAGGGCGTTCATCGAGCACGTAAGTTTTGTCTCCGCAAGAGCTATGGATGACCATTATAAGGACATCGCGCACGTGGACCATGTCCTTGCAATACGCAAGCTCGTCGAGACCATCGGCTTTGCTGCGTTTTCAAAAGCGCATCAGGACGAGAGCATAGAACACTATGGCCCTCATAACATGAAGCCAAAGAAGGGCGGAACCTGGCAACGCAGTGTTGGGAAGCATTCACTGGACGCAACTGGTGCGCAGCCAAAAAGCTATACATATACATATATATTACCCGACCTCACTTTACCCGACCTCAGTTTACCCAACCTCACTCTACCCAACCTCACTCTACCCGACCTCAGTTTACCCGACCTCACTCTACCCGACCTCACTTTACTCAACCTCAGTTTACCCGACCTCACTCTACCCAACCTCACTTTACCCAACCTCACTCTACCCACCTCACTTTACCCGACCTCACTCTTCTGGACCTCACTTTACCTGACCTCACTCGACCCGACATTGAATACAGTCAAGTCAGGTAGATTCGAGACAGGTAGGGTCGAGTCGGTTAGAGTCGACTCGAGTCGAGTTTGGTAGAGTCGAGTCGGGTAGAGTTGAGTGCAGTCAAGTCGAGTTGGGTAGAATCGATTCAGGGAAAGAGTTGGGTACAGTCGAGTTGGGTAGAGTCGAGTCCAGTAGAGTTGAGTCGAGTCCGGTAGAGTAGAGTTGGGTAGAGTCAAGTTGGATAGAGTCGAGTTGGGTAGAGTCAAGTCGGGTAGAGTCGAGTCAAGTAGAGTAGAGTCAGGTAGAGTCAAGTCGGGTAGAGTTGACTTGGGTAGAGTCAAGTCGGTTACAGTCGAGTCAGGTACAGTTGAGTCAATTCGGGTAGAGTCGATTCGGGTAGAGTAAATTCGGGTAGAGTCGATTCAGGTAGTTGATTCAGGTAGAGTCGAGTCTGGGAGAGTCAAATCGAGTAGAGTGAAGTTGGGTAGAGTCGAGTTGGATATAGTCGAGTCAGGTAGAGTCAATTCGATTCGAGTAGTCGAGTAGAGTCAAATAAAGTTGAGTAGAGTCCAGTAAAGTGGAGTCGAGTAGAGTCGAGTCGGGTAGAGTTGAGCAGAGTCGGGCAAAGTCAGAGTCGAGTCAGGTAGAGTCAAGTCGATTCGAGTATAGTCGGGTATAGTTGAGTAGAGTCAAGTAGAGTTGAGTAGAGTCAAGTAAGAGTCAAGTCGGGTAGGGTAGAGTCGAGCAGTGGAGCAGAGTCGGGCAAAGTCAGGCAAATTCAGTCAAAAGCCAAGCGTTACCATGCGTCAGGCATAGAAAATCGCTTCTAAAGCGATTCGTAATGCCCGCGCCGGTGTGTTCGGCTTCTCTTTATTACATTTTGATTTTTTACGCCCGCGGGACGCTTGACGCCCCCGCCAGAAACGCGTCCAGTGTGTTCACAGCTTACGTGACGTGTCGAGTTGTCTACTAGTGTTTTACATCCTAGCAACATCGAAGTTCAAATAAGGGCGGTCAAAAGTTGCTCTATTAAATTGTTAATGCGCCTTACAAGAATAGAATAACTAACACCATGGAAATTGAGTACTTCATCGGAGTATATTTGTACAGCTGATAAGAAATGACAATTATATATACACAATGTAAAGTCAGAAATACACGTAGTACAGTATGCTTAAGAACTCACTTCATAAAATGTGTGGACATTCTAAGATGTTAGTTGCTTTAGGCTTAGGGCATATTTAGTTTGAGAAAAGGCATTTTTAGTATTTTCGTTAAATAAAATTGCAAATAATGAACAAGTCTTGAGGTGACGGTTAATGGTTGTCATGCGCAGTGACGGATCTAAATTTAATGAGATTTCAACGTACATTATTAATTAGCTCCTTTGATTAGCAGCATCTGTAAGCATAAAAGTTTAAAAAATATATATTCGCCAGGGTATATTAGTGTGGATGTTTTCACGTGTACCTAAATATTCATGTTTATAGGCTGGCCCGAGGCGCTCTGTTCTATATTGTCACTCATGAAAGTGGTCTCCGGGAAGAACAGAGGAAATGCGGATATTCTCCCATAGGCTTAGCATTGTCAGGGAATCGCTGAAAATTCCCGGAAGTCGAGTTTCATACATATTGGTATATGCTGATAGTGCTGCAGTGATTGAAGCACGTATTAGTAGTATACGCTGATAGTGCTGCACCATTTGAAGCACGTATCAGTAGTATATGCTGATAGTGCTGCGGCGTTTGGAGCATTTATTTGTATGCATATTGTATATTGTCACTCACAACTTTTCTCCCCTGACAACAAGGCTTTCTATTATTTCAGTTAATACTTTTGCTTACAGCTTATCCCAAAGTATGAACTGTTAACCGGGCAGTGGCAGGGTGTGGTTTGAGCTAAGTCATTAGCTGGGGACGTGCCATTATCTTTGATTGACAAGTTAAGAATAACCACTTTGGGTGGTGGCGTGAAACTGGATGTTGGAACTTTGTGTAACTGTGTTACAAATCACATGGTGAATGACACCGTGAATATCTTCGTATACACCGTCTAAATGCCCATTTCCACACACCAGACCTTATTTCACTCAACTAATGTGGAGAAACAAATGTTGAAGGGGCAAACCCAAAGCTAAAGTCACTGCCATGCACATATCTTCGACCATAACAATGTTCACTGAAGGCGTACTCTATGGTCGTGACTCACATGCCCAGAAATGTACTCCAACAAATGGTCTCCAGCACAGCTCTTCATCAAGTCCAAATGTGCTTGGAGAGTGAAATCACTCGGCAGGGATGGTACTCATACCTCAGTATGTTTGTGAACGCGTTTCAGAAGTTAGATTGAAATTAATCAGGTCTAGAATAATAAACTGATAACTTCAGGATACGTCAGATACAAATATTACAACCGAAGTTACCAGAGACAATCATTAAATCATCATATTCGCCAAACACAGAACAAGTATATTTGAGTGAGTTCTATTGTATGGTTTGATTTTAAAATAGCAGAATTATTATCTAACAAGAAACCTTTGCATCAGAACCTAAAGCATACTCAAAAGAACCCAATTAAACAATACTATTTGTGGTAATTGTGCTTAACTGTTAAGGAATGTTAGAAACTCCTGCAGGGCCCATGGTTGGTTGGTTGTTGGGAGTTTTACGTCCTAGCAACATATAAGGTCATATCAGGACGGGCAGGGCGCATGGGGTGTAGTAATAACGCAGTTCAGATTGCCAACCAACCTGCCAGGGTCTTGCACCCCGGTCACTCTCCGTGCACATATTTGGCTATCTAAACAGATAATTCGCAAGGGCTGTGTCGGAAAGCATTTGTCAGACTACAGTTCTGGTCTGGCTAGTCCATAGCATACACTTTTTTTAACTGCTTTCTATATATGTATACGCTTTAATCCAAATATCACAAAAGACAACCATTTCCTCTGAGATTGGATAGTTTTTCATGTTTTTACAGTTCCAGGGTGACCGAAGTCTGTTTCATAGCATTGTAGATAAAGGTGTTGTTGATGGGAACAAACTGCTGAGTCAGCACTTTTATGATCTCCTGAGCTGCCGCCCCGCCCATGTACGCTGCTACAGAGTGCATCTCGGCCGCGCCGTATCGACAACTGCAAGTGTAAACCGCAACGTTGCTACTGCTCACAATTGTGATATTTTACTCTTAGAATATACAGTAAAGCCTCTCTCTAACCCTCCACTTCCACAGATCGACCACTCCCCTATCGATCACTTTATTTGGGTCCCAAACGATCGCAAATACAATACCATTGTAATGATTTTTTTTAACTCCCTAAACCTCCCACCTCCCTACATGGACCATTTAATGTCGGTCCCATGGTCAGCCGATTTAGAAAGGTTTTGCTGTAGTTTCCTATTTGGAGTATTGATTTACAATTTATAATAAATATTTGCCTTTGGAGTTATAGTGATGAAATTAGAAGCAAGTGATGGGAGAGGTCAAGTTCGGGAAATTCAGGTAGCGTCAAGACAGTCAAGTGAGTCAATTATGGCCAAGTCAGTTAAGTATGTTCAAGTCAGTTAATTATGGTCAAGTCAATTCATTATAGCCATGTCAGTTAAGTATGGTCAAGTCAGTTAAGTATGGTCATGTCAGTTAATTTTGGTCAAGTCAGTTAAGTATGGTCATGTCAGTTAAGTATGGTCAAGTCAGTTAAGTATGGTCATGTCAGTTAATTATGGTCAAGTCAGTTAAGTATGGTTAAGTCAGTTAAGTATGGTTATGTCAGTTAAGTATGGTTAGGTCAGTTAATTATGGTCAAGTCAGTTAATTATGGTCAAGTCAGTTAAGTATGGTCATGTTACTTAATTATGGTCAAGTCAGTTAAGTATGGTTATGTCAGTTAAGTATGGTTATGTCAGTTAATTATGGTCAAGTCAGTTAAGTATGGTCAAGTCAGTTAATTATGGTCATGTCAGTTAATTATGGTCAAGTCAGTTAAGTATGGTTATGTCAGTTAATTATCGTCAAGTCAGTTAAGTATGGTCAAGTCAGTTAATTATGGTCATGTCAGTTAAGTATGGTCAAGTCAGTTAAGTATGGTCACGTCAGTTAATTATGGTCAAGTCAGTTAAGTATGGTTATGTCAGTTAATTATGGTCAAGTCAGTTAAGTATGGTCAAGTCAGTTAATTATGGTCATGTCAGTTAAGTAGTCAGGTCAGTGAAGTACAGTCAAGTATGGCCATGTCAGTCAACTAGTTAATACTCACTATTCATGTACGTAGTCATCCTTAATGGTTGCTGGAACTCCAAGTTCCTGTAGTACTTTGTTTAACGTTGACTGAAATAATTAACATAAATTGTTAAAGGTCATAACTTGTGCATAAATACAACAAGTATAGTACATTAATTTAAATATAAGCCTATATTTGGTAGCATTAACAGAGATCAGGTGTATAAAACTGAATAATTCTTTTGTTTGGGGGGAATGTAATAGTGTAATGAATCCAAACACTGGACATAGGTACTGTACCAATGGACCCTGTAATGAACCCCAATACTGAATATAGTAAATGTACCATTGGACCCTTGTGAGGGACGTAATTATGAACCCAGACGCAGGAAGCACACACCAGGTTAGCGGAGCGTGTCATCTGAGAGGCGAGCATTACCTTCAGTTTTGGGATGTCAGTCTCCATTGTCTCCGCCTCCTCGCCCGGGTAGCGACTGTACTCATTGTGGAAGCGCTGCACGGCCCGCAGCATCACATAGTGAACACCATCGTCGTCCTCATTCTCCAGGCGCAGCCCTGCAGCCAATCACAGCACGGTCACGGGACCGCCCATTTACGCCAGGCCTGTGTGGCACCAGCACAGCTGACTACTGCTTCTAATGCAAGCTAGTTCAAAATGCTAGGTCTCCATTACTGACCGGCAGGGTTTAAAGCAAACAGACATGTAGAAGGAAAAGTACAATGGCAGATAAATAAATGTAAAACCAGGAGAGACTAAGTAACCCACATAAGGCAAAGTGGGATCTCAAATATATAGTAGCAAAGTTCATTTGCGTTGTTTCCAGTTGGGGTTTTTTTTCCCGAGGGAGCAATTTAATCATCTTATGGAGTCACATATGACATCATTTAATTTTAAAGAGACCATTTGATTAATTCAAGGTGAACTGAAACATGACTTCATTTCATTGAAATAACTTTGGTTACAAGTAGCTAACGTTGTATTTAAAGTGAGAACATGCTAACTGAATTTTGGCATGCACATTGAAATTCAGACACCACAGGCTTCAGCAGTAACATGTTCTGTTAACTTTACTTAGTATACTTTTATACAGCAGTAGATGCTTAGTAAGTGCACCCTTATCTACGTTGGATATGCATAATCGAATCGAAGTTAAGTTTTTTTTTTTTTTTAATTTGATGTTTTCATCGAACTGTGCAGCTTTAATTTACACACACGGCTTGAAATATCCAAAGGTGCACAGAGAGCTGAACAGCTGCTGAGGTACGGTTACTGTCAGTGTAAAGCAGACAGCTGTAAAACTAAGATGCACAGTGCAGAACCTACCGAGCTGTTGTGTATTTTCGTTAGGCGTCGTATATTCGTCTCCTAAGGAGTTGCAACGAACGACCCGAAGAAAACTAGCGTTTTTGCCTACAAAATAGATAATTAAGTTCAACTGGAAGGTCGATTTATATACAGGTGGATAGAAGCAAAATAAATAACCAATGATAAATGTATTTGAGGGAATGAGGGAATCCAACCCGTGATGTCATTCATATATTATATTCCTAGTTTGATTGTTAGTTCAGTGGACTATACCGGGCGACTTAAAAGATTCAATTTTACACATTTGGAATGTGATACATGTGTATTCCTTGCGATGCTGCCACCTGATTTAACCGGTACCTGCAGGTGGCCACACTGTGTCATACGACACAAGCACCTAATTTCAGCATAGACATATGTACTGATGCAGATTAGATTCGCACTCGGTACACCTAATGGTACATCACACAGTACTGCCTGCTCAAGTCCCCAAATGACAACATAAGTAATCATTGGCAGAAAACTGCACAGAGCCAATAACTAAGAAATCAAGCAATTGTATAAGAAAATATACACTTACAAAATAATTTGATGTCGTTTTCTGTGATGGCATCTTGGGGCTACAAAACGGTTAATCTTATTTAAAAAACTGACATAGTTAAATAGCTTAAACGTTGAAGCATGAAACATAATGCTAATCTTTGTTTCTAATTAAAAACAAATATTTACCGCTTAGAAATATTAATGATGTGTTTAGCAATACTAATCATATTGGAAATTACAACGATGAGTACAAAATAAGATTTTCAGATTAAGGTACCTTGTAAATTGCTTGTCACAGCATTAGTGCTACTCCAATTACAATTAAGTCTACGGGGATTAAAGTATTAGTTGTCTTAATCTATTAATTAGTAATTAGCATCAAGTAAAGGAAAATGTTAAAGCAGATATATATTCGATCAACAAAGTCTTTCCAGTATGAACACAATCTTTGTATAAGGTCTTGCTGTGACATTAATAAGCTTTACATAAGCCCCAAAAGCTTAGACAGGTGGAGACCATAATATAAGTTCACGGCACGTATTTATAATGGGAGGGTGTACTTAAAAGTGGGGCCATGAGGCGGAGGGGTGGGGGATTTGCCACCAGTTCTCCTCCAGGGGGCGCGTCAGTTCGAACCCGCGTCCTCTCATTGTGAGCCGGATGTTCTACTAAAACTGAGGCTTCATACAAATACTGACTGCGGGCCTGTGTGTACGCACATCAGGTAAATATCAGTGAATCCCTCATTACCACGCATTACTAAAGTATATAGCGCTAAATTCAGTATTACGTTACTTTCATTTTACCACGCTTACTTAGATCAGATTGAGCATTTCAAGTATTTGGTTACTTATTACTGAGTGTTTTCGATATTGCTTTATTACTTTTATTCTTTAAAGAGGGGGAACAAAATGTCCCGGCTTTGAAAACTGTCCTGTGCTGGAAATATTGCATTTTATTGGTGCTTAATAAGAAATCAACTGGAAACAGCAATGACATGAATGTGAGTGCTTGGACAAGCGGACAGTGGGAAGTTTACATACAGATACATCATGCTACATTGGCTTCAATGAACGCGCTACACACGGGGCAACCAATCAGCGTGCGGGGAGCTCCTCAAAGTGCGTGCCTGCGCACTACCCACCCGACGCGCCTCAAAGCGCCCATGTCGATATGGCCGGGTCATGTGCATCCACTAACTCCGCCCACTTCCCAGGCATACAAGTCACTCTCGACAAAC
Source organism: Branchipolynoe longqiensis (assembly GCA_030323885.1). Classification (NCBI taxonomy): domain Eukaryota; kingdom Metazoa; phylum Annelida; class Polychaeta; order Phyllodocida; family Polynoidae; genus Branchipolynoe; species Branchipolynoe longqiensis. The sequence goes on along the minus strand of CM059194.1, from coordinate 71,085,014 downwards.
ACAACTAGTAGTTTGCGCTGAGGTGTGAATAGGGTGGCTGAATGAGTTGAGTGCCCGCTTCCATTTTTGGCAAGTCCTGGGATTCGAACCCCAGCCAAGTCAAACCAATGACTTAAAAATATATACTTGTCGCTAGATATGCTAGCGCTCTGCATTAGTAGAATCGGGTAAGGAGCAGTTGAATGAGGAAGACAAATTGTCCGTGATTGAAATTTTCCCCTGCTTAATCAACAAATGTAACAAAAAAAAGGTGCCATGACTACTACACCTAGAAAGCTTGTAAGCACAGCCACACGAGGCGCAGAGCTCCCGTTCTCAAACCGTGCGCATGCCTCATCACAGCATGTTAGACTGGTGGCGAAACCCTGCTACTTTGAAGGATGCTTCATAACGAAGTGTGGACGAGCGTATGAACAAAATCCCACTTGACTAAATCCGAAAACATGCTACCCCGCTTTATCCCCTTTGTCGCTCAACATAACTATATAGTTCAACAGAAAATACTTTTTGTTGCTGGAATTTTCCCCCTTTTTAAGATAAATAAAGATATCTGCCCGCCGAACTTCCAAATAACGGGGTTTCACAGATGCAATACGAGACGGTTGTGGTGTATTTACTTTTTGCGGTGATGAAGGCTGACTCCTAGTCTCTACATTGACCAGCTCCTCCTGACAGTACAAGCAGAGTGCCTCAGTCAGCCACATGAAAGAATACACAATTCAAGGTCCGAGCCTCCTCCCCACAGCTACTTTCAGCGGATTGAGGCCGCGGCCATCAAGTAGATTGTAGTTGGCTAAGCTGGTCGTGCGTAATGACAATGGACAGGGGGAGACTGTAGAAATTACTAAACATTTGAGAGAAGGCTGGATAGACATTGGAGAGGACACCCACAATTAAATTATGACTTCAGGGCTCCATCCACCTCCATACGTGTGCAAAATAAGTTTTTGCCACAATGAGCAATTAGAGACCCAATAGGGCCTAGATCAGCCGGAAGAGGATCTGTAAGTTAATCTGTATGTTAAACATTCAAAACACGATTCAAAATAGGGATTTCCGGCAAAGCTTGCTGCAGTAGTTTCCGTTAGCAGTTTTTCTCGCCCTTTTGAATTTATGTCTATGACCATATTAATAATATGCACGACTCAGATATGCCAACAGGGACACAAAGTTGTTGTCAATTCACTGTTATATATTTCAATGTATTCATTACATTTATTAACTAACAAAATATATTTAATTTAACCATAATGTACTTATCTAATTTAAATTCAAAACTGTTGCTTATTTTACTGAAAATATATATTTCTTTCAGGATAACTGACACGATATTTCTTTTGAATTGATTAGGTATGAATGAAACACGGTAATTCTAGATGGAGAGAATGCGTTTTTTTGCGGTAAAAATTGTTTTAATTGCATATTACAAATCACACTGACTCATCATCATTGCTAAACAAAGTTGGTCCAATTTGTGAGATTTACAAAGTATGGTTGTAGCACTACACTAACTAGCTATGCATGTGAAACCAGCTGACGGTTTATCGGGATGGTTGTTGGTGGTGTAAAAGTTCGGGGATTTCTGCAGTGTTGACGATATGCCCGCTGTAAGGCACTCCAGTCATAGCAAGTGTCTGCGAGTTAAGGAGCAGTCCCCGCAGTGAATACAGTGTAGCGCATGGACTCTGCACTCCGGAGAAACCACCAGAGGGCACCACCAGGACTAGTACTTCCAGTAGAAGAGTGGACTCAGACTCGTCAAATCCTTAAATGGGTTATTTTAATTGTATTTGACAGAATGATATCATTTAAGTTTACGTAACCTCACAACCGTCCGAAACCATATTTCTGCTTTTCAGATCACAGCTATTTTCTTTAGTCATGCTCAATGTGAATAAATCTCATAAAGTATAATATACTGCTGTGTATAACTTACAGTGTCATGGAAGGCCAGTTGCTCTCATACCATGTCTATGTGGTGTCGGAGGTTAAAAATCCCATGGGTGGTTAAAAGTGTAGGCTCATGCTTTCTATCGACCAACTGGCTAATGGTGAAAACAAGTCAGACTTATCCATGACACTTGATAGGCAGTTTAAATCCTCAAGATTTTTTGTTTTTAATGGTTGGAAATCTCAATCAAGTGGGTGTTGTTGGCGTAATCTGAACAACGTCTAACATAATGAAAGTACTTTGTTTTCTATTAAACAGGAAGGAAGGCGGGACACAGTTGAGAATGTACGCTACACACAACTATGTGCATGTGCTGGTGCTGTGGGTGTGCTGTGGGTGTGCTGTGGGAGTGCTGTGGGTGTGCGGTGACTGAGCTGGGACGGGAGTTGTGTGTTGAGGGACCTACCCTGCCGAGGGTCTCCAGCAGCCTGTGGATGTGCTGTGTGACTGAGAGGATGTCTGCGGCCGCCTGGTCCCGGTACACCTGCTGCAGTGCGATGTAGCGCTCCGAGTCAGACGTCATATCGGGAATACTTCCCCGCAGTGGAAGCGCACCTGGCAAGCAGCAGCCCGGGGTCAGGGTGTGTCGACCTGCCTACCCAACATTTCCTATTTTAGGTACTCCAGTCGAAAAAAAAAGGTGTACTTTCCAAAAGGATTATGTACTTTTCCCAAATTTGTATTTTGCATACATCATTTTTATTTAGCAGCTTAAAACCTTGTACAAAATACGCGAAAATATCATATGGCTAGGCAGGTCTTGCCTACTCCAAATTTCCTATTTGGGTACTCTAGTGAAAAAAGATTGTGTACTTATACTTTACCAAAGGCTATCAAACCGAGACTATGAGTACGACAGGGAGATGAAGGTATACCCACATACTGGTCAATCTTAACCCCCTTTAGTGGATATTTTCTTTTGCTTGCTCACTTAGCTTATATCAGATTTAAAAAATATTATTACTGCTATTAAGCTGCATATTCCGATGAAATCATCACATTAAATAAAACTAAAACACATACCTAAATTAGATTACACATATTCAACTTAGATATCGGTGCATTAAGCATTTGTTGCTGCATAGATGAATACTAAGTCAACTTTACAGAACCTGTTACCGCTGAAGCATGTGGTGTGAGCACTTTTATGTACATGCCAAATTAATTTGGTATTTTCTCTCTTCAAATATCTCTAAAGTTGGCCCTTTAAAATTTAAATTACTTTAAACTAAATTAAGGCAGCTCATAACCTAATATATTTACCTCTAAAAAATGGCATAAACTCAAAACCATCATAAGTATTTTTGCCAGCCTCACTTTTTGTGTGGGTGGGTCGGTAGGCAAACAAATTACTATGCTATACTTTATTTACAGTGCCTGTTCGTATGGTTATGTCAATGTGTGTCCAGGTATCACTGGTATCACTGACACAGAGACAATTATAGAATGATTTACCACAGTTGATTATTATGCAGGACATGTAAATTGTTTAGTCACCATAACCCTCGTTGTTGACAAATTCTTTGACAGCGCGGGTGAGGATCCAAAACGGTCGACTCTTTAAAATAAAGACAATAAAACGCCAAATTGTAGATTGAAACACTTAATCAATGCTGAGTGCGGTTACACATTATTCATATCGCTAGCTACCATCCAAAGGGCTCTATCAGGTGTGACCACATATATTATAGCCATGATACAAACAAAATGCGCCATACAGTGGATTTGGGATATGGCCATCAAACACTATTTTGAATTATTACAAGTATAAATATTTCCATTTTCAGTATGAAAGGATTATATTTTGACAAGTCTGTTTTCATGCTTAATATATTCGACTAGTTTTATATGCTCTTAGTGAAAATAAAGTCATGGGGCTTATCGCTATTTTAAGTGAGAGAAAAAAACTCATAGTTCATTTTCCATAAGTCAAATATACATACATCTTGGTCGAGATTTTTACATTGTTCATCTTCAAATAGTTCCATGACTGCCCTCGGTATCTACAGTAACAGATAGAGAAGAGAATATGTATTTAGGTAATAGTATATATTGTAGTAGTCTGCACTGCCGCGTCAGGCAAGGAGCCACAGGTAGGCGTGGACAGGGCGATTACATCAGGAAGCATATATACGCTAATAGTTGGTCGTAATGCTTGCATTGCGTTTGATTCGCGGCGGAGGAGTGCCCCCCCCCCCCGCCCGCCAGCGACCGTTGGCTGACATAACACCCCCCCCCCCCCCGTGTTCTCCGCCTTATAAGCGGCAGCCCAGCCTCCTCCAGTCACTACGCCTCCACGCCCGGCCTGAACCTCTCCTCACGATTTACAATAGTAGTCCCAAAATAGCAACAAGTGTGGGTTTGAATCCTGCTGTTGGCGCAATGTTCCCTTTATTTGCATCACCCCAACGTCAGTATCCTAATACAGTATAACCCCGTTAAACCAAACTTGAAGGGACCCTAGACATATGTTTGGATTAACCGATCATTGGCGTAACCGAGCTTTGACTGACTTTGACTTGTCTTTGGCAACAACTTTGGTGCATTATAAATGTAATATACAATGTGTGTGGACACTATGATTATTGTTTTTTATGCATATACAGTTTAACCCCATTAAACCAAGCTCGGTTAAATCAAACCATCGGTTAATCCAAACTTTTTTCGCCGACCCATCAAAATACTACCATTTATCATATAAAATAGTCTCAGATGACCTTAAAACCACATGAAAGTTTGGTTTAACTGTACCGGATGTGGCCTGGGGCTGACAATTTTGTTTGGTTTAACCGACACTTTGGTTTAACCAAGTTTTTATATGATAAATGGTAATATTTTGCCGGGCCGCCGAAAAAAGTTTGGATTAACCGATCGTTTGGTTTAACCGAGCTTGGTTTAACGGGGTTGTACTGTACCGGGGTTAGTAATGCACACCTAGCTTGCTTAGGTGAATATAGGCACAGTAAAACCTCTCTAACCGACCACCTCCATAGATCGAATACTCCCCTATATCGATCGCTTTATTTGGGTCCAAAACAACAGCCCACACAATACCATTGTAATCATAAAGGAAACTCCCTAAACAGACCAACTCCCTAAATGGACCATTTAAAGTTGGTCCCATGCTCGGTAGATTTAGAGTTTTACTGTATATAATAATATCTGCAGTATCTACGCATGGATACATGTTTGGGTCGGACAGTGAGATTTATGGATTTAACGAGGCGGGATTAAAGTTGCATGGTCCGATGAAATATAATTTTGTCAAAATTAAAACAACTACTTACATTTGATCCTATATATCCAACTTAGATACTGGTGTATTAACTAATGATTTGGGACAGCATATGCAGAATAACCAGTGAATTTAATACCTCACCCCTTTGGATACTCACTTTGAAACACCCATTATGCAGGGAGGCCATTAACCAATTAGGCCAATCTTGTGACCTCATTAGCCTCCCTGACCAAGTAGGCCTACTGTGCAGAGCCATAGAGGGGAAGGGGAAATGAAGTGGATGTCCCCCCCCCCCCTCCATGTTGGATATTCAATGCTGTTTGGTCAATTCTATAAATATAATTAATCAATTTGGGTAATTTAAATTTAGAAATTTTTACATTTGTCAAATAAAATTGCATCTGCCATCGGAACTATGTATGGTATGAGGGAGGATGAGACATATGAATGACATAACAGTAAATAATAACAGAGCAATAATATGTACATGAGAAATGCAAGCAGTATGCATATCCTTGGCGGTCTAAATGTATTTGAGGATGCGCATGCATGTGTTTTGCACACATCCGTTTGAAATTTGTCAGTTACACTGTATATAAAAGGAAAATCTTTTTTTGTTATTGAATGTAAAAAGGAGTGAACCATATGGAGTGAGATATGTGCATTTGAAAGTTTTTGACTTTCAGATCTTTTGTATTAGCTAATGCAGCAGCCGTTCCATATTGGCCACATCAGCCGGGACTGAGCATTAATAGTTTGATGGGATCTGCCCCAAATACACAGGTTTCCGGTTTTAATGCTATGATGGCACCAGCCGTTCTGATTGTGCCTATGTGTTAACGTTTGGAAGGGATTCATCGCAAATGCGCCGTGTTCTGTGCTTAATGCTATGATGGCAGCAGCCATATTCTACGATCCAGCCAGACCTGAGCATTAATGGCTTGACGGGATCCGCCGCAAATGCACACATCTCCAGGTTTAATGCTATGATGGCAGCAACTGTTCTGGTCATGCGTTATCGTTTGGAGGGGATCCATCGCAAATGCGGCGGGTTCTGTCAGCGTTGTCTACATCCTCACCTGCGACATGTATTTTGTCCACAACACAGACTATACTCCATAATGCTATGTGCCTCTACTTTTTTCAGACAACGACGCGGTGGCTGAATTGGTAGAGCGGAGGCTTGCCGTGCGGAAGGTAGGAAACAAATGAATTATAAAATTGATACTTGTCACTACCTACCAAATTGATATGTGTCACTACCAACAACCAACAACCAACCAACATAGCCTGGCGTTCAGCATTACTAGGATAGTGGGCAGCACTATGAATTCGCCATGAGTGTGCACTGTCACAAGTCAGTACCCGTCCTGACATGGTAGATGACCGTAGCCTATGCTGCCATCATGGCGTAAATCAATCAATCAACCGTAGATGGGGCTAGGACATAAAACAACAACAAACAAAAAAATCTACTTTTACAACTCCAACTATCTGCCAACTTTTTAAAACACTGACACAGATAGGCGGCGAGTTCTGCACCTGTATTTGAGGCGAGGGAACAAACATCATTGGTGCATACTTCCATTTGAGCACTTCGTAAAGGCCTACGTTTCTACTCTACCTCCGATTGCTAACAGAAATACGCAAATGAATTTGAAGCATTGGGTTATAAATGAGTTGAGCGGCCACTCCCCTAGAGGCAGGTCGCGGGATTCGAACCCATGGGGTTCAAATCCTGGTCGGGTCAAACCAATGACAAAGATGTATACCTGTCATTACTTAGCCTGGCGTTTGGCATTACTAGAATGGAGCAAGAAGCAGTGGAATGGGGAAGACCAATTTTCCCGGCTTAATCAATGAATGTATAAAAAGAAATAACAAAATTGGCTTCCACCCCAGACGCCCGTGACGCGTCACTAACCTGTGTTGGGATGAGTGAGGTGTTCACATTGCGGATAGCTTCATCGAAGTTTTCCTCGAAATCTGGCACGCCTTCACCACTACACAAAATTCCTGTGGTGAGAAGTCATGGCCAAATGTAAACAGGAGCAAGGTAACAATGCTTAAAGCTACATAAGCTGATGACAGTAACATTTTCAAAACCAAACCTTGACCTAGATTTGATCCTACGCGTCCAACTTAGATACTGGTGCAGTCATTAAACATGTGTGGCAAATTAGTGCTTCTGTGTTATGCTGCGACTCAAACCCTAATTATATTACAAATAGCTTTTAAAACATTTACCTTGTCTGATTTCTTCCTTCAGTTGCCTCTTTTCTATAGAAGTGAGAGGCTGTCGACCAGCATGCTTGAAATTTAAAGCAATTGATGTAGTTTTAAATATTCCATTTGCAACAAAGGACTTACATAAACACAACGAAGTGGGAATTAGATTGGTAAATCTCTGCAGATAACAATAAAGCCCGGAGCATATGGAAGTTCTATTAATCCTTGTAAACTGATAGGACTTAGTTTAATTTATAGCTTAGATCATGTCCATATTCCGGTATGTTATACTGTCATATTTGTGGCTGTAGTTATATAGTACGGGTAAACTGGGTAGAGTATGGTTAGCTAAATGGGCAGGCAATCTTTATAATTAATACAGCAGAAAACCGAAGTCTCATAAATTAAAGAATCATCAGCATTCAAACACAGATTTGAACAAATATATATATACAATGCTTAAATACCAACGCTTTAAAGAAACAAATTAGAAAATTCCTTGCATGTACAGTAAAACCTCTCTAAATCGACCGACCATGGGATGGACCTTAAATGGTCCATTTTGGGAGGTGGTCGGTTTACGGAGGTTTTAAAAAAAAATCATTACAATGGTATTGCATGGGGATCGTTTCAGACCCAAATAAAGCGATCGATATGGGGGCGTGGTTGATCTGTGGAGGTCGTCGGTTAGAGGTTTTACTGTAATTTAAATAAGTATTCAGAGACTAAGCCGATTATAGAGAAAGTCCTGAAAGGGAGCAGATACTATTGTTCAGCAGTCATACTTATATATTTCAGTAGCATTGATTTTCTCAATAAATGAATGCTAACAATGGTAAGGTCATTACCTCTGCAACCCAATTCTTGACGTATTTATAGATGATAACGAGCCATGGTGTATGACTATGATCCTGAAATTAAAATAAATAATTAAATTAACAATTCTATTAATAGTTCCGTCCTCCTTCTTCCACCCCCCCCCCCCCATGCCGGTGGTTTGCTTGCCGCAGACCGGAACGCAGTTATACTGTTCACTATATGTAAGTGACTGTAGCTCCTTAGTTGTCTGTGCTGACAGTCCTAACTAATCCAAACAAAAAAGCTATAAAAGGATACCAAGCGAGTTCTAGTAAAATATATACCTAATGTGAACATAGTAATACCTAACAGGAAGGGGGGTAACCTACGAATAAACGACCCGAATAAGTAAAAGTAAGATTGACTGTACATTACCACGGGTTCATAACCGTTTTGACATATCAAATTCTATGACTTTCCAGGACCGTTGAGTGCAAATCCAGGCCGTTTTAAAGACGTTTATTAAATTTAAATACCCCAACACACTGCCATGTTCATAGTCGATTCTCTGTGTAAGATGGGAAGTGTAAATAAGCATAAGAAAATAACAATGAACATATGTAAAGTATTAATGTAATAATCAAGAGCCAAGATAATAAACACAAAGACCACTATAAATACAAAACATCACTGATTAATGTTTGCATATGTCGGCCAATACAGGCTTTAAATCAAATATAATCATGATTTTCCATGTCCCAGAATCTTTAGACAAATTCAAGATATTTCAATGCCTGGAATCTTCAATTATCAAATTCCAGGATTTTCCAGGTTTTCAAGGACCCGTATGAACCATGTTACCTTTCTGGACATCTGGTCCAAGTCGAGGCTGTCACAGAAGCGGACGAGGCCTGGGAATGGCCGGTCTAATCGCAGGTCGTTGTGGCTATTGTCGGGGTGAGACTCTACAACTGGAGAGCGGGACAAATGTAAGCACACACTACTTGATAGCTCATCTACTTTAAATTATTTAAATAAGTATTTCTCTGCAGAAATATAGTCTCAGATACCATACAGTGGTGATGTATATAAAGAGAGACCATGATCATCTGACATAAGCACAAGTTTTAGTTTCTTCTCAGTGCGTTGAAGTTATCGTGGACTGTGTGGACAGGCTGTAACTACCTGTGTGTTCCTTGACTACAAGACGCAAGTAGCCGATGAAGCCGTAGCTGGTGCATACCAACAGGGGCACATCATGGTCGCTGAGTAGCGACGCAACACGCAGCAACAACCTGCAAATTTGGAAGACAAGGAAAAAGTTCCAAGTGGCAATCTTAGGGGCCGTCCAAGGTTGTCAATATTTCCAAGGTAGTACTAGTACAGAGAGTACTACTTTTCCAGACCCCCCCCCCCCCCATTACCCCGCCAAAGTAGTACACATCAACATTTTACTACACTCAGATGGGGTGGCCAAAGGAGTTGATTTCTTTTGTTTTTTGTTGTTGTTTGTTTAACAACCCCAAAGGAGTTGAGTGCCCGCCTCCCATTTTGGGAGGTCATGGAATTCAGACCCGTGTTTGAACCATGGTTGAGTCAAACCAATAACATACAAATTTAAATGCATCGTTGCCTAGCCTGGGGTACTATCTTTGAGTGATGAAAATATGCCTAGTGCAGGATTTGAACCCACACGTCTTGCTATTCCAGGGCTAGTGTGTTAACTATTACACTACCTAGGCACCCAGATGCAATAACCCGATCCACACCTACTTCTCTATATCGTTCCTTGTCAGAAGCCAGTACAGTCTACTACAGCCCCCCTCCCCCCGCGAAAAATCGTGGGAAAAAATCATTCTTTTATTAAACGCTAAAAGTCTTACTTTATGGACAACCCCCTCCCCTTGTCGTATGCTTTGTACGACCGTGAAAATGTTTACAACGTTGGATGACCCCTTACACAACTACATATCAACAGAAAATACCATTAGGTGCAAGCATATTGTCCACTTTTATTGAAAATAGCCATGGTTTATTAAAGAATACCACTGCTATTTCATTTATTTCAAAGTATATGCAATCAAAATTCCGGATTCATCGTTCTATACTCAGTTCTTCTGAGAAAATGAGATTTGCGCTGAAAAAATGGTGTCCATTCATTTAATGACCATGCACTGGTTTGCCAACTAGATGTTCTGAAAGTGACAACATTTAGGAATACTTGGCACGCAGTATTGGTAATTTTGGTCTGAGTTACACAGATACAGAATCAGATCAGTGAGAATTACGGTGAGGTTCGGCTTGCCGCTAGAGGGGGACATCTTGTTATCTTAATCAGCAATGTGCTAACTGCAGGACCACCTTTATGAGGTGAGAAAATTTCTTGAAACAATTTGATAGTGGCCAACATTTTCAGTTTATACAAAGAGTGCATCAGTCATGTATGACTTTAATGGTTTAATTTTAAAAAAAGAAACACCACGATACATAAAACAAACTACAGTTGTATTCTCTGATAACATATTGATGTATATTACTTTGTGGATGACGGGGGCTCTGTAAAAGTAGTACTCTTTGTACTATTGTGGAAAATGTTGAAAACTCTGGATGACCCCTCAGGTACTTTTGCTTTAGCTTAACCACAACACGGATTTCTGATAACTGAAGTATGGCATTTAGATTTATAGTTGGAGAGGAGAATGGGGGTGAGGGGGTTGGTTGTTGGAGTTTTACGTCATGGCAACATCTATGGTCATATCAGGACGGGCCAATATTAACCGTGCACGCCAGGATCCCTGTAAACGATCAAATAACCCTCCCCAAGGACTAACCTCACCTGATCCCAGATTACTTACGGTCTTCTTTAAAATGGCCGGCAGAAACAAGAATTGTTCAGAAAATTAAAATTGTTGAAAAATAGAACTTGCACATACTTCTCTGAGACACTGGATGCGATCACAATGCTGAAGTGTGTGAAGAACGAAGAATTATTCTCCAGAAGGTCCTGGAGGTTCTGAAGACCACAAAGAGGCAGTATTTATAGCGTCCATTACAAAACACAGGTAGCAACATCTTAAATCAGAAGCATTACTTGACGAAACTACATGGACCTGTTTGACTACAAAAACACCAGGTTCATATCACGGAATGTATTACTAGTTTAGAAAGCAAACAAAGATAAGTCTTACCTCTTCAAGAAAGTCCCCGCTGACGTCATCATTCAGTTCCTGAAGGAGCTCCATTGCCACTTGGGCACGGGGCTACAAATGACAAGTCATATCATAATTCATATGCATGATCAACTTCATTTCTATCACCTCTCGATATGCACAACACATTTTCTTCAAAGTGAACGATTCTCAATGATATAATAGGTGGCTTTTGCTTAAAATTCTGGGATATTATTATTTTTAATATTAGACCATCAAAGATTCAAGGACTAATATAAGGATTAAAGCCTTCCCTCTCAGTGCCACAAACACAGCCGAGGTTCTTAGGAAGTAAAATGGCCAGATCAAATTCGCCGTTTCAGGAAAAAGTACTGTATGCTATACAAATTCTCCGTTTTCCATAGACATTACCCAGGTTATTAAACTCAATCGATCTATTAATCTAAACTAATCGATTAGCAATGAATTATTAAGGAGTTCAACTAAGGTTCTCATTACCTTCCCAACACTGTCTTTTTCATAGAAGAAACTGAAAGAGAGAAAAAATAGAAGAAAATCAATGTAGTTCACTTTACGCAGTTTTACTTTTAAACTGCATACATGAATATTTAAATATTTATAAACACTTTTTTTTCAATTTAACAATGCGCCTCCATATCATAGTGATAGTAGTTATAGTGTTTTTGAAGAAATTAATTTCCAGTGGTCTTGTGCCCTAACATTATTTTTTTGGTTACATTCATTGCTTAAGCAGGAGGCATTTCCAAGGAAATAGGTCTTCATTCCACAGCTCCTTGCCCAGCCTAGTAATGAATATCAGGTGCCAAGGTAGGTAGCAAAAACTATATATTTTTAAGTACTTGATTTGACTCAGCCGGGGTTCAAACCCTCAACCTGCGACATGGGTGCTCAACTCATTCAGCCAAATCATATAGGATTCCGATTCATTCAATTAAATTAATTTTAAACGGTGTGCTACGCATAACATAAACTCATGTACACATATATACAAACACATGTATAGTAGTTAGTAGTAACAATAATATAGTGCTAACAAAATATATATATATATTAAGAAATAAATTATAATAGTCAGTGTTAATTATACATAAATATGTGTATGTGACATATTGATACAAGAATCAAGATTGCCGCTGTACTCACTTGTTGCCGGTGTCCTCTTCTGTTACTAAACCCCCATCAACAATGGTAAAGGAACCAACTCCTGGTGGGGTAGAACATATTTTTACGTAGTCGTTACATATATTGCGAAAATAATGTAATAAATACCTGTACTTGAAAATAGTTATATTCAAGGGTTCTTCTAAAATAAAGTCAGGAGTGATAAATCTTGGTGATATCCATAGGTTCTTTTTTTTCTATTGCGTGTTCTTTTTGTGTGTTCTATTTAAAGAAAGTTAAAAATGTGCAGTTGAATAACATCTTTTTATCGGTACTGATGTGCTGGTCTCCTGACCGTAAGCTATGGTGCGTATGAACTATTTATGGATGAGATGGTATGAACAAGATAGACAATAGTAGGTAGAAATCAGGCATGTTGAAATGTTAACCTACACCGCCAGTGTTTTTCAATGTTACCACGATAGCATTTACCTGGTAGTATAAGATTTTTTAATATCTCAGTCCCGGTGGCTGTGGCATTGATGAGGCATACTCGAGCCTTTTCCAGCGCCGATTGGCCATGGTCACCCCATAGTCTGAAATGGAAAATATATATATTTTTAAACACATGTGTTATTGGTCTATGTTTGGAGTCCTTAAAAAATTGATTTCCTTTGAGATAAAAGAAAAAAGATGATTTACACAGAGATGATTTTCAGACACATTGAAGATTGCAAGGGAGTGACAATAGGTGGCATGAAAGTCAACAATCTTAGGTATGCTGATGACAGTGTAATACTAGCAGACAGTGAGAAAAACCTACAAGATATAGTGAATAGAATCAATAAAGCTGGAAGACCAAAACAATGGTTATAAGTAAAGAGACAGATAAACCAAATATCAATATAACCATAGATGGCACAAACATAGAACAAGTATCCGAATTCATATATCTCGGACAAAAGATTACAAATGATGGGAGATGTGAGGAAGAAATTAAAAGAAGGATAACAATAGCCCGAACAACATTCTCCAAAATGTATAGAGTGTTAACATCAAGTAAGATATTAATACAAACAAGGAAGCGTATTCTTCAGTGTTATGTGTGGTCTACTCTAATGTATGGGGCTGAGACATGGACAATCTCCAAGAAAATGTACAAAGGTTTAGCAGCATTTGAGATGTGGACTTATCGAAGGATGATGAAAATATCATGGTCAAAGAAGATCACCAACAAAGAAGTTGTCAGAAAAATTAAAAATAAGAAAAGCTTGTTTGCCACTATACAGACAAAGAAACTTATTTATTTTGGCCACATCATTCGTCAGAGTTCAATATACTGTACATTGTTGGAAGGGAAGGTGAATGGCAGCAGAGGGAGAGGGAGACCAAGAACATCATGGTTTACAAATATTTCACAGTGGACAGGCTTGAATTATTCAGTCTATCAGAACAGCACACCATCGGGACAAGTGGAGAACCATTGCATCCAACCCTCGACTAGAGGACGGAACTATTGATTGATTGAAAAGAAAAAAAACCACCACACTTTTGACTGGAAGTCATCTTGCTCAGCCTACTGAAAAGAACAAATAATGTAAATAGATCATGCTAATAAAATAGAATTACTACTACAGTAAAACCTCCCTAACCGACCACCTCCAGAGATCACTGTAGAGGGGGTGTAATGACGTCACAAGACAACTTTCGGTGGCCATATTGGATTACATACAGAAGGCTTGCAACTGCCTACACTCTGCTTATTTACTAAATTATTGGTTTATTTGTCACCGTTTGGCCTCAGAAGTTGTTGCTAAAGTGCTGTAAGTAAATACATTGGATGTAAACTGCCCAAAACCTCCCAGAAGACAAGAAACTCTGTTTTACTGCATCTGCATGCATTCATAAAATGGCTAGGGAGGTTGCTCATAATCCAAGATGGCTGGCCGCTGACTACTGACGTCACGTGCATTCCCTCTATACTAACACTAAAAATATTCTAACTCCTTAAAGTTAAACCGACCACCTCCCTAAATGGACCAGTTAAAGTCGGTTCCAAGGTCGGTCGATTTAGAGAGGTTTTACTGTATTCGCCGATCCAAGACCAGGAGACTTAAATAATGCCATTAGACTTAGTCTGATTAGACGACGAATCACTACCGTCCACAAACAAGGGAAAGGACTGCTGCTATGCCTATGTAATTATGTGGCAATCTCCACCAGTCATTTATTTTTAGTCTTAGAGCTACTGTGGATGTACCATGCATTCACAATATTAAACTGATTAACATGAATACATTCACAGTTGGGTAGCACAATCACTACCACTGGTTGCATTCACTAACGGGCAGTGCCAGTGGCAGTGCTGCAGAGTGCAGTGACAGTGAGTCTGACTGAGTCAGTGAGTGTCATCGCAAACTTAGTGACTGTTTAGAACAGATTGGTCTAACCAGCGTGCTCTGTCCGTCAAGATACACACCTAAGTTGTCTATCATACTTCTTGCTTTTCTCCCCACCTCCAAGACTTTGATCTTGTTCGGTTGATGACATAATGTTTACAAAAATGTGTCTACCAGCACCAGCACCGGTTCAGATGATTTCTGCACCCTCTACACACTGCAGTGCCCTCTTGCGTATATAACGTTTTTGACCAATCAGCCTCACGCATGTTTGGCAGTGCAGAGAAGTAACAAACATGGCAGCCTCCCTTGTTGATATAAGCTTTCCATCTAAACTTAAAGTTTACTCCAAATTACCTGTGCATATTGTCGAAGATCATAATGAGGTGAGGTAGAAAGAAAACAGTTTAATTCTTTGGCTTGAATTTCATATTTAGTTCATGCCATTATGAATTAACCCTTGACAGTGGTATCCCTAATTATCGCTCATGGATGAGTGACTGGTAAACAGATAAAAGACTCACCACTACCTAGATAAAAGATTCACCCGGTACTTGTAGTACACGGGTGAATATTGTATCTAACCACTACCCAAATGCATGTCATGAGACTGTAGATAGAAGATTCACCTCGTACTTGTAGTAGGGTACGGGGTAGATAAAAGATTCACCCGGTACTTGTAGTACACGGGTGAAAGTCAACGTAGAGTCGTAGTCTAAATACGGGCGAAAATAGCTTTAGTATTGAACCTGAACTAGAAACTGTGGCTCCAGTATCAAATGGCTACTTATATCGGCACAGATTTGGTGAAATGGGAGAGAATGCAAAAAGACAATATGGCGGCCGCAGAACGCCGTCGATTTCACTTTTAAATCTTATTAAACTAGATATTATATTATATTTTTCAACTCAAAAGTAGCGGGCTAATAATAAAACAGATGTAAAGAATAATTGTTGCTTCTTAGTTTGTGAAATTAGGCTCTCAATTCTTTGACCCGTTTTTTCGCCAGCTTTTACATAGGGTTGCTATGCACCCCTCCTGTGGCTACTGCAGCAGTACGGGGTGAATCTTGTATCTAGGTACGGGGGTGAATCCTTTATCTAGAGACAGTGCTGCGGCAGTAACTATGTAACTAGATCAAATATCGATCTGTACTACAGTCCTAGAATCTAGGATGTAACATGTCTTAAATTAGTTTTATTATGAATAGCCCTTACAATTTTAAAGTTCAATCATCAGTTTTTTTAATGTTGGTGTTAGTGACAATTTATAGTGTTACTGAATACTGTAAATTGTAATGACATCGGTAATTGCGATGCAACCTCAGAAACAAGTTTGTCGCTTGTTGAATAGCGGAAAATACCAACACGCATACACCACTATAATAGCATAGACATTATTTTTATTACTAATAGTGACTATTAGTAATAAAAATAATGTCTATGCTAGAGACTTACAGAAAAATGTCAAATATGAGATATGCTCTCAAAACAAATGTATTCTGATAAAGTACTTTAAGCCTTTTAATTTGACATATAGATGAACTTAATAGGTGAAGTAGTCGCAAAGTTATTATGTGTGATGTACCAGGAAAATAGGCTGTTTGTCTCACAGTCAGTGCATTGGTTTATACAGGCAGGAGTTTTGACCGGAGTAGCATCGAGCGGCCAAGAAACCAATATGGCAAACTACATATCTCCATACAGAAAAAGTGAAATATCTAGAAAATCGCATCACATACAAACAAATCGCCTGGTATATAAACAGAGCATGTGTAACACACAGATTATATTAAATTTATATGGGGGCAATTTACCAATTAGCACAGTCGAGCACTGAAATGTGGATATGGCAGACTACAACAACCCAAAATCTCCATACAGAAAAAGTAAAATATCTAGAAAATCGGACCACATACAAACAAATCACCTGGCACACAAACAGATAGCATGTTTGACAAACAGATTATATTAAATTTATATGGGGGACATTTACCGATTAGCAGGGATGAGCACTAAAACTTGGGTGACTTTTGAGTTATTTTCTCAGCTCAACTGGCACATATTTCTTCCTAGAAAAAGACTTACTCAAATGTTGGTATTGTAAACATTCAAATTTCCCTTCAAGATGTGTACTGTGTTTACATAAAACGCAAGAAAAACAGTGTTTCGTAGAGGTTTCTGCGCCGCGCTGTAGCGCGCGGTCAGCTTTTGGTTATGGTGCGATACGTGAGGACCCGTTTGCGCAGATTTGTAAGTTTCTATCTATGCTGCATATTATTGATATGTTTGCAGGTTCTCGAGCCGATCTACCGTGCTATTGGTTCCAAACACCTACCACTTGTTGGGCTAGCACTATTACATTTCGACTCCCACCCGGACCTTCTAATTCCACAAAATCTACAAGCAGATGATGTTTATGATAAACACCAACTGTTTAGGTAAGCAGAAAAGTAATTGGCTACTCCATTAAGCAATAAATTGCACCTTTCTTTCAATCGAAAAATTGTATTATATTTGTTCTTTTCATAATAAAAGGACGGATTACGAGTAAGAGCTGCAGAATTGTGTTGGTATAGTGTTAGCTAGAAAAGAAACATTCCAGTAGCTAATCAGATCGCCGAAGGAAATGAAGGCGAATTCATTGGCTCTTTTCTTTCACCAACATTTTTGTAATACAACTTACAAGGTTTGTTATTTATAGAGATTATCCACTAACGTCACGATCAAGAACACTGGGAGTGTGGCTATCTATGATGGAGATAACAATGACATAAACAGGCACTAAGCCTTATGGGTTCAGCTGATAATGCTCTATAGACAATACAGGGGTTGTAATGACGTCGCGAGACAACTTCCGGTGGCCATATTGGATTACATACGGAAGGCTTGCAACTGTTTACATTGTGTTTATTTACCGATTTTTTGGTAATCGCGTAGCCTCACATCGTTGCTAAAGTGCCATATATTGACACATTGGATGCTCTGTCAGAGATTTAGAACGGTTTGTGCAGTACCCGCTCGGTGGCGCCACCGTACTTCAGCGGCCGCCAATCGGGTAGGCCCAGTGGTGGCCGTAGTGTTCTTGGTATATGACAGGGGGCACCATAGGTGGTATCAAGTGTAATCCAAGATGGCTGAGTGTTGACGTTGTGTGCACTCTATAGAGGTCTTAATATGAGGTCTTGTGAACATGTAAAATAGTGTGCTATGATAAATTATAATAAATGTACGAAGCTGGTTAGTAGCCCAATATATATAATCCGGTGGTACAGTGAGTGTATGTAGGGGGGGTGGGGGGTAGTGGTGCGTGCACAGATGTGTGGCGCCCCCCAATGGATCTGAGTGTGAGTAGGATGGAAGTTTGTAGGTTAAGCAGGCTCCTCCAGTCGATGACTGGGGGAAGTAGATAGGGCTGGGGAGCAGATGGAAGCTTCCGGCCTTATTATACTCATATAATGGCTTATACCTGCTTCCCCGCATTGTTCGAATTGTGAAGAAAATGGGACTCTCCCATATCTAAATAATTAATACCTTGTTAACAGGTAATCAGTTACTCTGATTGGTTTGTCCTTGTTCATTTCATATATATAATCTTATGTGAATGTATGTTGATACCTCTACGACATCACTAGGGATAGCAGAAGCAGATAGCAGTCATGAAATGAACAAGGACAAACCAATCAGAGTGCCATTTTCTTCACAATTCGAACAATGCGGGGAAGCAGGTAAAAACCTTGTTTGGATTGCTTATCAGACTATGTCACTGGTAACATTTTAATGTTTTTGTTTTGCCATAAATGATTAGGAGAGGAGGTATTCACAATTTCAGTGTAACCAATAGAATTATGAAAAACATGTTTATAGACCATATCTATGCTATTATGGCTCTAGACTATATATAAACTGCTGAGGTATCTCACTTTCAGTCTTGTCAGAACAGAATTCAACAGATTACACTATCTGAATCTGAGCAGCACTGCCCATTTTATTATTCAACCTAGAACAAAGATGTGCGTTAGTTAGCATGGACAAAGCGTGTTGTCTGCCATCGTCCATATCGCCAATATGGTGGGTCATCTTGTTAGTGACGCCACTTGAATGCCCCTATTATCAACAACAAAAATGGCAATAGATATATTTTCAGGCAAAAAATTAACTTGTGCTATATATTGATGTCTTTCTGACAGTGAATTGAGTATCGAAAACTGGATCATTCCATCTGTGTATGCTGGTCACATGAACACGGTGGTGTGGGTGAAGCCTCCCTGGTCTCAGCAGCTCAGTGACCAGGTAACCTCCTTCACGGTCGGCAAACACAAGCAGAGCGGCCATATCAGGTTGGTGGGTCAAAACAACAAAAGTTCATAGAGTCAGGGATGAAAGATCTCCGCGATTTCGCGGATTTCCGGTATTTTTCAATCCCGCAGCACCATCAGCATATACTAATATGTGGTGCTGTTGCCGGCGCACTATCAGCGTACACTACTAATATTAAATGCTTCAGATGCCGCAGCACTATCAGTATACACTACTAATACATGCTTCAAATGGCGCAGCATTATCAGGTTATACCAATATATATGAAACCCGACTTCCGGGAATTTTCCGCGATTCCCTGACAATGCTAAACCTATGGGAGAATATCAGCATTTCCACTTTTTTCCCCGGAGAGTACTTTCATCCCTGTAGAGTCTAATTGTTCGGAGTCTTAATCAAAAGGAAGTGTTTTGGAATGATAGACTCCTAGTTTCGCGACACATGATTTATAAATACAGGGGCATATCTGATTCTATGTAAAAATACCAATTGCTGATTTGTTGTCATAATGTATTTTTTCATAAGGATGAAAGTTTAATTTAATGCGACAGTGGTTGTTTGGCTGGAAAGTCACCCCTCGGGGAAGTCATACTGCCTTACCTTACTTACTAAAGGTTTGTGGTTAAATTTCTTTTAAACAAAAAGATTAAATCAAATTAAACATTAGTTTTAGGGTGTCCACAGTTATCGATGCACTAGATAAGAACTGTGCTGGGTGCCTTCAGTCGGTAATCTGTATTGATACAAAGGGCATGAAAAACAAATACACATGTATTTACAAAATGGCAATACTACTGATTGTGAATGTTTCATTCTTTTCCACAGTTTGAATCATAAAAAGCTGCGGAAGTTTGTTGTATTCATTGTCATTGAGAATTGAAAATCATTTTGAAATATATATGCAGAACCTAAAGAATAAAATGTGAAACAAAAATAAATATTTTGAAGAAGCCGAAAATGTGATCAGTTAAGCTAAGATTCCATATACGCGGTATGCGAATGCTGCTCCATTTGCCATAGAGCAAACAGGAATTTTGACTTTCCTTCACAAATTTGGAACCAGAAAGACCGAACATGGCATGGGTATGCTGCATGTCACATACGCATTCGCATGCCGCATACCACATATATGGGATCTTAGCTTTATCCTAGTAAATTGTCTTGCTTACTCTATATCCTCCACACATTCCAGAGTCTCGAGTCAAGAGGAGTACTTTCTGAGCGAGCTGCTCTACAGTCCTGAGGAGGAGTTGGACAATGGGAAGAAGCTGTATCTCGGGGTGCTGACCCTCGATTTCGCTTCTGACCTGGAGATGGCCGAGCGAGCCCTCAGGAAGGTACGCCAACTGGACGTCCAGATACCGAACCCTGGTCAGGCAGCATCCATGAACAAAGGAGATGGTCCTGACTCGACGGTTAAATCGGAGTCTGTGGAAGGTGCACAATCACAAACAGTAAAGAGACTGTCGGCAGCTGGTGGTGATGCTGGCAGTGAACCTGCAACTAAACAAGCAAAGCTTGATAAAGCATCCGAAAGCGGGACAGAGTCCAGTAAGGAAAAATCAACAACAGTTGTAAATAATTCTGTGTCATCGTCATCATCAACCGCAGAAGCTAGCCTGGACAAAAATAAACAGATGGCAGAAGTACTGCAGACTTTGTTAGAGAACTATGTCCTTGATATAGATCTTGATTTCTACTCTACGCGTAACCCTTTCAAGCTCATGTATAGTGCTGAACAATATAGCATTCTGAAAAAGTTGTACTTCTTTGAACCAGTTCTAGATAAGACGCCTGAGGTAAGGAGTGATGTATAAGTGAACTGTACAGCCTAATGCTAGAAAAAGATGCAGATGTTTTGTTTATTCTTTTAAAGCAATATAAAATTTAACGAACCTGTTTAAAAAAAAATTGGCTTAATTAACGTATTTGATGAAGACAATAACAAATTCACGATTAAAATTTGGCCTACGGTATAAGTACACCCAAATTTAAGGATAAAAAAAAGAAAGATTAATTACATAATTGTACAAATCAATGCAAATAACCATCTTTTCTCGGTAAATTTCACTATTTGGGTCCTAACTAATCTGACAATATACGCACGTACGTACGTGCGTAAGTACGTATGTATGTATATATAAATTAATGCACGCTTATGCACCTTTACTTTTCCAAATAGAATGTGACTGGACCAACAGAATGTTTAAGCCTACCTCTATATGTTACCGTATTTTCTGCAGAAAAAGTGAAAAGTTCCTTTACATATTTTCTGCTGCTTCAATGCTTCTATTGTTTCAATTCTTCTGGTATCCAATTTATTAGGGCCTCCAAAAGAGTACTGCGAAGAGAAAAGAGCAAATTTCTACCTTAAAAGAAATGTTTCTCAAAGTGAAGGAGACGGGAGAGCCCCCTGACGGAGGATCCGAGAGGTAATTATGTAAAATGCAAGACTACCCGTTAGTAAAAGAATATCTGCTGTGATTAAGGCGACCAAGCTCACACCAAAAAGGCACAGTTGGCATCAGAGAGAAGTAAAAGCCTATTTAGATATATCCATGTCTGTCAATTACTATGACAAGCATGATTACATTGGGGGGGGGGGGGGGGGGAGGGGGTACATTAGTTGATTAAACTGGGGAATTTTCAATCGTGGACATACCAATTGGACTTCCTAATTCCACTGTTCCTTTCCCTATCCGAGTAATGCTGAACCTCAGGCTAGGTAGTGGCAAGTATGCATTTTTAAGTAATTGATTTGACTCAATCTGGGGTGTTCGAATTACATGACCTACCAAAATGGGAGGTGAACGCGCAACTCATTCAGCGAAACCGGACGCGGTGGCCGAATCGGTAGAGCGCAGGTTTTCCGTGCGGAAGGTCGGGAGTTCAATTCCTGGTCGAGTCAAACCAATGACATACACAATTTATTTCTCAGTGGGGCAGTACTATAAATTCGCCATGAATGCAGACTGTCACAAGTCAGTGCCCTCCTGATATGACCTTAGATGTTGCCAGGATGTAAAACTCCCAACAACCAAACTTTAACCGCAATTCTTGCAAACGATGACAGGGAGAAGTTGCTGGCGCGCCTGGTGTCTGACCTTAAGTCCTCCCGGGCAGGACAGGTGGACTGGGACTGGGTGCATGAGGCGGGGTGTACTTGTGACGACACCGAACTGCCGCATCACCGCAGTACCCCGACCCAGATCGGCGAGCTGATTCACCAGTCTGCCACCCTGCTGCGCGGCCTGCCCACGCCCACCCTCATCACCATAGCCAGGCGAGTAGCCTCAAGGCCCTCATCGTAGCACCAAACCTTTGGCAAGACTATGAGCAGCTAACTGTGAACTGAAAATAAAACCTTAATGAAAACCTGCACGGCCGGTCAGTATTCAGCTGGATGCAACAAGTAATTACAATTGTTGTGTTGATCACATATTTGGTGGAATTTAAAGTAGGCCTTCAGTAAAAGCCCTCTAACTGACAACCTGCACAGATCGACCACGCCCCTATATCGATCGCTTTATTTGGGTCCCAAACAATTGGCCATGCTGACCAGACGGGATGGCCGAAAGAGTTAGAGCGTCCGTCTCCGGTGCTGGTAGATCGTGGGGCCGTGGGTTTGAACCCTGGTCGAGTCAAACCAATGACTTAAAAATTGATACTTGTCACTTCCTAGCCTGGCGCTAGGCATTATTAGGATAGGGCAGGGACTGGTTGCCTCAGTGTCAGGATAATGTGACTGAGTGGGATATCGGGTCATGGTGCTGGTGGCCTGGTTTCCTAGTGGGACAGCACTATAAAGTTGCCATGAGTGCGCACTGTTCCAAGTCGGTACCCGTCCTGATATGACCTTAGATGTTGCTAGGATGTAAAACAAACAAACAAAATTGGCCATACAATACCATTGTAACGATTTAAAAAAACATTTAAAGTTGGTCCCATGGTCGGTCGATTTAGAGAGGTTTTACTGCATTAGGTAATGTTGGGCTTGGCTGCGTTATTATTGGAATCTATTTTTAGATTGTAGAAATAAATGAATGATCAAAGAATATATCAAAAACCTTAAAGTTGTTTAAGAATGTTAGTTTCATGATATGAGTGCGTGGCTTGATGGTGTATCAAGTGTTCATAAAAAGGACTTTTTCCAGCCGAAGAGATTTCACAATCTGTAATATTTAGAGGGTCTTTAAATAGTTATAAGACTAAAAGAAAACAAGCTGAAAACACCAAATATTTTACATGAAAAGTGTACTAAGTTACAAAGTCAATGAATAAAAATTAGTTACATGATGTAAGTACTAAGAATGCCTATTTCAACATAGAAATGAAGTTTATTTTAAGTAGGAACAATATTTGGTGGTTAAGCAAAAGCAAAATTTCATTCAGCCAGTTGACACAAATTATCTTGCATTTTCTGATCAGATCGAGCGATGATGATTATTGTCCCAAGGATCAGGTGGATGACATTCAAGAACAGGTTCTGCGCATGATCCGTGACCTCTACGGAGAGGTTGAACTGAATTCCCATTACAAACAGCAACCTCACAAGGATGCCGGAAAGTAGTTAAAAGGTTATATTTGTCTGTGAATGGATTGTTCTTACTATATATCTGAAAAGAGACACGGATTGACAGAGAGATAGATAGATAGAGAGCGAGATGGATTATATTTGAGCGAAGGGAAGTATCGCTCAAAATGTAACTAAAAATTGTTGTTTATCTCGTGCAGCATATCGAATGATACCCAAGATGTTATTTATATCTTTATAATGGAGTAACAACAAATGGCAGCTTCATAATCCTGCAGGTACGTTTTTGTCATTTAGTTAGTGAGCATTGTGAATGTGCGTATTTCCTTGTACCATTTAGTTGTACTAGCGAACAAGTAGTGGAAGTTGTATTATAGGTAGCACATGTCCGTTGACTGATGATAACGAGATTATTTGTCATCTTTCCCATCATTGTTCTGAGCCATAGTCCTGGCTGCAAGTCTGTGCAGATATACCATCAGGAATCGTATACATTAATGTGAAAAATTTTCAATAGCTAGAAGCACCATGTTAATTCTGCTGACTATATATAATTGTCCCAAAGAAACTAATGTAGAATTATATCAAATAAAATAATCTAATGACTTTAAAAAAAAGTAAATAATTTGTCATTTCTCTTAAAAACTGGAGAAGATATGCATAGGTTTGAATGGAATTGCAATTATGTGGTAATGTGCAAATACAAGTTTGAACATTCACACTATTTTGCAGCTAAAACATGCCCATATTCAGACGCTTTGTTAGGCGAATTATTTATGCGGAGTACAATTTTTTTTTTTTTTTTGTTGTTGAAGATTTATACTGCCTATCATGGATAAGCCTGAATAGGCTTGTTTTCACCATTAGACAGTTTGTCGATAGAAAGCCCGAGCCTACACTTTTACCGACCCAAGGGATTTTTAACCTCCCAGACCACATAGACATGGTACGAGAGCAACTGGCCTTTGATGTCGCTGTAAGTTCTACACAGCGGTGGAAATCCAAATTGGCAGAGCTGGGGGCACGGGGAATCGAACCACCGACCTTCAGATTAGGAGTCCGACCTAGAAAAAAGTCAGACACTCTAACCACTCCGCCACAGAGAACACCAAATAGCGCACAGAATGAACTAACTTATGAAATAATTTGACAAGAGATCAGATGGTTTTTATTGAATATTATGTAAATGTATCTTCTACCCGTGACATAAGCTTTGACGATAAATGTTGATTGTGGATGTTTATATAAAATGTCTATTAAGATTATATAATCTAATCGGCCAAAGGCACTTTGCTGATGTTTACTTACTCCAGACTAAACCTGTATTTGTTTTAAACAAATGAATATTACAGCCAAATAACAAATGAGAATAAGACATGTAGGCCTACACGTTAAAACGTGGCTAATTCCTGCTTAGTCGACCCAGTGGTGTTAAGACAAATGATTGGTAAACCTCATAGTAGGCGCCCTTTACAAGTTGGCCTTAAATGTTATTTAAGGTTTAAAAAAGAAATTAAACTAATTAATTTACCTTTCTGATAATAAATATATGATGACATATGGGGGTGTTTTGTTGTTGTTTTTGATAAACTATGTTCCTAAGTTGGACCTCACATGAGTAGACATACACTTCAGGAAGTTGATACAAGGCAAGCAAGCCCCTCCCATTGTAAAAACCACTTTTGCTCAGCAAATGCACAGCCTTTTTATACAGCAAATATCTTGTCACCTACAAGTCTCAAATTATGCAATATATTCATACAGTATATATAAAGTGGTAGCTTTGGTGAGACCTTGAAGTGGGAGTTTGGATGTTTAGATTTACATTTATCCTCTTCTGCTTGATAGGCTATAAAGCCTGTTGCAGGTCGGGTCGTTCGTTGTGATGACTATAACAAGTAATAGTCATGGATCGGATGCTGGCTGTACCTATATTCTGACCACAACTCATCTAGCCTCGCCTTGAAACAGTTCAGAGTTGGTGCATCTGCGACTTGTTCCGGGAGCCGGTTCCATAAATTGGTTGCCCATTCTACCAGAAAGTTCTGCCGGACCTTATTTGTGTTTAAAAAAAAAAAAGTTTCATGTGGTGACTACGTCGGTTCTGGTTAGTATATAGTCCGCATCCACAGTATAATATCTGTGAGTGTGCTTATACAGCTCGGTCAAGTCTCATGATCTTTGGTAGTACAGACTGTGAAAGTACAACGTCTGAATACTTTGACTTCTGGACACTGAATGGTTTATTCACGCCCAGGGCTCGCTGAACCGCCGGCTAAACTTTCCATGACGTCATCTCATTTACATACTCCTTTGTCTCACTCACCGTCTAGAACCTCATGCATCTCATTAGCATATATTACCCACGTGTCTGGACGTCTATTACACCATATATCACATCCCCCCCTTAAAGTATTTCTGAAACATGCAATGTTTCAAAATGACTATCAACATACACAAGCATATCAGTCAAAACGAATGCAACAACAAACATATATGCGTACTTAACTTAAACACAGGTCCTGGCGAATGTCTGAGCGCACTATGGCACTAAAGTCCTTGAAATGTCCAGCATTATAGCCCCCATGTTATACATCGTCCATAAACACAACACACACCAAACTGCAGCTGAAAAACAACTTAATCCTATCATGCGCATGTGTCGTGTGTACGCACTAAGTCTAACTGACCCACTACAGGTCTAACCTGCTCGCTGGCCTAATCAGCTGACCTGACCTACTTAGATTAGCCGCACTGTTTACATTCGCTGACCTACTCTGCGTCTGCCCGACTGGTTCGGGCCGCCCCCCTTCAGGCGCCCTTATAATCTGAACTCAATTCTAATACAACATATTACCTGCCGCGTTCAAAATTTGATACTCTCTCCCTGAGATACCCGTACCACCTAAAATAACGCCTTTTTTCCATTACCATACATGATTTTTGTACTTTATTTTGTCCCCAACTTTCATAGGTTTGTGCGGCTTACCACATTTCTTGTCATGAAAGACTTTCTGGCTTTGTTGCCTTTTCGCTGTCTGCACTTTCTTTGGATTTTGCGTTTCGGGTATTCAAATTTCAGCAGCTGAGCCGGAGATGCATTCAAGACGGGCAATGGAGTGTTCCGATAGTTCAACAAAGCTAACTGAAAGTCTGTATTTGTTTTCTCACACTTCTTCAGCATGTCTTTCACCGTTTGCACAATCCTTTCCACCTGGCCATGGTCACCAACGAACACCTGGCGTTCATCAGCTGCCCTGGAGCAACTCTGTCGAAGACGTTCCTTGGCAGCACGTTCGCCTCCGACCCAGTGTCGAGCTTGAACTTGACAGGGCGACCGTTCACTCGGACGGTCGCATACCACAGCTTGGCATCTTGCTCGGCACCGCGGTCCACGGCACCGACGAACAGATCCGTTGTCAGCACATTGACCTCCGCCAGAGCCTGGTCTCGCTCAGCATTGTGAGGGTCAGGCTCTTCAACGGTAACCTTGTTGACTCTGCCAAGTCTGCTCCTGCAGACCTTACCGAAGTGCCCGATCTTCTTGCAGGCTATGCAAGTTCTGCCTTTCGCTGGGCAGACTCCCTGGCGGTGTTCATATCCACAGTTCTGACAGCGGATCTTGAACTCTCCTGCACCGGCACCACCAGAATTCCAAGATGGCAATTTCCAAGATGGCGTCGCCAATGACCGAACCGCCGGTGCACCAGTACGCGCAGTAGCATAGTTCCTAAGAAAATCAATTTCCTTACTCTCAACATCTGATTTGGTGTCCTCCAACAGATCCGAACTGAATTCACTCATTTCACACATACTCACACACTTCTCCAGCGTTAACTCAGCAGTTTGCAGCAGTTTGTTATGCAAATTAACGTTCCTTACACCAGCCACTAACCGATCGCGCAACAGCGTCTCCTCCACTGTTCCATATTCACAATCCTTAACCTTGTTTCTCAATGCTGTGATGTACGTAGCCATTGTTTCTGTAGCTTGATTCTGCGTATTAAACTTATATCTTGTTATTATCAAACTGCACTTGCCTACACAATATGCATGAAATGCCTCCATAAGTGGCCCGATCCTGTCTCGATCAGCGAGAGCGATGTCCATATTGGCGAAAACCTTTTGCGCTTCCTCGCCAGCGACGTAAAGAAAGATGCAGCATTGCACTCGTTCTGTCTTCATTATGACACCTGCAGCAGTGGTGTATATGTCATATGCTCTGATCCATGTTTTCCAGTTCGATCTTGCATTGTTGCTGAGGACAAGCTGACCAGGCGGCCGCAAACCCGGCATCTGACAACATGTGAAAGTACAACGTCTGAACACTTTGACTTCTGGATACTGAATGGTTTATTCAAGCCCAGGGCTCGCTGAACTGCCGGCTAAACTTTCCATGACGTCATCTCATTTACATACTCCTTTGTCTCACTCACCGTCTAGAATCTCATGCATCTCATTAGCATATATTACCCACGTGTCTGGGCGTCTATTACGCATATATCACACAGACTGCGTAACTTGAGCGCCGCCAGGCATTCCAGGTATGGCGTGTCCTTCAAACCGGGTATGAGTTTGGTGGCGCTCATCTGTGCATTCTCCAAGAGTTCACAATGTTTTGTGGAGGTTGGACTAGCGAGGCTCATAGCCTTTATTTGAGAGTAGGACTAGACTGGTAGTTTAAATATGAAGATGAGTTGGAAAATTTAAATTCTCCCTGCGATAAATATTAAAAAGTGGGGCTTGCCCTAGGGGGTGAATGTATACAGAAAACTCTTAAGCCCTGTTCACACGGACGA
Source organism: Branchipolynoe longqiensis (assembly GCA_030323885.1). Lineage (NCBI taxonomy): Eukaryota > Metazoa > Annelida > Polychaeta > Phyllodocida > Polynoidae > Branchipolynoe > Branchipolynoe longqiensis. The sequence goes on along the minus strand of CM059194.1, from coordinate 71,056,454 downwards.
TGTAAATCGATTCGTAGAAAGCGACTTGTATAGTTCGCCTCACATTTCTCGTGTGAACGGACGTCTGAGGCGGATTAGGGCTGATTCGACTCACGTGATCTGGATAATGTAAACCACCTAAGGGAGGTAGTTTACGTGAGGCGATTTCTCTGATTCGATTTATTTTGTCCGTGTGGACGCACTGAGGCGGATAAAGCACCTCACATGCATGCGCAGTCGACACCTCAGTTTGTTGACTTTCCGGTCGATCAAAAGCTCATATTATATAATTTAATTAATGAAACTGCTATCTATGCACATATATTTTTTTAATCATTTATTTTTAGGGTTTCACTGCCCAGCAGAAGTTTTGACCGTTCCAAACCAATACGATTAATTAAATACATATCTAGGTCGAACCCACACTCTCTGGTGCCTTCGTCGTCGAACCCAAAATGGCGCTGGTTAGTCTGGACTTGCTCATGCGCAGATATCCACTTCCGCCTCACGCAGTGTCCGTGTGAACGGGCGGCTAATTCGACTCACCTGATTCGATTTGTGTGATTCGCCTCACATTTTGTCCGTGTGAACAGGGCTTTAGTCTTACAGATCGCCCATATTGGGTCCCTAATGCCAGTTCGTTATGGCAAAAGGAATTTTTTGTTTGTTTGGATGGAGCCCTGAAGTCAATTTTGTGGGTGTCTTCTCCAATGTTTATCCAGCCTTCTCAAATACTTCTTCTGGTGGTGTTTCAAACACTTTGTAAAGTCCACGGCTCGATTCTGTGGTTGTGTAGGCAGGCTATAGTGAAATCAATACAGGCAAAGAGAGAAAGGAAGAGTATAAAGAGTGAAAGAAGAGAGAGTCAAGCCCTCAGGTTTATTATTTATATGGTACATGGATCCAGTATAGTGTATCACCTCACCCCATTCTCCCAATGAGAAACAAGCATTTCTAGCTCCACCAATGAGAAACAAGCATTCCCGGTCCCCATGGTTACAGTGATCTGCCCACCACCACCAAGCTGTGTGGCTCCCCTCCCCACCACCTGCCTTGATAGTCAGGGGGCCAGGAGCTGAACCTGGAAAGTGGTTCTAAAGTTTTTTTCTCAGTGTTTTCATGTTATTGTACTCTGTGAAACTGTGTGATGGCATTCTCCCATCCTTGAGCATTTTCATATAACATGTTTTATACAATTGTGGCTATCGGGACACAAAACACTAGTTTTAGGGGGGTGGGGAAAATAGAAATACCCTTATATCTTCACAAGCATTCAAGCTAGGGTCTTGAATTTTTGCATATGGGTGTATCTTGACCATACCTATTGGTGGGTCAAAGGTCAAAGTCATAGGTCAAGGACAAAGTTCAAATATCTGGGTAAAATGTGTACAATTCAGCATTGTTTGTACACTTTGATATATTTCTCATTATACTGAACCTGTATCCATTGTTATATTGTCTAATGGCTTGTTATAAGGTCTCATGAGCTCAATACTGACTAAGGAAATGCTAGAATACATAATATTTATTTAGTTCTTTATGATTTCATGTTCAAAGATTACATCAAATCTGGCTACCTAAATGATCTGCATATGTTGTACCTATTCATAGGTTACTAAACCACCAAAATTGTACATATTCTGTATTTGGTTTTAAAATCTTTCTTATATCATAAACATCATCAATCATCAGTGTTATTGTAATCATCACCATATTCCCCTTCATCGCTTGTTTCATCATCACTATCAGATGATATAGTATTCATCCTGTTGTGACATACTGACGCTGCGTCCTGTTGCTGACAGGCACAGAAGACTGAGCAAGTCATTCCTGCTTTGTTGCATCCACATTGAATACTTTCACATGGTGTGTCACTGGAGCAGCCACAACTGATGATCTTTTGGATGTACTCGGGGACCAGTTGACTTCCTGCAGGAACTGTAGTTGGGCAGAGCATATCCCCATCTTTGCTCCATCCATACTCTAACGGGTCTAACTTCTGAGGCTCAAACCTCAAGGCATTCTCCCACAAGAATGTTTGTAGGTGTGCTCTTTTCAGATTTTCCTGGAAAGCAGCATCAGTTGGTGGCAGTGAACAGAGTTTTGGCATTGTGCTGCTCCCCTTGCCTATTCTGGTCTTCCATACCTTTGCTCTAGCCTCACAGAGAGTATGGCAGCTTTTCTGACCATAAGTAGCAACAGCGAATTGAGTTGCCTGCTTCACTACTTCAGGCCAGGGGGCCTCAATTTCTCCAAGCAGACTCAGTGAGTGTTGTTTTATAGTGTTCAACAAAAGCATCCTGCTACAGTATCACATCCAGATAAGGAGTGTCCTGCAAGCAGGTTTGGAATGAGGTCTGCATATTGGACAGTGGTTGCTTTGATGTCTATGACACTTCTTCCATGTATAGGAGATTGCATTATAGTTGGGATGTCAAGATCCTGCTCGAGATAGTGGTGCAACAGGAGGTCCCACACATCTGTATCATCAGCCACCACAGCTACACCAGATGCCCCCTCTGAAGCTGCCATAAATGCCTGGTGCACTATAATATTGTCAGCTTCCTCATGACTGGTGTACAGATCTCGTCTTTCTATGACAATGCCCTTGCTAATTTCGATAGTTTCCTCCTGTCCTGTTATCAAAAGTGTATGATCCTGTGTATGGTTCTGAACAAAGTCTTCATCACTTTGCAAGTCCTCGCATATCAGTTTGATGAGCTGCTTCTTATTGTCTGTAACAGTCAACACTGCTTTCTGGGCGGGGATTGGTGTTGAGGGTGTCAACTGATAGACCCTGCCAGTACCCCTGGCTAATCTTGTTGAATCTTTGGTGCTGAATTCATTGTATCTATCAAAGACTAGATAAACATCACATTTGGAGAGCTTCTCTGCTATTTTGTGCTTGAAGGCATCAATGTAAGTCTGCACGTTTCCAACAGCAGGCCAACCAGGTATCCAGAGAAGGGCACACCCATCAATGACAGTGACTTCAATTTCTTCATGGGCTACTCTTGATGACACCTCAATTTTCATATCTCTTTTCAAGATGGATTTAGATGTGGATATCCGCATATCACCAGAGTCTGCAAAGAGAGCCATTGGCAGTGGAGCCAATTCATTGGACATCAGATGGTCAATGTCTATATCCCTATTACTGGCCTGCAGACATATGACACGACTGTAGATTAGGTTTGTATCAAAAACCTTCTGTCTGCCGATATTTACAGACTTCTTTGTGTCTGCCATTGAAGTTATTCTTCTTTCAATCTTGTGATGAAAGCCTCGAGGCAAAGCCTCTGTAAATTCCCCGGATTGTTTGCTCCCGATTTCAATTGCTTTGTGAACATTAGCTGTTGAAGATGAGTGTACCCTTCCAGTAACAATGTTCACAATTGATCCCTCTGGGTGCTGCTCGTGGTCAAGTGGTTGTATGCACTGGGTCATCTTCACTCTTATGTCCTGTCAATCCTTTGCATCAGATTTTATCCTGGATTTCCTTTCTTCTTTGCGCATCACCTCGCATTCCAGCTACATCGGCAGCTATCTGACCACAGACATGTAGGCCTATTATGCCATGCTTTCCCTTGCCATATCTCATGAATGTGGTCTCGATAAACATGTCAGACCAGATTCCATTCCATATGCCATCAATGTGCCTCACAACATGGTCCCCTTTGGTGAAATGCTGTAGAACATGTTGTGGGAGAGCTTTCATTGCTATGATATAATATGTGGCATACCTAGCATAATCGATGTGCCCGGTGGCAAAGAAAAAAGGCAGCATCAATTCAATTGCTCTAATGTGTAAGTAAAACTCTCCTTCTTTCTCAGCTCTCAGATAGAGCATCATTATGAAGACAGGTTTCAATAAGCAGTCAACCCACAATTTTGCAGTAGGGCTTTTGGCTGCAGCTCTCTCCAACTTGTTTGTGAGGTCCTCTGGAGAGTCCACATCATTGACAAACTCTCTAAGTATCTCTTCTGCTACCATTCTAAGCGCCCTGACATTTTGGGGGAATTTCTTCCCAGAAAGCATTTTATGAACCCCTGTGAATGCCACAGATAAGAAAGACTTTTGACAGTCCTGAACCTGCCATCAGGGTTCCACAGCAGCCAACAAAACTCATGAAGAGCTGCATACCACCAAGCCTTGGATAAAACTCTGGAAATTTATCTGGATACACCCAAAGGACATCCATCATGATTTTGTACAGTTGCAAATCTGCTGTCATAACTGTAAATTTGTGGCCTGCCTCCAGTGACAGTGTCTGGGCCTGTGTCATAGCTGTCATAATAGTGTCATGGTGCGCCGGTGGCATATCTATGAGTGGCATATATGTTAACCATGTTTTGGGCTTCACACACTGTCCATTTCCACGAATCCTTTCAGCATTGTATCCATTGTATTCTGGACAGTCAGGTCGTTTGTGGATGTCTTGAAGAAAGGACAGGTCAATTTCCTTGGCTCTTCTCTCTAATACAGCTAATTCTATCTCGGTATCTTGATCTGTAGTAAATTCTGGTACAGTGAAAGCAGCAGGCATGTCAGGTTTTTTTGGACCATGGTATCTGATAACTTTGTGATCATACATATTTGCTTCCTGTTTTGAAAGCCTTCTAATTGTAGTTTCCAATTATCACTCAGAGACACACTTCAACTTGTAGCTGGACATTTACATGAACTTTAACAGTGGTCTGGTTGGCACCTACCTATTCTCTGGGCCTATTAACATCATGCTGACCAATGACATATACTCAGAAACCACTAATTAAGGGATAAATGACGAATGAAGTGTGGATCAACAAGCCTTGTGGTTGAGTGCTAAGTCTATTTCTTGTCACTAGGTGGCTACCAGAACAGAACCTGTAACATAGGCCATAGGGTGGCAGCAGGATATTATATATGGGAAGTCCACTGGCAGGAGTCAATTTCAGAGTTAACCCATTTCATACTGGATAATATAAAAACAGGGGCCTAGATAATAAGGAACTTTCTATTTCCCCACCTCCAAAAATCAGTAATTTGGGTCCTGATAGCCGCAGTTTGTTTTATGAAAATGCTCAATGATGGGAGAATGCCATCGCACAGTTTCATAGAGTACAATACCTATATAACATGAAAACACTGAGAAAAAAACTTTAGACCCACTTTCCAGGTCAGCCCAAAATATGCATTTGACCCCCTGACTATGAGCTGAGTGTGTGGTGATCCATGACTAGGGGAGGGGGTAGTGGGTAGGGCTCTGAGTGCCCCTTACACACTATCTTACTAGCACCACAATGTCTATTTACCTATCAATCAAGCACCACCAGCAACTACATATACACATCTATGCACCTGACCATGTATACCTGTTTCACAAATAGGACATTTGCATTCCCCCACCAATGCATCATTATCGGAATATTTTACAACTTGATCTGGAATACTATTCCATGGATATGTCTCTCAAAAAATAAAATGAGTGTTTCGTGACCTCACGTCTGGGCCTCTCCTTAAAGATCTTATACCTATGTTGTTGCTGTCGACTGAGTTGGACATTACCGTCAGTGTCATAGACTTCAGTAATAATCGTTGATTATAGCACCAAGAACCAGCCTATTCCGTTTTCTAACTATCCTCTAATTAATACCTGGATACCAAAATACGGAATATAAGGCTGAGCCCGTCTGGTATTCCGCTCTTTCCGCCTATGGTGCCACATATCTTATTACCTGCTACTGTTTATCAAGACTAAATATTGAGGGTAGTGGCTGCTACAGTCACTTCAGAGAGTGAATTCCAGTCTTGCACTATTCTTTGGCTGAACACATTAAGTTGTCAATGAAGTGTAATTATCCTGCCTTGCGTCGGATACTACTCGTTCGGTACAATATATTTATTTATTCTATATGAGTAAAATCGATGTGGCCATTTATGGCTCCCTGGTGTAGGCCTAACCCATTTGCATGCACAAGCAATGAGGACCTTCAGCCCCGTCCTGATATGACCTTAGATGTTGCTAGGACGTAAAACGACAACAAACAAACAAACAACCTTTCAGTTTGCATGAGTCTCTCGCCAGATGGCGACTCATGCCGGTCTCTGTAATGCTTTGGTTGGTACCCCTTACACCCCAACCACACACCTAAACCCCCACCACACACTTACACCCCCACCACACACCTACACCCTCACCACACACACACAACACCTACACCACCACACACATACACCCTCACCACACACCTACACCTCAATCACACACATCTACACCCCACCAAACACGACCACTACACACCTACATCACCAAAACACATACAACACATAAACCACACCACACTCCTACACCTCCACCACATCCCTAAACCCTCACCACACCCCTCACCCCACCACACACCTACACCACACACCTACACCCCCACCACACCCCTAAGCTGTCACCACACACCTACACCCCCACCACACACACCACACACCTACATCTCCACCACACCCCTAAACCCTCAACACACACCTACACCCCAACCACACACACACACCTACAGCCCCACCACATCCCTAAACCCCCACCACAAACCTACACCCCCACCACACCCTAAACCCTCACCACACACCCACCACACACCGCACCCCAACCACACACACACCACACCCAACCCCCCACCACACACCACACCCCCACACACCCTAACCCCTCACCACACACCCACCACACCCCACCACCACCACACACACACCACACCCCCACCACACACAAACCCCCACACACACCACACCACCACACACACACCACACCCCCAGCACACACCACACCACACACACACCACACCCCCACCACATCCCTAAACCACCCACCACACACCTACACCCCACCACACCCCAAACCCTCACCACACACCCACCACGCACCTACACCCCAACCACACACACACCACATCCCTAAAGCCCCACCACACACCTACGCCCCCACCACACACCTACACCCCCACCACACCCCTAAGCCCTCACCACACACCCAACACACACCTATACCCCACCAAACACCACCACCACACACCTACATCACCAAAACACACACCTAAACCCCACCACACACCACACTCCTACACCTCCACCACATCCCTAAACCCTCACCACACACCCACACACCACACCCCACACACCAACACCACACCACCCACACCCCACCACACCCCAACCCCACCACACACCTACAACCCCCACCACACCACACCACACTCCACACACACCCCAAACCCCACCACACACCACACACACCCACCACACAAACCCCCACCACACACCCACACACCCCACCACACCCAAACCCTCACCACACACCCACCACACACCTCCACCCCAACCACACACACACACACCACATCCCACAACCCCCACCACACACCTACACCCCACACCACACCTCTAAACCCTCACCACACACACCAACACACCTACACCACCACCACACACCACACAACACACCCCACCACACCACAAACCCCACCACACACCACACCACCACACACACACCACACCCCCACCACACACCACACCCCCACCACACCCGAACCCCCACCACACACCTACAACACACCACCCACACCACCCACAACACCCAAACCCCCACCACACACCCACACCCCCTCCACGCCCCTAAACCCTCATCACACACCCAACACACACATACACCCCAACCACACACACACCACATCCCAAAGCCCCACCACCCACTATGCCCCCACCACACACCACACCCCTACCACACCCCAAACCCTCACCACACACCCAACACACACCTACACCCCCACCAAACACCACCACCACACACCTACACCACCAAAACACATACCACACACCTAAACCCGACCACACACTACATCCCCACCACACACCTACACCCACACCACACACCTACACCCTCACCACATCCCTAAACCCCCACCACACACCTACACCCCACCACACCCTGAAACCCTCACCACACACCCAACACACACCTACACCCCCACCAAACACCCCCACCAAACACCACCACCACACACACCACACCACCAAACACCACACACCACACACCAAACCCCACCACACACCCACACACCCCACCACACACCTATACCCCACCACACACTTACACCCTCACCACACACCTACACCCCCACCACACCTACACCCCCACCACACACCTACACCCACACCACCCACCTACACCCCACCACACACCTACACCACCACACACCTACACCCCACCACACACCTACACCACCACACACACCACACTCCTACACCTCCACCACATCCCTAAACCCTCACCACACACCTACACCCCCACCACACACCTACACCCCACACCACACCCCTAAGCCATCACCACACACCTACGCCCCCACCACACCACACACCTACGCCCCCACCACACAACCACACCCCACACCTACACCCCCACCACACCCCTAAACCCTCACCACACACCTACACCCCAACCACACACACACCACATCGCTGAACCCCCACCACACACCTATACCCCAGCACACCCCTAAACCCTCACCACCCACCCACCACCCCCACCACACACATACCTACACCCCCACCACATCTTTAAACCCCCACCAACACATACACACCTACACCCTTCTATCCAACCATGATGGCCGACTTGGACCGGTGTGGCGGTTTCAGCGCCCGGTCAGTTTCAGCGCCCTGCCGTGGCTTCTGCGCATGCGCGGATTTTAAGAGATGGTCAAAACACCCGTGGCCTCGCTGGCTACAAGCTCAGCTGGTGCCCGGCAGTGTTAGGGACCGATTAGGCTGAAATCTATTGAATGCGATCATATTTAACAGAATTACGTACTCAAATAATGAAATTTAATTAAATTAACCTTAAATTCCAAGCGATATTAACGTAGCAGCTAGATCGGCGTCGAATCGCCGAGTGTAAACTAAACAAATAGCAGTGCTCGCAGGGCCTCTTAAAATCCGCGCATGCGCAGAAGCCACGGCAGGGCGCTGAAACTAACCGGGCGCTGAAACCGCCACACCGGGAACGGGTGCTGCCACCAAGTGTAAAGTGAGAGAACTGGCTCATGAAAGCTCCCCATAGTAGTAGATGGTTACACCCAAGGTGGCGCCACCTGCCCGCAACACCTAAACTATAAATGACGCGCTGACGTCACTGTTGCCAGTGACGCACGCTCTTCTACACGAATCAACACGCTCGTGTAGAAGCACTCGGCGTGCTCCGTTTTTCTTTCTTTATTTTTATAATTTATATTTTTCCGTGTTATAAATTCTCCAATAATTCACAAGTATCACAAAACAATCAGACACAAATATATACCCGATATCATGATATTCAACTTCTGAAGTCAACATGACTTTGAAACTTGATAATATTAATAACGTTATGCCACCGACGGAGGCTCCTATGTCATGGGCTGCTATTGTCGAAGACGAAATATTCAGACGAAAGAATGTGGCATACAAGAATACTGTTGCCAAAAAAACCTTGCACTGCTTCGGTCCTAAAGTCAGTGACAGTATGAATGTGGAAGGCAAGTCGGATATTATCACTCTCTCTGACGTCACACGTGCTTACAAATTCCAAGACCATGGTTGTGGTGACGAGGCATACCTACAAAGGGTCGCAGATCGCCTCACCAAAGTACGGTCCATTTGTGGCTATAAAGACAAAGACGCGTTCCTGCGCAAGTTTACTACAGAATTATACAACATCATAAAAGAAAACGACACGCGTAAGCTGGGCACTATTGCCAGTTACGAAGAATACATCAAACGAACGAAAAATCGCATGGCTAAAGTACAAGCCATCTGTGGTTTTACAGACAGAAGAGCCTTTCTGAAAAAGTTCGGCAAGGCCAAGGCGCTCAACGATGACAAGAAAGCAGAGGCTTGTCAAGTGAAGGTCCTTGCGAGAAACATTGATTGCAATTGCCAAGGTAATTATAGGCTTAAAGTTGCATAGTCCGATGGTTTTGAGTTTCTGTAATTTTCTGACATAAATAATATATTAATATTTCGCTAATTGCTATAATCTACATCACTTCAATTTAAAGTCACGTTGCTTTAAAGTCGCGGCTATACCTCGCCCAGATACAAACGAATCAAGCATCAAAAGCTCTCCAAACATACCTTTGCTTAGTTTGTTCAGTTCATGCCACTGAACATGTGGGAGGAGAGTTAAGGTCCGTGATGTATGAATGACATCATAGGTGGGATTCCCTCATCACATGACCTAGAGGGGTTCCCCACATACAGGGGAATCCATGGCAACCACCAAATGGCAGCCACAGAAAGCTCTCAATTAAACTTTTAAAGTCTATTAATCTACATGATTTAATCAGTTGTTCACACACAAAGTAGCTAGTTATGATAAATAAACATTTGAACTTTATATTTATCATTTTAGATTGCAATTTCTAACATTCTTTTCTCTATGGTTGTCTAAAAGTGTCAGTGCTGCTGGACTAAATAAAACACAACAGAAGCAACCAATGTTAGCATTCTCCCCCCACATATGTAATTGCATAAACTGAAAACTGGCAAACGTATGCTTGAAGAGCATTTGTCGGAGTATGGGTAGTGTCTAATGCCCCAGTCACACGAGGCCTGCATTCGCTTACGATCGATCCGTGAGAATTTTGCAATTAAATTACGACCACCTTACAACTAATCGCCGAGTGCTCTGCGATTGATCGCCGACTGATTGCCAACCATTTCAGACATTTTTGGTCGCAAGCTGGTTGTTGCTGCAGCACCAACAATCTCCCTGCGACCTCTGACCAGTCGGCGATCGATCGCCGACTGATCTGCGACAATAGTAGCTGTATTCAAGCATCACACGAGGCATGCATTCGCTTACGATTGATTTGCGAGCATTTTGCAGTTAAATTACGACCATCTTACAACCATCTTACGACCACCTTACAACAACCTTATGACTAATCGCCGAGCGATCGCCGACTGATCCGATGTGGCGTGTGTGCGATGACGTCACGATGTCGCCTCGTGCATCATTGTTGACATGGCAACGTATTAAACAGTTTGTAACAAATTGTTTCAATTTTGTTGCACTGAGATCGCAGACTTTTGGTCACGGATCGATCGTAAGCGAACGCAGGGCGTCGTGTGACTGGGGCTTAACCAGTAGATTTGGCAGTGGCTATTCGTACGGGACCGTATCAATAGCCAGAGCGCTTATTAGTACGGCAGTAGTCATATGACTACCCAATCATATATCTTAACATGAAACAATCCTAAGCCTTATCCAAACCCTAACCCTTATCCTAACCCCCGTCCTAATATGACCTTAGATGTTGCTAGGATGTAAAACAACAAACAAACAAAGTTATCCTAACCATAACCCTAATGCCCCTGTCACACTACGAAGTAACGAGCTAACATGAGCCGACATAAGTGAATTTTGGTCATTACATTGAGGTACGGCGGGTTATGTCACCCGTACGTTAGGCAGACGTCGAGATATGTCAGGTTATGGCAAGTTACGGCAGCACACGTCATGGTTTTGGACATACCCAAAACTTTCGACACATCACAACGTAAAGCAGTTACGTTGGGATGACATTACACTCATGTTAGGCCAACATTAGGCATACGATAGAGCTGTGTCGGCTACGTTAGATCAACGTTGTCTTACGCAAGAGTGACGGACAGGCGGGAGGAATGTGCGGCCCACGCTAAGACAACGTGGGGTTAACATATCTCAACGTAGGTAAAACGTGTATGTGATGTGTGCCTAACGTTGCTCAAATGTATCGGAAACGTGTCCTGACGTAGTTGACGAAGTCTAGCGTGCGAGTAACGGCTGTCACGTCTTTCGAACGTTGTCGAACATGTTGTCAACGTGATGTGAATGTGTTGCCTTCGGGTATATAAAGACCTCCAATGTCCTCCTGTCAGCAGAACAGCTCCACTCTTCGCAGCGGAAACATGTGCCTGAGTCGGTCATGCAGGACTGCCAACTGGCCATTCTTAAAGTTCATCATGAGACAAACATGTTGTTACTCCACTATATTGATCCGATATCACACGCTCCAGAATCAGCAGCTAGACCATCCAGAGAACGTCAATCACAATTTCATCCCAGGAACTTGGAGACAGGGCGGAAACCTCCCGGACATAGCAACACAATTACCTGGCCAGAACACTGGCTCCAGGGCAGGAAAGGAACAGCGGAATGTCCTCAAAGACTGGGTCAACTCACCAGCAGGATCAGTGGAATGGCAGGAGAATATGATATGAATATTGTGTGCACTGGGATATTTCTGTACTGTGGTGTCATCATTTCTGAAGTGTATAGTGTGATATGCAAAAATGTGATATGTACAAATATACAAATGTGATATGTACAAATGTGATATGTACAAATGTCATTTCTGAAATGTACTGTGTGATATGCAAAAATGTGAGATGTTCAGATATTATAGCTCTGTTAAATAAAAGATATCAATCTGTTATTGATATCAAACCTTAATGTACGTGTCAGTTATAATTGTGGGTGGGGAAAAAAGGGGGAATATAACTTATCTTTAAGGGGAGGCATTTGACACTGACAAATTTACATGTCAGTTATAAATTTGGTTGGGGGATACTATTACTTTATTTTTAAGGGGGGCATTTAACGCCAACAAATTTACATGCAGTTATATATTTGGGTGGGGAAGATAACTTTACGGGAAAGATTACTGTAATTAACACAGACAAAATTTACATGTCAGTTATTGTAACGAGGGGGGGGGGGAGGGGGTAGGAGAGGAAAGTGTTTTCTAGGGACAAAGTTACATGTCATATAATGCCATATTGGCAAAGGCCTTATTCATTTCAATTTTATTTGGGGGACTTGTGTATTACTTATTATAATAATGATATGATAATGTTTAAGCCCCAGTCATACCTACCCGGATGAGCCCCGGATTTTTAGCCGTACCACCCCCGGACCAGTTGCCCGGACATAATCGCTATTTTGGTCATTTTTGGCTTCACGGTCATACATACCCAGACGAGCCCCGGACCAGAGGCCGGATCACCCCAGACTGAGCCGGACCACCCCCGGACTACCTGGTGTATCCACAGACTAGTCCTGGACAACCCTGGATCGACGCTGGATCACCCCAGACGAGCCCCGATAGACCCCGGACTCTCCGGCATCTACCTCATGTACCATTGTACATGAGGTAGATGCCCGGACCACCCGCGGAAAGCCATGAGTATAAAATACCGCGCGGCGCTAGAGGGCTCATTTCCAAATCCAGCAGCGCCGAGCACACATTGCACCATGACCAAGCTTACAGGACAGAGAATTGCATCCAAGAGAGTTGCTCAGAAGGAGCCTACCACACACAAGGTGGCCACGAAAGCACGGAGGAAACCAGCACCATCACCCTCAACTTCCGGGTTGTCTTCCGAGGAGGACTCGGTCTGGGACGTGTTGCCTCCTCCCCGTCCTGTGACGCCGCCTCATGGACGCTCTTCCTCTCACAAGTGAGCAGCACATCGAGATGTCAGAGTGGTTACGGTTGCATGACTACATCTATGTGAAAGGACGGAGCGACTATAAAAACACCGCTTTAAAGAGACGTTCATGGGAGGAGAAGGCGAAGGAGATGGTGTTGGATGACCCGGAATCGCTGATCACCTGGTACGAGTCAATACGGACAAAGGTCGGGAATTTGAGCGATTAGAAGGCCGGTGCCGCAGCGAGGGAGTTGTCAGATCGGGAGATCTACATCCAGGAGCATTTTGGATTCCTCAGGAGTCACATCGTGCGGCAGCCGTCGAGATCTGGTGTGACGTTGCAGTCCCGTTGCAACCCCTCCCGGCGGCGTCAACAGCAACAACCACAGCAACAGCTACAGCCACAGCAGCAACAGGTGTGACTTCGGGTGGAGCCCCTCTCACCCTACTACATACGGGCGGTGATGACGATGACGACAATTTGACGCCACCTGACCAGGCGCCACCACCGTCAAGTCAACCACCACCGGCAGCAGCAACACTACCCGCAACTCCGTGCCTGGCAGCCAAGGGGAAGGGCACCCCCCACACACGCAGCAGCAACACAGAGATCGACCAATTGCTGTCACACCTGCGGGACCAGCAGGAGGAGGCTGGGATACTGCAGGGCCGGCTGAGTGGGATGTTGAAGCCGATGAAAGTGTCGCCGCCGATGCTTTGGGGATTGTGGCTGGGGGCGATAGCCGAAGACATCGTCCAGAGCCTCAAATACCAGCCCTGTTCCCGGCTTTCCCTGTCCCGCTGATGGGATTACAACCGGGAGGCTCGGAAGTCTTCTGGATGACTCCCGACCTGGCCCTTCCACCAGTGCAAGACGGCACAGCTCCGACGCACTCAACCCGATAGACTGGAGCAGCACGGCTCCCGGACGCCCATTCAGCACGCCAGCAAGCAGTGTGGGAAACATCACGGGTCTATCCGATCTCAGCTTTACCACATTAATGGCTAGGATGGGACACGGTCCGGAGCAGCATCTGTGAATGTGAGGTGGACTTGATGAACATTGGGACCTGAGTGACTGGAACACCACAGGTCGCTCACGGCCATCCAGCACGCCAGTGTCGGAAACATAACCGGACTCTAGGATCTCAGCTGTACCACGATGGTTGGGATGGGACACGATCTGGATGTGCAGCCTCTGTGATTGTGCACTGAACATTGTGATAATTCAATTGTGATGTAAACGGTGAACTGAACTTCTGTACATTGTATTTATAGAGTTATGATGTCAATCGTGAACTGAACTTCTGTACATTGTATTTATTTAATTATTATGCGTAAGTGATTGTGATGGTGATCGTGACCAGAGTTGTGATTGTGTATAGTATACTATTATCACTTGTTGAAAATAAAAATATCAATAATATGAAATGTTAACTAAATTGTGTTTGTTACAATCTATGTTTACGCTTTAGTCCATTTAGTTGACAGTCACTTGTAATAAAGTTAAAAGTTATCTGAAATTAAGTAATAACTATTTAACAAATAAATGCCCCCCCTTTTCCCCCCAAAACACCCCGTTTTGATAAATAGCACATGAAATACAAGGACTAAAAAGTAAAGCTCTTATAGCAACAATAAACTTCAAGAAATCAAAAGGAAATTAATTAGTTTAAGATTTCAGTACTAAGAGCTAGGCTTCTTTGCATAACATTATAAATATAAATACTAAAGCTCTTAAAGCAACAATAAATGAACAGAAATACACAAAAATTATTACTTTAAAATTTAATTACTATGAGCTAGTTTTTTTTAATATAACATTATAACTAAGCTGTTATAGCAACAAAACAAAAACAACAAGAAATAACAAACAAATTAAATGTAATTAAGATATCTTTATTATTACCTAGGTTTCTTTTCATATCACATTCACAATAATGATACATATTTCATTCGTAGGCACACACATAATAATAGCACATTAAATACAGTTCTCTTGCCACAATTGGTAACAGTTCATACTTAGAAATAGTTCATATCATAGCATCTTTCCAACGCACCGATCCAGGCTCGGACATGAAATAGGCACTAAGATATTGCCTCTGGTATTTCGCAGCCATTGTCATGCTGTTCCCACATGCGCCATAGATGCCGGCGAGAGGATTGTTCAGTCTCCAGGCTCGAGGAACGATATTGTGATTGGTGTTCTCCTGGTCCATCTCTGCGTTGTGACGAGCTGCGTACCGCATCCGCGTCAGATTATGTAGGCAGATACATGCCAACACTATCGACAACTGTCGCTGGCTTCTGTCTCATGGTTGTTAGGAGGCACTGGTAGCGGTGAGCTAGAATCCCGAATGCAATTTCGATGATGCGGCATGCCCTGGACAGTCGGTAGTTGAAGATCCTTTCCGGAATTGTTAGGTGATGCTTGGAGAGCATCAACCACGTTCTCAGGGCGAACGCATCATCAGCAACTATGAAGTAAGGCATATCCCGCTCATCATGCGGTAGTGGTTCGGCACTGGGAATACCAAGTCGTCCCTTTTCTATGTACTGCTTCAGTTCTGAATGGTTGAAACTTGAGCGTCTCCTGCAGAGCCATTGCTCCCAACGTCGACCCAGTAGAATTTGTAGTCACCATCCACTAGAGCCATTAATATGACAGAGTGGAATCCCTTGTAGTTGTAGTACTCCGACCCTCCATGGGCTGGGCATTGGATGGGAATATGTTTCCCATCAAGGGCTCCCAGGCGATGGTGAAACTGCCATCTTGTGGAGAACTGCTCAGCAATACATCTCCATTGCTGTTCTGGAGTTAGAGCTTGGATGACCTACTCGGCATACTCAGCCATTATAGCTTCACACACATCACAAACGGCAAGCGACATGATGTTGTGCGGAACTCGGAAACCGTACATGAGTGAATGATACCTGTCACCAGAGGCTAGGTATCGCAGAGTGAATGACAGTTTCAATCCAGGTGTTAACACCTTTCTGTAGAACGTGTCCAGCTTCTTGATTATGGGAAGGATGCGAAGGAGAACCTCCTCAAACATACCCGGATCCATGTGGAGAAAGTTTCTGTAGGCTCGAACATCTTTGATACGTAACTCTTGCATTAGATTTGCGAATTGGCCAAATTCTCTCTCTCCGACCATGGTCGAATGCACACACTTCTTCTCTGATTTCTTTTAAGTCTTCTGTGGATAAGCAGAACTTGCAACATAATCATGTTGTTAACATTCTGTCGTTGATGTAGCTGTAATTGCCAGTTCAGCAGCTGAAGTTGATGCCTGCGCTGCCTCATGCAGGCTTCCATGATGTGCACCCTGTGAGATTCAGGCAGGAAGTGATGCATGAAGTGGACTTGCGCCTGATATATATATACTAAACGCGGCTGATCTGGGAGTGATCTGGGGTAAACCAGGCAGTCTGTGGCTGATCCATGGTCATCCAGCATGTCCGGGTCTTATCTGGGCAGTCCAGGAGTGGTCCGTGGCTACGCCGGGGCTAGTCCGGGCAAGTCAGGGGCTGGTCCAGGTTAAACCATGGCTAAAACGTGGCTCATCCATTGTGAAACAGCCCCGGACTGGGCCGGACGCGGCAGATTACTCCCGGTCCACCCCCGGACTACCTGGACCACCCCCGGATCATCCCGGACGATGCCGGATCGAGCCAGGATCACAAAATGCCCCGGATGTTTTGAACATTTAAAAACATCTGGGGCAGACCCCGGACGAGGCCAGACCAGCCACGGATCACCAAGGACCAGTCATGGATGAGCCACGGATCATGCCGGATTGTCACGGATCACATCGGATCATGGTCCTGGGGTCGTCGGGCCCCTGATCCGGGTAGATGTGACTGGGGCTTTACTAAGAAATAGACTCAGAGACCAAAATCTCGTTTACAATACAACTAGTCTTTTATTTACAACAATTTCTACAGATTTCTCACAGTAAAACAAAAGACAATGTATACAAAGGAAAACAGGAAAAAGAATACCAAATATATACATATTAACAGGCAGGCACAGAATAAATACTGTCAGTTCTGTTCACTTATCCGGAGCCTGGCCCTGGGCCTTTGGGGGAGGGGGGGGTGTCGAGCTCCCCTGGCGCAAAGAGCTCTTACCCCTCAATGTTCAGGTTCGACACGTTGGATATGGCCGACAGGCCGGACAGATTCAGGAATCCATCCGTGGCACTCTGGTTGAGGAGTCACACCGACGTTAACGCGCTGCCACTTATACATATGTACAGGCAGGCACACAAGAAGTACTGTCAGTTCCGTTCAATTATCCGGGCCCTGGCCCTGGCTCTTTGGGGGGGGGGTGTCGAGCTCCCCTGGCGCAAAGAGCTCCTGCGCCTCAATGTTCAGGTTCGACACGTTGGATATGCCTGAAAGGCAGACAGATTCCACACCGACGTTAACGCGCTGCCACTTATACATATGTACAGGCAGGCACAAGAAATACTGTCAGTGACACAGTAAAAAAAAAAGACATACAAATGAAAACAGAAAAAAGAATACCAAATATGTACAGGCAGGCACACAAGAAGTACTGTCAGTTCCGTTCACTTATCTGGGCCCTGGCCCAAAGAGCTCCTGTGCCTCAATGTTCAGGTTTGACAGGTTTGATATTCCTGACAGGCCGGACAGATTCAGGTGTCATTCCCGCTGGCGTACTGGCACTCTGGTTGAGGAGCCACGGCGACGTTAACGCGCTGCCACTTGCGTGTGCTGCAGGCTGCTGTCGAGGTGACTGACTCGTCACCAATGCGGGCGGACCCATTGTCTCTCCGGGGAACTGAGGCTGCACCCTCAATGCTGGCTGTGTCGGGGCCTGCAGCAGCAGCAGCGCAGGCAGCAGCAGCAGCGGCTGCAGCATGTATTGCTGCATATAGTCTAGGCTTTGGGAGGCCCAGGGTGTTCCTGCTGGTGGTTGATGTCGGCACTGGTGGGGATGTGGCTGGTACACCTCGTTCGGCGACGGGAAAGAGGATGCATTCGACGAAGAGGAGTAGCATGACATCACAGAGGGGGGCCGCACAGTCTGAGCCATGGGGGGGGGGGGGGGAGGAAGGCAGACCCGGGTCAGCGTTGGCCCCTAGACTATGGTCCCGTCGTCCGCCACCTCCGACTCGATCACCTGCGACAGGATGATGTTTATCGCAGTCCGCGCATGGTGGAACTGGCCCTTCGTCATTGTGGACAAACAGTCCCGCACATAGTTTGCAAACGCGGTCATCTGGGTCATGCGCGTGGTTGTTAGGCTGTCCAACAAGTCGCCCGAGGCGTCGACGCGTTGCATCAGAGCATCCAGCAGGTTATCCTCCCTCATGGACTGATTCCCCTTGCCTCGGGCCTCGGCTAGGGGCCGTCGTTCGGGATCCAGATGATTGCATATAATAATGCCGTTAAATATATACAATCATTTATCCACAATGAGGCCAATAATAAATAAATCAACATGCCATTAAATATTTAAAATGATTTGTCCACAATTAAATAACAAAATTAAAAATTAATATCCACATGAATGCAAATGAACAAATATAGTACTTACACTTCTACAGGGCTCCGCCTGGTGCCACACGACTGAGCTGAGGAAGTCAAACTTGTCCATGATCCGCTCAGTCTGCTTGGGCGCCCCATCACCGCTCTTCTTTTATGCAGCCTGGTGTTGCTGTCCCGCATGGATTTGAACCAGCCCTGGAGATGTGCAGCGGTTCTCCCCATCTTCTGGGCCTGGTCCTCCCACAGCTTGCTCTTTTTGTCGGTCCTCCGGTAGTCGGTCAACTTGATGTTCCAGAAGACTGGGTGTCATGCAGAAAATTCAGCACCAACTCCTCCTCGTCTGCAGGCAGAGTGCAGTCAAACTTGCAGACCCTCCTCTTGCCTGTTTCTTGCAGATCCTGTGAGCAGGAGGAGGTGGAGGCTGCAGAAAATGGACAGGAATTCGGTGATGATGGAGACAGGGACTCCGTGTCCATAGTCTCCTGTGTCCTCGGTCGGGCGAGCAGGAGACGAGACCATAGGAGATGGTGGAGATGGTGATGTTGGTGGTGTACCAGTCATCCTCTTCCTCCCCTTCCCTCTTCCCCTCCCATAGTGGGGCTTTGAAGGACAAGTGGAGGTGGAGGTGGAGCTGGAGGTGTTTTTCGGCAGTATGCTGGAGACGTTGTGAGGAGAGAGCCACACAGCATCCTTATTTATACCCAAGGCGCGAGTGGGTCGGGTGCTTTTCCGCATGTCGGCCCATGTTTCGCTCACGCCGAGCATGTTAAGCACACGCTGCCATCACGCTGGCCACGCTCGACTCACATCAGCCCGACGCTAGTAGGGAAAAACGGTTGAGTCGGACATGAGTCCACCGCTAATGTCATGCGAGGCTCGCTTTGCGTGCGCTGGAGTTTCGCTAGCATCATGTTAACACAATTAATTATTCCTTTGTTCTCACTCGTTGAACCACGTTATAACTACGCTACACCAATGTTACACTTATGTCAACTACGTGGCACTGACATCCAACTTGGACCCGTATTTACATATTACGATGCATAAAATTGATTTTCATGTTGCCCCTACGCTGGCGCGTTAAGTCGTAGTGTGACAGGGGTATTACACGACGGGGATACGACCTGATAAAGGGGTGCCAGACTAATAAGCGCTCTGGCTATTGATACGGTCCGTACGAATAGCCATTTCCAATAAATGTTGGCATGCTTGTCAAAATTTTGGACCCGATAGGTTATAGGCCTCAGTGGTAATACGTTCTATTAAATTGACTTGGCATGCCCTTCTATGTAGCAACACATATATACTCAATAATACACCAGTATGCTATTTAAGTTGGATATATATATATCTATATATATATATATATATATATATGTATATATATATATATATATATATATATATATATATATATATGTAAGTTCAAATCTGGCTAGGTGTTTTGTTTTTGAAAGTGTTATGCTTTTAAGTTTGATCAGACTGTAACTGTAGGCTAATTAACGTCATAACAAATTTAATGTTGCTGTGCTTTGACAAAGCTAACACTTATTCGGCAATGCATAAAATAAAATAGTCTTCAACCTTGGACATGACCATCGAGGATCTCACCACTAGGCCACCAAGCCACATGTATTTGGATGTAGGTTTTTCTGATATAAGAAGTGTAAATTAAGGCAGGGCTGGGAATGTGCAATATGCACCATATATATATATGTGTATGCCTTGCATCCCAAACATGTGCTGTCATAGATAAAGTATTCACCCCGTACTTGCAGTACACGGGTGAATACCAACCCTATATAAAAGCTGTCGAAAATGTGGGGAAATGAAATAAGAGCCTAAATTCACAATCTAAGAAGCAACACTTATTCTTTATATATGTCTTCATATTTCCCCGCTACCTTTGAGTTGAAAAATATAATAAAACATCTAGTTTAATATAATTTAAAAGTGAAATCGACGGCGTTCTATCACCGCCATATTTTCTTTTTGCATTCTTTCCCATTTCACCAACTCTCTGCTGATATAAGTAGCCATTTGATATTGGAGACAGGCATTCTACTTCCTGTTCCATACTAAAGCTATTTTCACCAGTATTTAGACTACATTGTCATTCACCTGTGTACTACATGTACGGGGTGAATCTTTTATCAAGTGCCGTCATAGCAAAAATGGTAGGGGCATGCTTTCTATGGTGGATGCCTGCGGTTCGAATCAAGGCATGGCTCCAAATGGTGTAGTAGCAACAAAAGTAATTTATCCCAAACTGCCAAATACGTATTATTGTAGTCAGTGTTGATCCCCACTACCACACAGTGATGATCTTGACTATGCTGATCATTTCCAGTAAGAAGGATTAGCACTTGCCTATGCTGAGCATTGCCAGACAGAAGGATTAGCACTTGACTATGCTGCCCATTGCTGGTTAGAAGGATTAGCACTTGACAATACTGACCACTGCTGGTTAGAAGGATTAGCACTTGACTATGCTGACCATTGCTGGTTAGAAGGATTAGCACTTGACTATGCTGACCATTGCCAGACAGAAGGATTAGCACTTGACTATGCTGACTATTGCTGGTTAGAAGGATTATCATTTGACTATGCTGACCATTGCCAGACAGAAGGATTAGCACTTGACTATGCTGACCATTGCTGGTTAGAAGGATTATCACTTGACTATGCTGACCATTGCCAGACAGAAGGATTAGCACTTGACTATGCTGACCATTGCTGGTTAGAAGGATTATCACTTGACTATGCTGACCATTGCCAAAGACCCTATAACACTAAGAATGTAAATTTTGCAGGGCCATCTTGTGGTGGGTTTGATCAGCCCAGCTGCTGACTGGTGTTTCACATGTAAACACATAGGCCTACAAGGGAAGGGGTGACTTTTTTTTTTAAAGCGAGAGATTGCCTGTCATTTGGATTTGGTCGATGTTGCTCCTACTGCCTGGTCCCCATCTCCCTCTGCCCCGCCCTCCCTCATTCTCCCCCCTCCCTCCCCCCTCTGCACCCTCCCGGCTTCACCCCCCTTCCCCCGCCCTCCCCTTCCCGCTCTCCCCTTCCATCCCCCTAGCCCCTCCGTCCCACCCTCCTGCGGCCTCACTGCCCTTCCCCTCCCCATCCCCCTCCCATCCCACCCATCCCTCTCCCCTATCTCCCTCCTCATCCACCTTACCCAGCACTCTCACACCACACCTCCCCCTTCCCCCCTACCTCTCCACCTCCCCCTTCCTCCCCCACACTCCCTCTGCCCCTCCCTCTCCTCACCCACCTCACTCGGCGCTCTCACACCACACTTCCCTCCCCTTCCCTCTCCGCCTCCTCCTCCCCCACACCTCACAACCCCCCTCCCCCTCCCTGAAGTAAGCATGGGGGAGGGAGGTCCCCACTGGTTGTGTGTTGCTACTCCTAAAGAACTCCCAACACCACCGCTACCCCCACCCTACCCCTCCACCTCTCCACCCTCGCCACCATACACACATTCTGTGTGGTGGGGGTTGACAGTGTGTGTGGTTGGGGTGTAGGTGGTTATGGTGGGGGTGTAGGTGTAGGTGGGTGTGTAGGGTGTGTGTAGTGGAGGTGTAGGTGGTTTGTGGTGGAATTGTAGGGGTCTTGCAGATCGGCAGTTCACAATCTTTAGCATCACTAAACCCACTCCTACACCCTCACCACAGCCCTAAACCTCCACCACACACACCTAAACCCTCCACCACACGCCTATACCCCCATCACCATCATCATCATGCTGTCGGTCGCGATGTGACAAAGACTGCTTTCATTACTTGACTGCCGCTCATGCGGTTGTACATTTCATGAAAGCTGCCTGCAAAAGTGTTGAAGTGCTGCTGGCTTTTGCAAGTTACCAGCGGCACTCTCTCGGGGAGCAAATAGAGGTTTCACACCGGCAAGAACATGTCAAGACAGGCACAAAACTATGTGTCCCTGCAGTGGCTGGTCGGGCCCTTAATGCTGCCACAGTGACATCGTTTTCTCTTTAGGGTTTGCTCCCTTAACCTTCGGTTCTGTCAAGAACCTGTACCACAAGGCAGTGGTTTACAACTCTGCAGGGCAGGGGCGTCAAACTCCCTGAGGTATTGCTATACCTGCTATACCTACAATACCTATACCCCCACCACATCCCTAAATCCCCCACCACCACACACCTACACTCCCATGACACACACACCACACCTACACCACCGCCACACACCTACACCCTCACCACACACACCTACACCTCAACCACACAGACCTACACCCCCATGACACACACCACACACTTACACCCCCACCACACACACCCACCACAGACCTACACCACAAACACACATATCTACACCCCAACACACACATACCTAAACCCCCACCACACACCTACCAAGCGAAAGCAAAGTTTCTTCTGACACTCCAATGCTATCAAAATGATCAAACCCACCACCTGGTGTGCCGGCTGTTCTCCCGATTACATAGTACAGGCTGAGTGTGCCGTCTTAGTGGTATAAGTTCTTTGCCATTGCTGGTTAGAAGGATTAGCACTTGCCTATGCTGAGCATTGTCAGACAGAAGGATTTGCACTTAACTAGGCTGGCCATTACTGGTCAGAAGAATTAGCACTTGACTATGGTGACCATTGCCAGTCAGAAGGATTAGCACTTGTCATGACTATGCTGACCATTGTCAGTCAGAAGGATTAGTACTTGACTATGCTGACCATTTCCAGTCAGAGGGATTAGCACTTGTCATGACTATGCTGACCATTGCGAGTCAGAAGGATTAGTACTTGACTATGCTGACCATGTAGCATATGGACAGTTCCACCCATTTGCTAGTGGCCACCCGCTACTGGAGGTTATGTGCGATCTGGCTGGGCAGTGAGCTTGGCTGAATAAACCAGGGAAGGACTCTGTGGATTGAAGCATCTACGGTGTGGTTCATTATTCTCCAGGTGGAGTAGAATCCAGTCCACCACAGTACATATAATTTTACCTCGGTACTAAGCCTCGACTACTCGAGGCCGAGGGAGAAGGAAGCAACATCCGGTACGGCAATTAGCATATTCCACTCGTAACGACAGGACGTTACGAGGTGTACGAGCAGTTTTTACCAGAAATATACGAGTTAACGAGTGAGTATGCGTTTATAACTTGGTATATACATGTATTTATGTTTCATGCACAATTTTGTCGCTTTGAATAGCGTTTTTTACGGCTTTTTGTCATTTTATGGAGTAATTTGTGCGTGTATTTGCCGGTGGGTAGTATGACAACACCGCCATTTGTTTTTGCCAACCGGCCCCAACGGAGAGCGCATTGACTGGAGTCGATCTTTGATTATTTAGTATCGGGAAATCGATGCCTTAAGCATCAATATTGATAGATTTCTCAAGGTTAGGCGTACCTCCGAGTGCCATAGCATTTTCTCCAGCTTGTTGGTGCAGTAGCCACAGGAAGGAGAAGTGTGTGACACAGAGAGAGTAGGAGGCACCTACACTGGTCCCTACCCCGGCATTGGTAGACGGCTTGGCATAGCCAGCCGTTGTACTTTTGACCTGAATTTAGCTTACACGCCTGGATTAAACCGGTGTGAATACGGATTTAATACCCTAGTCAGTGCTTATATCACCTTATAGCTCTGTCCTTTGGTCAGATGCGACTCAAACTCGTTCTAAAACATAGTTTTGGCTTGTCTTCAGACGATTCGAGATGGCCGTGAAGCGGAGTAGCGACGGTGTACCGCTGACGCCATACCCTGATGAGAACCCTGCAATTGATTCAGGTCAGTCGGCGATGTCTTCACCGAAGGCAGGGCTCTCCAGTAAGGATGATCGCGTTGGCCAGCTCATTCGAGAACAACTTCAGCAGATGTTGCCCGACACGAGAGCGTCTATGGGAGGTCGGGGGTTCGAGTCCCGATCAAGGAAAAGACGACATGAAAGTCATCAGGTCTCGGATTCGGCTTCGGATTGGGACGATGCGTCTCGTGCACAACAGTCTACGGACTCGGATGAAGTGCAGGTTCCAAAGCCTAAGAAAGTGAAGGAGGATTCTTCCAAAGGAGACGAGTACTACAAGGCGCATAGTAAAACTCGTAAACCGAAGAAATTGAAGAAGTCCAAATCCAAGAAGAAGAAGAAAAAGTCTTCTTCATCAGACTCTTCATCTGACTCCACGACAACGGAGACGGATTCAGAGGCGTCGCATGCCGGAAAATATGCAGACATCACTACGAAGGTGATGAAGAAAATCCGTCTGGAAAAGCGAAAGAAGATCAACACTTGTTCGCTAATGCGCAAGAATGTGCGAGGCCATTTTCACACCTTTAAACAAGTGGAAGTAATTAGTAAACTCGCGGAACAGTACACGGGTATTAAAGGGCTTCCAGAAGCAACCATGAAGGACATGGATGCAGATGTGACAATGAGCGAAGAGCGAAAAAAGATGGAAGCTTGTTTGAGCACGGCTCATAAAGGGGTCTTGGTAGCGCTATCGGCAATTATGCCTATTGCCAACCGAATGATGACCGATCGAAAGTTCACCACGCTTTGCGAGGACATGAATGCTGGGGTGGCAGCTTTGACTGCAACTAGGAATTTTCTATCATACCAGCGGTATGAAAATGTGTTTAAATCGGTAACGACTGATGCAGGCAAAGAGGTGGCGAGGTCCAAAACGGTGGTCGATAACGATGGCAAGGAATTTACCTTATTCCTCCCTCTGAAGCCTGTTAAAGGCAAGCCTTTGGATTTGACAAAAATGTTCGGGGGTCAGCTGCAGTACTTGTTTAAGCAAGTGGAGACAGCAGCCAGACAATCTAAGCATCATGATGTGAAGAAGGATAGTCTGGGAAAGTACAAAAAGTACAGATCGGATTTTCGCGGCAGGCAAACCGGGCAACCGGGAGTACGTCCAGGCAGCACCAGCTCCTCATATCAGGGGAGAGGACGCGGACTGAGGAACCAGTTCGGTTGGAATGACAGCAACCATCCGTTCAGGGGGACCCCGACCCACAAACCTCTGCCCAGGCCTGCCAACAACAACAACAAGTAGAAGTGTCGACCCAAACTTCTGTAAGCATTTTTCATGCGGGGAATATAGCCAACCACTTTATGGCATGGCAAAATATCACTAGTAATTACGAGATACTTGAGATTGTAAAGGGAGTTGATATTCCGTTTATAGAGATCCCCATTCAAACGCAAATACCTTTTCCTTATCATCTTTCGTTAGAGGAACATCAAGCTTTAGATAAGCAAGTGAACAATTTCTGTGCTAAAGGAATTGTTGAGCCAGTCCAACATATTGAAGGGGAATACATTTCTAATTTTTTTTCTAGACCCAAGCCTAATGGTGATGTTAGGATGATTTTGGATTTAACTACATTGAATAAATTAGTTGTTTATAAACATTTTAAAATGTTTTCTTTAGAGACAGCGCGGGACCCGGTAACACCAGGTTCTTGGCTTGCTTGTGTAGATTTAAGGAATGCTTATTACACTATCCCCATTGCTCAAGCTTATAGGAAATTCCTGAGGTTTTTATGGGAAGGACAACTCTTTGAGTTTACGTGTTTACCTAATGGATTGGCATGTGCACCACGTTTGTTTACTAAATTACTTAAACCAGTTTTTTCTGAAATGCCAAAGAAAGGGCATGTAATGTTCCCTTATAGCGATGATTCTTTTATTGTTGCGCAAACACAACAACAATGCTTGAAAGCCATAAAGGATTTATGTGATGCTTTAACGCAAGTAGGATTTTACATACATAGTACTAAATCAGTTTTAATCCCCACAAAGAAATTGAAGTGTTTAGGTTTCGTTATTGATACTGAACATATGACGGTGTCATTGACGTCAGATAAGATTGAAAAATTCACAACCACTGCTTGGGAATTACTGGGGTTGAAAAGACCAAAGATAAGGCAAGTAGCTGTGTTAGTGGGGATTATGGTGGCGTATTCACCCGCTGTGTTATATGGTAAGGCACATATTAAATCTCTGGAAATAGACAAAAATTGTGCGTTATCCCAAAAAAAGGTAATTTTGAAAGTCTGATGATCATTTCGGAAGATGGTCGAGAAGATATTGAATGGTGGCTAAGCCACATTGGTAACTCTCATAATCCTATTAGGATGGGGGAGCCTAATACTGTTGTTACGATAGATGCCTCATTGGAAGGATGGGGTGCCCATAGAGGGGCGCTCACTACAAGGGGCCATTGGCTGGATGAGGAAAGAGATGATCATATTAATGTCTTAGAACTTCGGGCCATTTATTTGGGACTAAGGAGTTTAGTAGAAGTGCCTAAAGCTAGTGTTCAAGTTTTAACGGATAATACTACAGCTATGGCGTATATTAGAAGCATGGGTGGCACGAAGTCCAAAGCGTGTAACAAGTTAGCAAGAAAAATTTGGGATTGGGCTAAAAAACAACAAGTCTGGCTTACAGTTGCACACATTCCAGGTAGTCAGAATACTTTAGCGGATTTTAAAAGTCGCTGTTTTCATGACCATTTAGAATGGTCTTTAGATGTTAATATTTTTAATGAAATTTGCCAAAAGTGGGGAACCCCAGAAGTAGATCTGTTTGCATCTCGGAGGAATAAGAAAGTTGATAAATATGTATCTTGGCATCCAGAGCCAGAAGCCTGGAAAGTTGATGCTTTCTCTATGATATTGAATGATAAATTTTATTATATTTTTCCTCCTTTTGCCTTAATCAGCAGGGTAGCCAGGAAAATCAGGCTAGACAATGCACATGCGATGCTAATAGTGCCGGAGTGGAACATGCAGCCCTGGAGGGCAGCCATGGAATGGGGAGCGAAAGACTGTTTAAGATTCCCCAGAGGCCCGCTGAACCTGCATTGCCAAGGCAAAGTAACAAACACGGGGGACGTGTCCACAACACCGTTATTGGCATTCCTTTTTTAGTTAAGTATTTACAAAAATTTGGCCTTGATAAAGTTACCCAGGATAGGTTAATTTCACATGCGTGGAGACCAGGGACTGTTAAGCTCTATACATGTTATTTAAAGAAATGGGGCATTTATTGTTTGATACATAAGGTAAAGCCTATGGAACCTTCTATCGCCCAAGTAACACTTTTTTACGAATGATGGAAGATTATGGCCTAGGTTATGGAGCCATTAATGCAGCGAGGTGCCCTTTCGGTGATTCTTCCTAGGATTGGAGGACAAACAATTGGAAAACATCAGGTTCTTCATTGGTTTATGAGGTCGATATATGAAAGGAATCCTCCTAAGCCGAAATATAATCGTTTTGGGGATGTGTCAGTAGTTTTTAAGCTGTTCCAGCAATGGCCTAGTAATAGACATTTATCGATTAAGCAGTTAGGCTATAAATTAGCTGTGTTGTTACTGTTAGTAACGGGCCACAGAGGCCAAACTATTGTTGCCCTTTCACTTCAGGGCTTAGACATTGATGATAAGGAGGCTACGTTTGATTTGGACAAGTTATTGAAATCGAACCGTATAGGAGACCCACTCTCTTCGATTCATTTGACAAGTTTCCCACAGGATAGGAAACTGTGTGTAGTGTCGGCTATTAAGGTTTATATATCCAAGACAAAGTCAATAAGGAATTCTCGACAGCTTTTGATAAGCTTCATTAAGCCACATAAGGCTATCTCCAGAGACAC
This sequence comes from Branchipolynoe longqiensis, assembly GCA_030323885.1. Lineage (NCBI taxonomy): Eukaryota > Metazoa > Annelida > Polychaeta > Phyllodocida > Polynoidae > Branchipolynoe > Branchipolynoe longqiensis. Next base: position 71,027,802 of record CM059194.1, on the reverse strand, counting down.
GCTCGCAAGCTGGACGATTAATGTGCTCAAGGCAGCGGGAGTTGATACTCAATGCTATGCTTTGCACTCTACGCGAGGTGCGATGGCTTCGAAAGCTAGACATTTGGGGATCTCAGTTAAGAAGATCCTATCACACGCCGGCTGGAAGACGGCAAAGTCGTTTGCAAAACATTACAACAAAGACTCGAGAAGACAAGTGGGGTTGCTACCCGACTACTCACCAACTAAGAAGGTCGCGTGAGTGTGAACAGTTTGAGTTATGTTTTCTAACTGATACATTGTTATGTTGTTAGATGGTTGAGGATAAAAATGAGGCTACGTAAATTCTCCCTCAAGTAGCCGAGGCTTAGTACCGAGGTAAAATAGTATAGTTAGACGAATCTTACCTTGGTACAGATGATGGATAACTCTTGTTTTCCTGAGGTACAAGCCTCGGATAGTCGTGGACTAGGGCCCGCCCACCACACCCTGTCACGACTATTACGTTGGCTTGTGCCAATAAGAAAACATGAGGACTTCCAATCATTAAGCTTATTTTTATCCTGAATAATTTTGTGAAGATTGCCGTACCGAATGTTGCTTCCTTCTCCCTAGTCCACGACTATCCGAGGCTTGTACCTCGGGAAAACAAGAGTTATCCATCATCTGTACCAAGGTAAGATTCGTCTAACTATACTATCTATTTGTACTCTCATTCTAACTGTCCTGCTTCGCTCCACTCCGCCCCTTTCTACCTTAGGTGATGCCCCATCCATGACCAGGGAGTTAAGCAAGATAACTGATAGGCACTCTGGGTAAGTCATATAATTCTTCTTGTATTTCAATGCCAAATATGGATCAGTAACGTGTAATGCTTGTTGTATGCCATTAAACATGTTAATAGATATAACTTATAATTTGTTCCTTAATTATATATTTAAACAGACTTGTATTGTATTGTTTATCAAGTGTTTCATGATTAGGCACCATCTAAGTCATCTTATATTTTAATCAAATCAATAGGGGTGCTACTGTTCCTGCTACCTGTATTGATCGGTTGCTGATGCCTGCTCTAGTTCTCACCATCTCCATCAAAACACTGGAAAAAACTATTGTCATGAAGAAAAAGCCGGGTCGTAACTACCTGTTTAAAGTGAGCCTGTTCATTCAGTCGGATCTACGTGATTTCTACGACGTTTGGTATTTTTAATAACTCTGGTATGCTTACATCACTATTCCGATATTAGAGGTTTTATATCACACATCACAGTATATGTACGTGATATAAATCTGAACCAGCAAGTAGTTATTTAAATTTATATAGATGGGTGTGCGAGGCATTCATATAGATTTATTTACAAATCATGTAATCACATTGATATAAATATATCATATATAACATATTTTTGTGAGCAGCATCTACAACCAATATCTTGTATAAGGTAATAATATAGTGATATTATATATGCCAATGCTGGCTAATTGGTATCTTGTGAATCTGATCAAAACAATTATATCAAATACGTTATGAAATATCGTAAATCTAAATATAGTCACACTGTGATGTGTATTCATTAGAATAAACGTGTGCACACCTTATCTACAGATCTTGGTTGTTTATATTTATAACGTACAATTTATTTCACCACTGTGTGAATTAAACAAATTCTTCTAAAGAAAAAAGACTTGCCGACTATCTACATCGATGACGCGTTGATCCCCATTTTGATTTTTAATTTGATATATATGGAATATTTGTTGCTTTGATAGTAATTAGTATACATGTGAATATGCTATGCTGACAGCACCTTACAGTGTATATCACGGATGAAAGATCTCCGCAATTCCGCGGATTTCCGGGATTTTTCAATCCCGCAGCACCATCAGCGTATACTAATATGTGGTGCAGACACTGCAGCACTATCAGCGTATACTAATAATAAATGCTCCAAACGCTGCTGCACTATCAGCGTATACTACTAATACATGCTTTAAACGGCGCAGCACTATCAGCATATATACCAATACATATGAAACCTGACTTCTGGAAATTTTCAGCGATTCCTTGACAATGCTAAACCTATGCGAGAATATCTGCATTTCCGCATTTTTTCCCCCGAGTCCACTTTCATCCCTGGTATATGTGTAGACTCTAACACAAATTACTGTAGCTCCATACCCAATATATTCAGGTTTTTTTAAACGAAAGGTAATTATATCCATGCACATCCGTACGCTATGCACATTAAGTTAAGGGCTGTTCCTAAGAAGCTGATTTAATGTTTTTTAAGTGTATTAACGACTTAACAGAGGTACTTATCAATGTCTTCCAAAATACTAATTATAGGTCCCAGAACGCATTAGTGACACGCAGACTAATTCTGCTACAATATGGCGTGAGAGAGGAATGGTGATTTTATATCCTGTTGGCAACAAAGAACATCGCATTGCACTAGATAATTACAAGGTATCTATCAGTTTCCTAAATCACATTGGTATTTATATTTAACCAGAGCAATTTTTCATTTCTATAGACAAGGAATACAAGTCAATTTTCTCGTAATGGCCATCAATCAAGTAGCTAATTATGTCATTTTATGTGGTTGACACTTAAATTGCCATAAAATGCTGATATTGTAGTGACAAAAAACATACTTTTAACAGGATGCCGCATGGGGTATCCTTATGTTAACCAGGGATAGGCCTAGGTCATTACCTGATGGAACATCCTTGTGTTAAGGGATGTCCCAATGGCGAATCCTCGTATTAGTTAGGGATATGCCAATGGGGAATCCTTGTGTTAACAGTTGTGCCCGATGGAGCATCCGTGTACTAACCAGGGATGGCCGATGGAGCATCCTTGTGTTAACCAGGGTTACCCCAATGGGGAATACTTATGTTAACCAGTTTTGCCCGATGGAACATCCTTGTATCAATCAGGGATGCCAGATGAAGCATCTTTGTGTTAATCAAGGATGCCTGATGGGATATCGCACAACTTGAACTCAGGTGAGGAGCTACAGTATGAGAGGTATCTGAGCTAATTGAACGCGGTACATTAGCCGAATCGATCAGAGCACTGGCTTCCCGCGCGGAAGGTCATAGGTTCGAATCCCTCACCCAATCTAAGTCAAACCAATGATTTACAAAATTGATACTTGTTACCTAGCCTGCATTACTAGAATAAGGCCAGGACTGACTTGCTCAGTATCAGGATATCAACCACCATATTAGGTCTGGTATATGATCCCGGTGGTATTGTAGTGTTTTCGATTTAGTTGCAAGCTGCTAATCAGTAATGTGCAGTATTTAGCTGGTGATTTGTTTGTTTGTTGTAGTTTTACGTCCTAGCAACATCTAAGGTCATATCAGGACGGGTACCGACTTGTGACAGTGCGCACTCATGGCAACTTTATAGTGCTGTCCCACTATTGCTTATAACTGATAATTGAGAATGCTAGGAAATTTACATAATACCTTTTATTGATCAAATTTGCTGGAGAACATATCACAGTTGTCAGCAGAACATTTTTACATGTGCATATTGGATGAGTAAGTGAATTCAAAATGACGTGACAGCAATAAACAAACCTAAATGAACAGATTTAGATGCACTTAAAATCAGTGGATGTTCAGATATTCGTATACACTTTGATAAATATTAAAATATATATTGTGACAGATTCACCAAGAGGGCATGTTTATATCTTATAGACCCATGCATTTATACATAAATAATATAAAATATACATACTTTAATTGTCATATGACATCTTTCATTTTTATATAGATTAATTGTATGAACTGATGATAGTTTAACGTAGTCCGCAACCCAGGTCATGCTTGTTAAGATTAAACAAATCTCATATTTATCCAAGTAATTATAGTAGTATATTATCACAATTATTTGAAGTGCTATGTGACTTCTGTATCAGCATAATTATACACGCTATGTAAGCTTTAAAGCAACTATGGGTCATGGTATTTTTTTTATAAGTTACGTGTCTCACAAAATAGTGCTTAGGATATACATTTAGAAGGCTTTAAAAACCTTGGCTCGATACATAAACAAGCAACTGTTTCCTCCCAGAGTGATTTTTTAACGTGTTTATATCTAAACAATTAGATATGTTCTATTTGAATGTGCCCTGAAGTACGTAGGTGAAGTTTGGTTTGCACCAAAATGAATAAGAACTTGAAGCATATCACCATGACAACCTTGTGCTTTTTGGTGCACTGGCGCTTATTGATCTGCACACACAAATATTATTCAATTTTGTTTCTTTCAAGTGATTCGTGGACGTTTGCACCTGACATTACGATAGAGACGAGTCCAACTAGGCTCATTCCTAGCCAATCACATCATGATACATGACACTAAGCGACCTAATTCCATGTTCTAATTAATCGGCATTATTATACCTGCTTTCAATCAGGATAAGACCAATGAAACGACCATTTTAATCTACACAATCCTAATATGTATGTTCCGAGTTCTGCTGATCCCTCAGTAAGTACTGAAGATGTGACACAGCACGTCGGGTCACAGCTACAGTTTACCCGGAAGAAGGTGGCAGAGGTAGTGGATACATAAATGTACACAAATAGCTACAACATTCACCCCGCACCCTGTACTTGCAGTAGGCGTGAATGACAGCGTCGTCTAAATACAGGCGAAAACTGCTTTAGTATGGAACAGGAAGTGGAATTCCTGGTTCCAGTATCCAGTGTCTACCTACATTGGCATAGAGTTGGTGAATTGGCAGAGGATATAAACAAGCAAGATGGTGACCACATAACGCTGTCGATATTTGACTTTTAAAGTAAATTAAATTATATGTTTTATTATATTTTTCAAATCAGAAGTAGTGGGTAAATATGAAGATGTATATGAAGAATATATTTTGCTTTTAAAATTAAGAATGTATCTGCTTATTTCATTAATCCAGCATGTAGATCATTTTTGCAGCTTTGATATAGGATTGTTCTTCACCCCATCTCAGGTTACTGCGGTACTAGGGGCATCTTTTATCTAATATACAAAGTGCTATTTTATCTCTTAAAAATATTTGCTTGGACAATTTCACGGGAATTTACATTAGAAACAAATATATGATAAGAACCCTACAAAGTTTGGCTATCAGAAGGCCGGTGCTTAGGCTTAGACGCAGCCCCCCCCCTCCCCCCCCCCCCCCCCAAGAGTTTAAAGGATAGTGTCTATAGTGAAGGGTAGGGCTGGGTGGAGAATCATCCCATCTTGCACCATGCAGCTGCAATCCGGAATGCTGAGTCGCAGTAGCTACAGTTCTTCCTGAGAGACCAGCAGAACTCAGAACACATTGAGATAGAACCGGAAAGGCCTGCTATTGGATAAACAACCACATTGTCATGACGTCAATTCCGCTGTCAACTAGGCAAACTTAGCCATACTTACATGACGAGGGTATTAGTGTATCAGCAAACGTGTATTACATCACTATGAGATCTTAATAAATTGGATCATTTAAGCGGATCTTAGCTTCGAGATTAATCTTAATTGCTGAGATGAGCACGACTGCTCAAAGTCAAAGGGAAGATGTCAGGGGCGTAGCCAGAAATTAAAAAAACAATATTGTAAACACAAAATTGCACATACTTACAAGAAATTAAAAAAAATGTAAGCACAAAATAAAAAAAGTACACATAAAAGATTTAGTATGGAAAATATGTGAAGCTGAGAGAAATGGTTGCACATGCTTACAATGTAACTAACCCTCTGCATTGGTAACGACTTAGAACAACACGTGTGTGGTGGCACAAACATCGTCTGACCAGTCAGCAGGAACGCCCACACACTACGCACGTGTGTAGAAATGAGCGATCCTCATGGCGCTGTGGTTAATGCTTCCAGCATAGTAATGGAAAGATCCCGGTTAGATCCCCATCAGAGCTGAGATCAGACACCAGGAACGGACAAACAAGCATGTTTTCTCATACATACACAAGTATGTATTACCGTGCAGTCATGTGATATAGCATGAATTGAAACGTTGCTAGTAACGCACAAATGTACACTGCATCATAGTATACCAGTCATTGATGTACGGTTTAAATCGAATCATATTCAATTTACTCCAGGATGGACGGAAAGTGAACAGTAAACACAGTGAAAGGAAGTGGTTGCCTACAGTTACAATGGCGCATACGACTTGTGTAGTTGGTACATAAACTGTAGTATCTATACCATACATTGAGACAGGCTTTCTGTTCACCTATATCACTGTCCTGATTTTCTTGATCAGCTAAATAAGTATCATAGTATCCAAAAATGAGATTGTAATTAACAAGGCATGAAAATGGTATGCCGTCACCATTCAAAAGGCGGCACTTCTGACGACACTATAGCACACACTAGCAATAGCATCACTGTAATATAAGCTCATTACAATAGTCTCATGTGCACAACCATCCCTGATAGGCTGTGACACACCGCCCCTAGCTGTGATGTCTCCTGGTTCTATGTTAGTATGAGGTGCCCAGCCATCCCTGACATGCTGTGACACACCACCTCTAGCTGTTCTATGTTATTTAGTATGAGGTGTCCAGCCATCCCTGACATGCTGTGACACACCAGCTCGGGGTGTTTTATGTTAGTATAAGGTGCCCAACAATCCCTGATATGCTGTGACACACCACCCCTAGCTGTTCTATGTTATTTAGTATGAGGTGTCCAGCCATCCCTGACATGCTGTGACACACCAGCCCGGGGTGTTTTATGTTAGTATGAGGTGCCCAGCCATCCCTGACATGATGTGACACACCACCCCTAGATGTGATGACTCCTGATTCTGTGTGCAAAACATCATAGTTAGGGCCGTGAGACGTTAAGCATATCCTTGAGGATGGTCTTCCTGAAGCGTTCCTCCAACTGCTGCATGTACTCCAGGTGATCACCCATCCGGAAGTCTCTTATTGGCTCCTCCTGGTATGAAAAACAGCATCAAAGCACTTAACTGGTGAAGCTTAGATAAAATAACACAGTAAAATGTATTGTACATGTAATATACCCACTTCTAAAGGACAACTGACAAAACTAGAGTCGCACAGCTTCACATCATTTATCAACAATACCAAGAGCCTGGATTACTGAGAGTCTAAAATAGTAAAACTTTGTAAAAACCCTCAACATGTACTCAATTGAATGCCGATGTGAGAAATACCAAATTATATACACCTGGAAAATGATTGAAGGCAATGTACCTAACTATGGCATAACAATGTATCATTCAAAAAGATTGGTAGACTTAGTAAGGTACCAGCAATAAATACAAGAACCTCACCCAACAAAAACTGTACAGAAAGGAAGTCTTTATGTCAGGGGAGTTCAGCTCTTCAATACAATGCCAGCTTACATAGAAACCCAATCAAACTGCAGTGTACTATCATTCAAAAGGCAGCTTGACATGGTGTTAACAGCAATACCAGATGAACCTCAAATTCCAGGATACACCCAGCTAACACCAGCAGATTCAAATTCATTGCCGCACATGACAAAACTGAACACCCTAATCTAATCTAATCAAACACCTTAATCTAACCTAATCTGTACATGCATTACTTACATGGGGTTAGTCACAATTTGTCAAAAATGGTCTCCTCTTAATCGTTTTATCCTAACAGTACTCATACCATTTGACCGGTACCCCTTCCAATTTAGGCCACTAGGGACAACTTGAAATTGAAAAGAAAATAGTCCTTCTTCATTCAATTTAAATATTCAATCAAATATTGTTTATATATAAATTTGGTGTTTCTAACTAATCAATCAATCAATAGTTCCATCCTCTAGTCGAGGGTTGGATGCAATGGTTCTCCACTTGTCCCGATGTTGCACTGTTCTGATAGACTGTGAATAATTCAAGCCTGTCCACTGTGAAATATTTGTAAACCATGATGTTCTTGGTCTCCCTATCCCTCTGCTGCCATTCACCTTCCCATCCAACAATGTACGGTATATTGAACTCTGACGAATGATGTGGCCAAAATAAATAAGTTTCTTTGTCTGTATAGTGGCAAACAAGCTTTTCTTATTTTAAATTTTTCTGAGAACTTCTTTGTTGGTGATCTTCTTTGTCCATGATATTTTCATCATCCTTCGATAAGTCCACATCTCAAATGCTTCTAAACGTTTGTACATTTTCTTAGAGATTGTCCATGTCTCTGCCCCATACATTAGAGTAGACCACACATAACACTGAAGAATACGCTTCCTTGTTTGTATTAATATCTTACTTGATGTTAACACTCTATACATTTTGGAGAATGTTGTTCGGGCTATTGTTATCCTTCTTTTAATTTCTTCCTCACATCTCCCATCATTTGTAATCTTTTGCCGAGATATATGAATTCGGATACTTGTTCTATGTTTGTGCCATCTATGGTTATATTGACATTTGGTTTATCTGTCTTTTTACTTATAACCATTGTTTTGGTCTTCCTGGCATTCATCTTCATGTTGAATAGTATTCCAGCTTTATTGATTCTATTCACTATATCTTGTAGGTTTTTCTCACTGTCTGCTAGTATTACACTCTCATCGGCATATCTAAGATTGTTGACGTTCATGCCAGCTATTGTCACTCCCTTGCAATCTTCAATGTGTCTGAAAATCATCTCTGTGTACAGGTTAAATAGACATGGTGACAATACACACCCCTGTCGAACTCCTTGTTTAATCATAACTTCATCCGATAGGCCCTGCTCCATTTTTATAAATGCACGTTGTGTCCAGTATAAGTTCACAATTAGTTTAATGTCTTTGCCATTGACACCAATATCTTGTAAACATTTGATTAACAGTTCATGATTGACTCGGTCGAAGGCCTTCTCATAGTCAATAAAGCAGGCATAAACATCCTGGTTCACTTCACAATAACGTTCACAAATCATTCTCATATTGAAAATCCCTTCACGTGTACCTCTTCCAGATATAAACTTTCTAACTAATAATAAAACAATATTAGAGTGGTGTGAGAAATAATTAACCTTGTCATTCCACCATGACATTAAGATTACAGGACGTACTACGTACCATGTGTAGTTTGTGGTATGTGTAATAGTGAAAAGACGTCATTATGTGTAAGTACATAAGCCACTAAACTAGTGGTGTTCTCTGGTGGTGGTTAGAGGGTCTGACTTTTTTCTAGGTCAGACTCCTAATCTGAAGATTGGTGGTTCGATTCCCCATGCCCCCACCTCTGCCAATTTGAATTTCCACTGCTGTGTATAACTTAGAGTGTCATCAAAGGCCACTTGCTCTCATACCATGTCTATGTGGTGTGGGAGGTTAAAAATCCCTTGGGTTGGTAAAAGTGTACGCTCAGGCTTTCTATCGACAAACTGTCTAATGCTGAAAACAAGTCTATCCAGACTGATCCATGATAGGCAGCATAAATCTTCAAGAAAAGAAAGTAAACTATATCGTATATTGAACAACTCAATGTGTTAATAGCACATGTTCTATGATGAGCCTCTGGCTATATTCATTGAGGATGGTCCCGTGCCTAAAGCCCCATACCAGGCACTCACTGCTCACACTGACCCTGAGGAAGACGGCGAGGTTCTGCTCCTGCATGTTGCGCAGGATGGGCCTCTGCAGGAAGCGGAGGACGGCAACACACGTGTACACCTGGTAGTCGACGCCCTTCAGCATGCACACCGACATGTACGCAGTTATCTCGGGCCAGTCCAGGTAGTTCCAGAAGCACTGCGACACCCAGTGCTGACAGATCTACCGGCAAGGAACAGACCAGCCAGTCGAACACTGAGAGCTCACAGGGACCCGTGTGGGGTGAAGCACACACAAGCACCGATCACCATGTTTATGATACAATATGACATTTAAACTCTTATATAGACCAGCATTTTCAAACCTTTTTACTGTGACCCTGCCGATTTAGTTGTTTGTTTTGTGACCCACTAATGGGTCAGGATTGGCAGTTTGAAAACTCCTGATATAGATTATATTTTTAACTAGTTATATTTGCAGTAAATATGTTAATAGAACAATACTTATAATAATATCAACATTATATTGAAACCATTAATTATTCAACTTTGTTTCAATTGTGAACTGTTCTCACCTGAGCAGGTGAGTACCCGCTCATCTTGAAGGCTGAGTAGACCTGCGGCACGTCCGCCTGGAGAACCAGCTCGATGTTGTGGCACGTGGAGGAGAAGATGGGCAGTACGCCAGTCGCCATTAAGTCAGGCTTCAGGTGCACCTACCGTCAAGTTAATTACATTTATATAATTGTTTGTGTGTGCTTTTTTTGTGTGCTTGTTAACTTTGTCCAAGACAAACTGCACCATGCAGCACTTTCAGCATAGGAGAGTACTATGCTGCACCACCCCGCAGCACTGTCAGCATCGGCCATTATTAACTCAACTGCAAGGTTGAAAGAACAAAATATGATGCTTGAGCAGCCATGTTTATTTCTGAATAGAAGCCATTTGACTAGTCCTATTTGCATTCGAAAACCAAGTTCACTGCGCAGGTGGGCAGAGCCTAAATTATGCGGATGGCAAGGTCCCAGTCGAATACGTACAATGGTTGCGGGATAGATTTAAATTGTCTTGGTCAACTATAGGTTAGTATATGCTTTATTAGTTCAGTCAGGTATTACATGGTGGGGAGTGGTTTAACATCGTCTTTCCACTATTAGGGTTTCAGAATGCGCCTATGCAGCTTTGTCCAGTTTGATATCAATCCGCGATCAGTAAGTCCTGCAACCTTAATGATACTTATTTATTAAAAATGTGATAAATTGGATTCAGAAAGCAAAATTAGAAGAAAAATCTAGGTTTACATTGGTTTCTATTCTGGCTTGAATGTCACATGGGTTCATCAAATGACATTTCTGGGATATATATGTCCGCTGGTTCCCGAGGAAGGACTGAAGCTGCGATCCGGAGGGCTTACACGCCTGGAAGTAGGGTGATTGTCCCTCCTACCCTATACTATAACCTCACTTTGAACATATTAGCACATATTAGCAAACAGGGTTGCATTCTTGGTGCACTACATTTGTTTCTAGTGCCGATTACCCGCAAACTATAATTCATTATAACACTGTAAGAAGGAAGTCTTTCTGTTGGGGGAGTTCAACTCTTCAATACAATGCCAGCTTACATAAGAACCCATTCAAACTGCAGTGTACTATTTCTCAAAAGGCAGCTTGACAAGGCGTTAACAGCAATACCTGATGAACCTCCGATTCCAGGATACACCCAGCTAACACCAGCAGATTCAAATTCATTACTGCACATGGCAAAAATGAACAGAGCATCCTCACCACATGTAGTGGGCCTTGATGGCGGAGTCTCCGACTTGGCCTGAGTATACAGCTCAAACACTCTAATCTAATCTAATCTAATTAGATAAAATACTACTTCCTATATGTATGTGCTGCAGTGTGATTTACCCACCCATCACCCGTATCATTACTGGCTAGTGGCTGGGTGGAGACAACTTCAGTATCTCGCAAGTGACATTAAAGCTGCATAGTCCGATGAAGCATCACATTTTCAAAACCAAAACAATTATCTAGAATTAATTCTACATATCTAACTTAGATAATGATGCACTTATTAAGCATTTGTGGCCACATAGAAGGGAATACTGAGAAATTAATTTGTTTTAAAACCTTTTACTGCTAAAGCCTATGTCAGAGTTTTGGCACTCTTGCCAAAAGTAATTTGACCTGTTTGTACTTCAAATATCTTAAACCGTTGGCATATAAAATGAAAGTTACTTCAAACTAAAGTAATGTAGATTACAACATTCAATTTAATATAGTTATCTCAGAAAAATGAGAGAAACTCAAAACCATCGGACTATGCAACTTTAAGAACTGCTGCTTTAAAAGCTTGCCCCCTCCACCACTACCACCACCAGCACACACACAAAGACAACACACACACACAGACACACACACTGACCGAGCAGTGAAGACGCTGAGACCACAGGTACGCCGAATGGGCGAGGCTGGAGAAGTTGTGCAGGAAGGCCCAGGCCCGCCTCACACTGCCGCCCATGAGCAGGAATATGGTGGCCACGAACCAGTCGAAGCCCGGCGTGCCGTGCTGCAGGCAGCGCATCGCAGACTTCTTACAGCTACGCTGCTGCATCTGCAGGAACACATCGCATTGCTTGAGAAGCAATGTCAGCTCCTGCTGTGCTTCGCTAGAAGACCCGATTAGCTTCAGGTGAAGACCGTACCTGGAGAGAAAGAGCAGAGTGAGTTAATGAGTTTACGGAACCCAGCTACCTGCAACCACACGAGTATTTCCAGATACCCAGATATACATATGTAAACATATATATATATATATATATATATATATATATATATTATATATATATATATATATATATATATATATATATATATATATATATATATATATATATATATATATATATATATATATATATATATATATATATATATATATATATATATATATATATGGGCCATTCTCTGAAATTGGGCACCACATATTTGGTTTCCACATTACGATGGTGAGATTTTATTCTTTCTTTTTTGCTTAGCAAATCAATTAGTTATTGTTGCCTCTGTGTGTTAAGTATGTTAGCAATATTACATGTATTCAATATATCCCATAAAATATCCACAAAAAGTATCAAAAGTATGCTTGTATGATTTTGTGCTAAAGTGAAAATATGAAAATTTACACATCAACACCATGCTTTTACCTTGTCCCAACCTTTTTTTCTTGTAAGACATAATCTTGTTTGCTTAATTGTAATTGCTTGATAACCTCACCATAGATAACCTCACCATAGATTTCTGCTTTTTTTGCTGGAGACCACTTTCATCCCTGCTTCATGCAATCTACCAGCCTCTCACGCCTGTGAGGAGTAAAGACCTCATGCTCACCTGACGGCCATCTTGATGCCTTCCTCTTGAATCGAGGTGAGAGTGTGCGCTTTAATCTGTTGATCATTAACTGCAATGGCGAAAAGCAACCAGAATATTGTAGCAATAGTCTTCCCCAAATCAATCATAACTAGAGAGTCCAAAGTCTATATATTTCGCCCCTATAGAAGCATTCTGAAAATACCCGACATGGTTTAAATTGTGTAATGGCGCCCCCGACCCGGGGTACACAGTTGCACCCACCGTCCACACAGCATTGAGAGACGGAAAAAGTGACAGCATCAAGGTTATTTGCACACTGGTCCACAGCAGTGAAAAACAATGAGTCGTCCACATTATCAACAGCCAACCAATCACAATGAAAATCCATCCACAGTGGCAGCAGGCTAGCGGCAATTTGATTGCCCGCTGGATAATTAGTGGTATTACATGGCTGACCGAGTCCCGGCATCATGTCGACCTCGTGCGCATGCCGCCCTCGTGCCCCGTCGCCGTCCTCAGTCTCTATAACACCCGGTGCGCTTATGAGACCGGCTTCCACACTTGGAGCACCAGTGCCCATAATTACATGTCTTCTCATCCCTCGAGCATCCGTAGCCAAAGCGGGGCCGCTTGCCATCCCACGTGAACAGCTACTTAGCGGCCCCACCCACTTTCCCGGCACCGGCCGCCTTCCTCTCCTTCATATATTCTAACGCATAATATTTTAAGGACGCTTTAGAGTTCTCTGCCGAGAACGCCGCAAACCCGCGCTTCACCGCACGCTTCCTAACAGCAATATCAAACCATGCGTGCGCGCTATCGGTGTATCTGTCAGCCTTAGCCTTCCCGGCTATGTAACCAATGTGGCTCACCACCCCCAACACTTCATCCACAGTCATATCCGCCTTATCCACCAACCACGCACATGTAGCCTCAATCACCTCATTAGAGTTCAATTTTTTTAATTCTTCCCGGTCCTTCGTGAAACGTCGCAACGACCACTTACTGCGGTTCCACCACTCATGACTGAGGGTTCGGTCCCCCGACGACGAAGATGAAGAATACCGCTGGCACCGGTGTCGCCGACGGTCCCGCGAAGCACTCCTACTGCAACCTCGCCTTCCTCCAATGTGTAGCGAAGCCATTTCGTCCGCTTACTTGACTCTCAACACCACAACTTGCTTCTCCCTCTCCATTTCGGCGATACTTTCGGCAAGCAATCTTGCCTCACGACGCATCCTTTCACCACCCTCTACCAAGTGCTTCCTGTCACGACGCGTCCTGTCAACGCTCTCCGCTCGCAGCTTCTCCTCACGGCGTCCCCACTCCAGCCCCTTCTTAATCAACCGGCAGGCTGCCCTCCGCCATAACGCTCCTGCTCCCCTGCGCACCGGCACTCTTCAACTTTTATCGAAGCTACCTCCTGCTGCAAAGTTTGGGAGCGCGTGGCACGTCGAACTGCTGGCACAACACGTCTGCAATTATCATTCACTGCCTTGGCATGAATACCACCACAAGGGGCACAAAACGCCTCTGACATGCCTACCGAACCAGAACAAACACCGCCTCAACACATACAATGCAGCGTATGCATATACTGCATGTGTAAACTGAAACGCGAACAGTGTGCACCCGGTCCGAGTTCAGCAAGCAGTGGTTGATCACTGCAGCCCGTCGGTCCGCGGGCTCTGCAGCGCCACTGTGCCACCTAGCGGAATATTCCGTGAACCTTGGCTATACACACTTTCTCCAGTCGCGCTCTACCTACATCCGCATACACCGTGGTGTATACAAGCTATATATTTCCCAGTAAAACACTATTCATCAGCTAGCATGTACGTAGAATGTAGTAATATATACCTCTAAGTAAAACACAAAGAATGAGGTAATATATATCTCCCAGAAAAATACTCAATGGATATTCATCAGCTAACATGTACCTAGAATGTAGTAATATATATCATCTGGTAAAACACTTTAACTCCTGAATGAATATTCATCAGCTAGTATGTACCTAGAATGTAGTAATATATACCTCCAAGTAAAACACTAACTCCTGAACGGATATTCATCAGCTAGTATGTACCTAGAATGTAGTAATATATATCTCCAAGAAAAACACTCAATGGATATTCATTAGCTAACATGTACCTAGAATGTAACATGTACCTAGAATGTAGAAATATATATTAGGCATACTTACACCAACCCTCACCACACTTCCAGCGCCTATAATGTAACAACAGTCAATTACTGAAACGGAAAGTTAAAAGAAAACAGAATTAAAACTGCACCTGTAAAATCCATGAGTGGAAATATGGCATCTTCCAGTTTGCTGAGGGCCTCGGCACATCGCTCAAGCATCTCTGCCATCACTGAGAGAGGTTAAGGACAGATGAGTAAACAATTAGGGATGAACGTGGTCTCCGACAAAAATCGCCGAAATCGGACAGGTTCCGACAGAACCAAACATTATTATCGTTATTATACCAGTGGCAAATTTCCATGAAAATGCTGATTTCCCCCCATAGGATTAGTATTGTCAGGGAATCGCAGAAAATTCCCGGAAGTCAGGTTTCATCCATTACTCTCCTAGCACTATCCTTGCACCATTACATTGATCAGTCAATACAGACTTATCGCGCATGGGGAACCTTTTTGTTTGGGTTTTCTGTTCTAGCAACATCTAATGTCATATAAGAATGTGATTAAAACTAACCAATTCCTGTAATATAGATTAGCATTTTGTGAAGTTAATCAGTGAATATAAAAAAATTACGGGAATCCGCGAAATCACGGACATCTTTCATCCCTGAACAATGAATACAGACAAGGTATTAGGACTAGATACTCTTGGACTGCGCACCTGCTGCCATGCAGTATCCGCTGACGTGTCCGTGAGAGAACGCCGCTCAATGGTTCCAGTTTCCCACCCACCCTGTGTTGATGCATTTATTCTGTGTGCAAATTGGTGTCACTACTTCTCCTTCTGGTTCCAGGACGGAGTGTTTGTTTCTTGCAAAAGGTGCGCAATTCTTAGGTTCATGAAGATTGTTTCTTTGGGTTTTACATCATGGCAACATTTAAGGTCATATCAGGATGCGTAGGTACCAACTTGTGACAGTGTATTCTCATGCCGACTTTATAGAACTGTCCCACTGGGTGACCAGGCCATCGGCGCCATGACCCGATTACCCTTTCAGTCACATTATCGTAATGCTGAGCTAACTAGTCCTTGCCCTATCCTAGTAATACCAAGCGCCAGGCTAGGTAGCAACAATTATCAATTTTGTAAGCTATTGATTTGACCCATTGAGTTTCGAACTCCGGACCTTCTCTACGGGAAGCCTGCGCTCTACAGATTCGGCCCGATGCTAGCTCATTAAGTAATCTTGTTTAATATTTTTAGACTTGCGCCTGGAAATATTCTTTTGGTTAAAAAGAAGGTAAAAAAAACATAATTAAGAAAAAGAAACGCCACAGATTTGAGAGGCATACTTACAGCACACACTGGGGTTGCCTGCCTTGGAGGTAACAGCATCACAGAAGGATGTCCGACACTTGGCGAACCAATCACCATCTCGCTTGCCATCCTTAGTACGCGACATGAACTTGGTGAATTCTGTATCTGCACTCAAATCATCATCATGCATTAGCACACATCGGGAATCTGGATTAAAGTTGCATAGTTCGATGGATTTGCGTTTCTAACATTTTTGTTGTTATCAATATATTAGGTTCATCATTATACTGGGCATCAATAGAAAACAGATTCTATTAAATTGACTTCGGATTCCTTTTATGCAGAAATAAATGTTTAATGACTGACGGCACCAATATCTAACTTACATATGTAGGATCAAATCTGGGTTTGTGCTTTGGTTTAAAAAATCTTACGCTTTTATCAGACCATGCAGGTATATAATTATTTGTTGGAGTAAATATGTTATTTCGTTGAATTATTCTTTTGTAAATTATTGCTTTATTAAATTCTATATTGAAATCTATTATTGGGGTGCCAAGCATTCAAAAATAGTATAATATATAATATCTCTTAGTGTTAAAGCCTCCATCAAATTTCTTTGATATTAATAAGTAACGCAAAAATAAATCAGCACGTTATTAAATTCAGCTAAAATAGTGTGCAAAGCTATAAGTTTATAACATAATATATACAATATGTGATCACCTAATATTTTCAAATGTTGCTTAAAGTTGCAGTCCGATGGTTTTGAGTTTCTACAATTTTCTGAGATAAATATATGAAATTGATTGTCACTTATAATCTACTTTACTTCATCTTAAAGTAACTTTTATTTTAAATGGCTAACATTAGAGATATTTAAAGTGAAACTATGTCAAATTAATTGTTCTCAAGCACATCAAAATTCTGACACCATCGGCTTCTGTAGTAATAGGTGGCTTAATATCCCGTTGTATGCAGGAACAGATACTTATTAATAATAAGTGCACCCGTGTCTTAGTTGAATATGCAGGATCAAATCAAGGTAAGTGTTTTGGTTTTTGATAATTTAATGCTTTCATCAGACTATGCAGCTTTAATTAGAAGAAATAACATCCCATGTCCATTAGCAATGTTGTAGTTATTGTCAACGGTTATGTACATACGCCGCTGTATCCATGGCAGACACTTGAGTCAACAGGAAGTCATGGAACGCTAGTGAAATATTAGGTGGTCACATAGTGTTTATTTTATTGTATGTATTCATAGCTTTGCATTCCGTCTTAAGTTATTTTTTTAACGTTTTTTTTGGGGTACATTAGTTGTTTAAGCAGGGTAAATTTCAATCGCGGACAATTGGTCTTCCTCATTCCACTGCTCCTTGCCATACACTAATAATGCCGAGTGGCTAACTAGGAATCAAGAATTATAAATGTTTAAGTCATTGGTTTGACTTGACGAGGGTTCGACCCCATGGTCTGGCAACACGGGAGACGGAGGCTCTATCTGATTCGGCCATCCCGTCTGGTTTATTTGTATGGTAATTATTACTACCGGGTAAGTTTTAAAGAGGCTTTACTGCTAAGTGATATTATATACCTTTGCTGGCCGGCTCTATGACTGCGTACCTTGGTTCGGGGTGCACTTGCTGGCATTCATCGACATGTACTCGCGTGGGACGGGGTAGGACGAGAACAGGGGGAAGGGGTATGGACTGCCCTTGTCCTGAAATTAATTAGAACATGCGAAAAATGGCATAGTCTGTTGGTTTAGGTTTTTTTTGATTTATTAGTGATGAATTTATTTACCCTGCTCATAACGGATAAGTGTGTTAACACTTGTTTTGACCATTGGGCAACACTAATCTAATTTGATTTGATTTAAATCTTTTGAAATATATTTTTAGTAATAATTGAGGTTTTCTTGCTTCTTGTTTATGGCTTGTAACTGTTTGTAGATTGCAAACAGTCCCAAATCCAGCTTTTACTATAATTTGTGTTAGTCCATTCAGCCGCACTCAGCAACCTGGGTGGTAAGGGTGAGGTTAGACCTGGGAAAGCAGCAACGTACCTGTACTAAGGGGTGTGTCGTGGTCGACAGAAGGGATAGGAGAACCATGACAACACCATTACCACACCCACAATAGTGTGTGATGTTTGATACCGGGCACCACCCACAATAGTGTGTGCTGTCTGATACAGGACATCATCTGTGTTTTTAGGTTACATTATTTTTTTAGTAGTTTCTTAAACACTGCTATGTTTTGAGATAAATGTACTAGGTTTACCGTCATATGCTACTGCACTCCAGCTTAGAGTAGCTTTTATTTTAAATGGCTAATTTTGGAGAAATTTTATGTGAAAACATGCAATATAATTTCAGTGTTCACACTGACAGGCTGGACGTCATAGGCTTTCTCGACCCATTTCCAAGCTCAGTGGCATAGTGCAAGTGTACCAGACTCCGGTCTACACTGGCACCCATGAAACACTAGGCATTGGTAGGAACATGAACCATGGCAGAATAGTGCAGGAGCACCAAACTGAGCTACTCTGACACCGATTGGTTGGTTGTTGGAGTTTACGTCCTGGCAACATCTAAGGCCATATTAGGACACCGACGAGACTTTGTTCATCTACTTGTACACTTGAGACAAACTAACAGAGCTTTATGGGTGACATTAGTAGTGCACACACGGGGCTACACACACCTCCAGTAGGGTGCGCGGCGGGAGGCTCCTCTCAGACGGACCGCCGACCACGAACGCACGCACCAGGATGTAGTTTCTTTCTACTGACAACATGTCCAAAATGATCGGCGAGTTGCTATGAAAACAAGACACGTCTAAGGTTAGTTTCAACAGCGGTAGGATAATTACCATTACCGGTTCCTACAATTGAATCACATGTTTGTGTTAATGTTTAATTAAATAGGAAAGACTGAAGAAAATTAAGTTCTCCGTCATTGATAACACTGTGGAGAAATATACTTTGGGGATTTCACATACGGTAAAATTACATACAAATGCACCTTCAATATTGACATAACAAAAGAACTACGAAATATAAAACATACAATATAAAAAAGAATCACACATTTTTTACAAAAGGAGGTAAACACTGCTGGCAAACTTGTAGTTTTCAAACAGGGATCATAAGAATATATACAGTATTAATTACTAACCTTTCACCTTCGATTACGTTGAGTTCCTGTGCTCGGAGCATCTCGTCCAGGATGGCGTATTGTGTCTGTAGCAGGAGCAGGGTGTCGAGGGAGCAGACCATCGCACTCAGCAACCTGGGTGGTAAGGGTGAGGTTAGACCCGGGAAAGAGGCAACGTACCTGTACTAAGGGGTGTGTCGTGGTCGACAGAAGGGATAGGAGAACCAGGACAACACCATTACCACAATAGTGTGTGATGTTTGATACAGGGCACCACGCACAATATTGTGTGATGTCTGATACAGGACACCACTGACAATAGTGTGTGCTGTCTGATACATGACACCACCCACAATAGTGTGTGCTGTCCGATACAGGGCACAACTCACAATAGTGTGTGCTGTCTGATACAGGACACCACCCACAATAGTGTGTGATGTCTGATACAGGACACCACCCACAATAGTGTGTGCTGTCTGATACAGGACACCACCCACAATAGTGTGTGCTGTCTGATACAGGGCAAAAACTCAGAATAGTGTGTGCTGTCTGATACAGGACACCACCCACAATAGCGTGTGCTGTCTGATACAGGACACCACCCACAATAGTGTGTGCTGTCTGATACAGGACACCACCCACAATAGTGCGTGCTGTCCGATACAGGCCACCACTCACAATAGTGTGTGATGTCTGATACAGGACACCACCCACAATAGTGTGTGCTGTCTGATACAGGACACCACCCACAATAGTGTGTGCTGACTGATACAGGACACCACCCACAATAGTGTGTGCTGTCTGATAGAGGACACAACTCACAATAGTGTGTGCTGTCTGATACAGGACACCACCCACAATAGTGTGTGCTGTCTGATACAGGGCACAACTCACAATAGTGTGTGTTGTCTGATACAGGGCACCACCCACAATAGTGTGTGCTGTCTGATACAGGACACCACCCACAATAGTGTGTGCTGACTGATACAGGGCACAACTCACAATAGTGTGTGCTGTCTGATACAGGACACCACCCACAATAGTGTGTGCTGTCTGATACAGGGCACAACTCACAATAGTGTGTGTTGTCTGATACAGGGCACCACCCACAATAGTGTGTGCTGTCTGATACAGGACACCACCCACAATAGTGTGTGGTGTCTGATACAGGGCACAACTCACAATAGTGTGTGTTGTCTGATACAGGGCACCACCCACAATAGTGTGTGCTGTCTGATACAGGCCACCACCCACAATAGTGTGTGCTGTCTGATACAGGACACCACCCACAATAGTGTGTCCTGTCTGATACAGGCCACCACCCACTCCACCACCCACTGCTACAGGATACCACCGACAATAGTGTTATTCATAGAAACACTGCTTCTTAAGGGTGGTTTTGGCCAGACTACTTGCATTGTCACATTTTTGGTTTCATGTATCCAATATGGCATTTGATGCGTAATGTAGTCAATAGAAAAGATTAGAAGCAGAACAAGTGCTGCGGTGATTAATCAGTAATTTGCTTTTATGTTTTAATGACAACACTCACCTTAGGCCGAATATGTGAGACTGTTCGTAGTGGAAAAGTGAATGTATCTTGGCGTCTGAATTAACCACCACAAGACGGTCCAGCATCTCCTGTTAAAAACAACAAACCACTCTTTTTCTCACTATGACCATATTTCCAGGTGACAAACATTGTCCGGTGAGGAATACAAGTAACTAGACATTATTGTGTAGAATAAATAAACAAAGTAAATTTACGGTTGGTTGTTGGAGTTTTACGTCCTTGCAACATCAAAGGAATAGCAGGACGAAAACTTAATATAGCATTCTGACTAGTACAAGGTGAGGCGCTGCATAATGAAGCCGTGATGACATATTTACAATTTGATTAAACTACTTAATCAGGGATGAAAGTGGTCTCCAGCAAAAATCGCGGAAATCAAGCCAAGATTATTACACCGACAGTGAATTTCCGCGAAAACACGGATTTTCCCCCATAGGATTAGCACTGTAAGGGAATCGCGGAAAATACCGGAAGTTAGGTTTCAACTATCCTTTTTGTGCCTATATTATCGCCCATCCAACTCGTTTGTGCATAGGTTTTCTGTTCTACCAACATCTAAGATCATATAAGAACGAGATTCAAACAAAATTGTTGTCATATACATCCAGATTCCTTGGCATTTTGTTTGGGGTCAAACGGTAAATATAAAAAATCGCGGAAATAGGCGAAATCGCGGAGATCTTTCATCCCTGCGGTTATAGTTGATGGATAAAGAAATTTCATATACCCTAAAAAAACTACCATAAACAGGTGAGTCTTGAGAACATATTTAAATTGTCAAGAGATGCTTAGAAGACCTTTGCGTGCACATCATATGCTGTGTTTATTTGCATACGTGTACGAACCTATTTCATAGAAACATATAGCAACACTGAGGCATGTAGAGGTGCTATATGGCCCAAGTATACATACGGGTATGGTCTCGGGCATTTCGCGGAAGGTGTACTCGTTCTTGGTGGGCAGCGGCTGCCCTCCGAGCACCTCGTTCACAGCCGCGTAGGACGACAGGATATTCAGCAGCTTACTGAACGACTACACCGCAAAGAAAACAGACAATTGGGGCGCCACCACTCGACAGAAACCGGCACAGTAGGTCAGGGTTTATTTTAGTTTTTTTTTAGTACATTAGTTGATTAAGCATGGGAAATTTCAATCACGGACGATTGGTCTTCCACATTCTACTGCTCCTTGCCATATGCTAATAATGCAGAGCGCCTGGCTAGGAAGTGACAAGTATAAATTTCTATGTCATTGGTTTGACTTGACCATGGGTTCGAATCCCACGACCTACGAACACGGGAGACGGATGCTCAACTCATTTGGTAATCCCGTCTGAATTTTAATTCTATAACATTCCACTACCTCATGCAACATATATTAATCGGTGAACCAGCATCTAAGTTCGATATCTAGAATCAAATATGTAGAATCAAATCTAGATAAATGTTTTGGTTTCAAAAGGTTTATGCTGCAGTGTACTGTTGCAACTGATAGTTTCTTTTATGTATCAAGCAATTTGATTGTACGGCTGGAAAACTGGTGCTAACAGAAGACATTATTCAATGAATAAATAACATTTAGTTAAAAAGATGTTTTCATCGGACTATGCAGCTTTAATTAACGTGCTACTACAATGATCAAAGTGCTTTAATTCCAGTTGAACCAATCGGGTGCTAAACCGACAGTCACGACAATTTTAATAATAGTCAATACACTTTTTCAACTAGTTTGCATTCTTCAACAACTAATTTTAGCCCTTGTACAATGACTAATACCGGCCAAGGTGGCCAAATCGGTAAGAACGTTGGCCGGCTTCCCCGGCGGAAGGTAGTGGGTTCGATTCCCAGCCGAATCAAACCAGTCACTTACAAAATTGACACTTGTCTATCTAGTGTGGCGCGCAGCATTACTAAGATAGGGCGAAGACAGGTTTGCTCAGCAGCAGGATAATATTACTCGTGAGATATGGGATCATGGTTCTGGCGACACGTCTCCCAGTGGCAATGACTGCGTGCTGTCACAAATCGGTACCCGTCTGACGTGACCTTCGCAGTTGCTCGGATGAAACACCCAACAAACAATGACTGATGCATAGCTTATATCACTATACGACTGGTAGATTCGAGACAGGGTGTGTGTAGGTTTTGTTCGTTTGTTGGGGTTTTACACCCTAGCAACATCTAAGATCATATCAGGATGGATACCAACTTTATAGGTAGATCAGGGCCCGGCACCATGATACGATTTCCCAGTCACATATTATCCTGATACTAAACTAACCAGTCTATACCCTATCCTAGTAATTCCAAGCACCAGGCTAGGTAGCGACAGGTATGAATTTGACTCGGCTCTGAGTTTCGAACTCCCGACCGTCCGTATGGGAAGCCTGCGCTCTACTGATTCGGCCACCACGTTCGGGCTGTGTGTAGGTGGTAAATTGGGGTCGTGAACCGTGATGAGAGCCTGGTGCCGACGGGCTTCTTACCTTCCTGGCCGTCTTGTCGATGGGGTTGACGGGCCAAGAGCGGGGCGTGTAGATTGGGGAGTCGTGCACCACCTCCAGGGCGCCCCACAGCCCGTGCAGAAGGGCCTTGATGAAGCCTGCGGGGTGAGGGCAGGGCACGGTTAACACACAGCAGCACACACAGAAGCACAGCAACCCGAGAACGAGGCAGGAAAAGCGGGTCATTTTTGTTGTTGCTGTTTTTGAAAATACAGTAAAACCTCTCTGAATTGGCCGACCATGGGACCGACTTTCAATGGTCCATTTAGGGAGGTGGTCCGTTTAGGGAGGTTTTTAAAATTGTTACACTGGTATTGTATGGGCGATCGCTTGGGACCCAAATAAAGTGATCGATATAGGGAAGTGGTTGATCTGTGGAGTTGGTCGGTTAGAAAGGTTTTACTGTAGTTTTATTCTTCAGAGCAATACAATTGTCAGCGCCGATGAACTGGTTTTTTGGCCATGTCATTGTGTATCGCTTACCCAGTTACACAAGTAATTTTTAATGGTAATTGAACTAGGAAATGCTTGTTTGTTGTTTTACGTCCTAGCAACATCTAAGGTCATATCAGGACGGGTACCGACTTGTGACAGTGCGCACTCATGGCGACTTTATAGGGCTGCTCCACTGGGAGACCAGGCCACCAGCACCATGACCTGATATCCCACTCAGTCACATTATCTTGACACTGAGCCAACCAGTCCATGCCCTATCCTAATAATGCCAAGCGCCTGGCTAGGAAGGAACACATATAAATATTTAAATCATTTGTTTGACTCAACCAGGGTTCGAACCCACAAACCCATGAGTGCGCACTGTCACAAGTCGGTACCCGTCCTGATAGCAACCTTAGATGTTGCTAGGACATAAAACAACAAAACAAATGGGAGGCGGACGCTCAACTCATTCAGGAGGTAGGCAGTTAGCACAGAAGGGAGGCAGGAGAAGGAGAGGTCTCAATGTTGATGGAGCTGGTGGAGGGGGGAGAAGAGGGGGGGGGGGCAGGCCCAAAGCAGGGTAAGATGGTTCTCATGGATCGATGGTTGGTTGACTGTTGGAGCTTCATGTCCTGGCAACATCTAAGGTCATATGAGGACGGGTAGCGACTTGTGACAGTGCACACTCATGGTGACTTTATAGTGCTGCTCCACTGGGAAATCAGGCTGCCAGCACCATGACTCAATAGCCCACTCAGTCACATTATCCTGACACGGAGCAAACCAGTCCTTGCCCTATCCGATTAATGCCGAGCGCCTGGCTAGAAAGCAACAAGTATAAATTTGATAAGTCATTGGTTTGACTCGACCGGGAACCGAACTCCCGATCTCCCGCACACGAGACCCGCGCTTTACTGATTCGGCCACCGCACCCGGTATCAATCGATAAGATGATGGGCCTGTCCAGTAAGATGTACCTGTGTTGTGCAGCGCAACCATGCCTGCTGCAGTGGCCGCCACCTGAGACATCATGTAGCCATAACCGAACTTCTCACATTTGCTCACCTAGGTAAGGACACCAGAATTGGTTAGTAACAACACCATAACAACAATACATTAAAACCTCTCTAACACCTCTCTAAGCATTTCATATCGGAAAGATGTTGAATGCATTTTGATTCATTAAAACTATCATCATTCTAAGTGTGCAATATCACTACGATTACCGTAAAGCATGTATTAGAATAGTCTATTAGCATTACCGAAAAGCTCCAGAAACTGCTTGCAGCACCTACAATGATACCATACACGATGCAAAGTGCTGTCAAAGGACATGTTTTTGTACACTTTGGGTGACAGTATGGCTCCAGATGTTCCAGAGTGGAGCCATGTGGCTTCCCTGTGAGGCGGCCGGGTGCTTACCTGGAGCTTGCGCGCGTACCTGGAGTAGAGGTATGACACGCTATCGTTAGTCGCCCCAGTGAGGATAAGCAGGAGAAGTCCCTTCGGCGTGCCCGCAAAGTTTAGCAGGTTGTCCCGGAGCGTGTCCTCCCACAGCACGCTGAGTAACGACAAGCATATCAACTACAACTCATCGCCCTCCACAAAGTAATGCTCACTCACTCACTATCACTCACCATGAAGTCGCCATCACTCACTCACCACGAAGTTGCCATCACTAACTCACTATGAAGTCATCATTACTCACTCACCATGAAGTTACCATTATTCACTCACTATGAAGTCACTATTACTCACTGAGCATGAAGTCACCATTACTCACTCACCATGAAGTCACCATCACTCACTCACGATGGAGTTGCAATCACTCACTCACCATGAAGTCATACTGTCACTCACTATCATTCACTCACCATGAAGTCCCCATCACTCACTCACCCAAACCCACCGCTTGTTTAGATATCATCTGCACCATTGTGTAGCCTTGTCTACATATTTGTACTTCGGATGACACATCATATTTCCATGGTTATCCAACCAGAACGTTGTTATGTCTTCTTATATAGACATGTGGTTCATCGTGACGTCACCACTACGTCTAACTGTCCGTGAAACAATGATGACTATTACTAGTATCAGTGTTCCGCCTCTAAGACTAAGAGGTACTGTGTGTACAGGGTGGGCCAAAAGGGGGAATTAACATAACAATCATAACACCAGATGTGTTAAACTGTGTTCTTCGAGAGTAGCGGAGGCATACTCAAATCTGTTTAGAAAATAATGGCAACTATGTGGAGCATATTTTATTAATAAAATCATGTTTTCATAAAAGTGTTTATTTCCTCTATATATGGATACTTTTGGCCCACCCTGTACTATCTGTTAAGGTTGCGCGAGTGCTTTATAACTGTTGACTTACGCGTATTGCGACTCTCTGTTTTCGTTCTCGCTGCCGTCCATAGAGGGGGTTGGTGTCGTAGCATTATCTGACTCGAGAACCGCCTGCAAAGGAGAACAAAAACAATGAATGTCGCTTCAAACCGTAATATTTTAGACCGGGATAGAGTTGCAAAATCCGATGTTTTTGAGTTTCTGCCATTATTGGTTTAGATAAATAAATTAGGTTGATTGCTATAATGCAATATCTGATGTTTTTGAGATTCTGCCATTGGTCGTAATGTGTGCATTGCCGTTGGCCGACCTACACTATCGTTGGCCCATCCACACTACCGTGGCCTTATTCATAGTGGCCTCTCTCTCTCACCACGCCCCTACACACCTCTACACGCCTCTGTGCGTCTCTACACGCGGTTTCTGCCTCCCCCAGCCTATCTTCACCGCCATTGGCCGACCTACACTATCGTTGGCCCATCCACACTACCGTGGCCGCTCTACACTGCCGTTGGCCCATCTACACTATCGCTGGCCGACTTACACTATCCTGCACGAGGCCTATCTTCACCGCCATTGGCCGACCTACACTATCGTTGGCCCATCCACACTACCA
Organism: Branchipolynoe longqiensis; assembly: GCA_030323885.1. Taxonomy (NCBI): domain Eukaryota; kingdom Metazoa; phylum Annelida; class Polychaeta; order Phyllodocida; family Polynoidae; genus Branchipolynoe; species Branchipolynoe longqiensis. Next base: position 71,000,793 of record CM059194.1, on the reverse strand, counting down.
TGACCGCTCTACACTGTCGTCGGCCCATCCACACTATCGCTGGCTGACCTACACTCTCCTGCACGACGGCCTCTCTCACCACTACCGTGGCCGATCTGCACCATGCCTCTATACGCCCCTACACGCCTCTACACGCGGTCTCCACCTCCCATGGCCTATCTTCGCCACCATTGGCCGATCTACATTGTCGTTGGCCCATCTACACTACACTATCCTGCATGACTCGCCTCTCACCATGCATCTCCACGCCTCTGCACACGGTTTCTGCCTCCCCTGGCCTATCATCACCACCATTGGCCGATCTGCACTATCGTTGGCCCATCTACACTATCCTTGGCCGATCTACACTATCGAGACCACAGCCCCGTCCCTCCCGCGGTGGGCTGTTGCCTCCCCCCCACCACCACCCCCCAGGGGGGGGCCCATTCACACGGCCGCCGCGCACCGGATGGGATAACCATCACAGCACACGGCGGCGTCATCAGTGACGTCATCACAGGCACCGCCTCCCCCTGTACTTCCCCCACCCCTGACGTCGCCGGCCAACCGTTGCCGCCCCCCCCAACCACCACCTCCCCTAGGGGGGGCCTTTCACACAGCCGCCGTGCGCACGGAGGCCCGCCCAGTGACATCATCAATGACGACAGGGGGGGGCCCTCACACATCCCCCGCGCCCCGGGTAGGCTTCCCACTGCCACCACAGCACCCGGCGGCATCACCTGTGACGTCATCACAGCCACCGCCTCCCCCGGTACTCCCACCTCCCCTGACGTCGCCGGCCAATCCAATCCTGCATGACTTGCCTTCACCTCGCCTCTACATGCAGTTTCCGCCTCCCCTGGCATGTCTTTGCACCACTGGCTGATCTACACTCTTGTTGGCCCATCTGCAGTGTCATTGGCCGATCTACACTGTCCTTGTCCCACTTACACTATCGCTGGACCTAACAGTGACACTGACACCCGCACACCTTCTGACATAGTTCTCAGTGCCCCTGATGTTCACCGCCACCCCTGTCACCCCCGTCGCCGCCTCAGACCCGCACCGCCACCCCTGTCACCCCCGTTACTGCCTCAGACACACACTGCCACCCCTTGTCACCCCCGTCAGCGCCTCAGACCCGCACCGCCACCCCTGTCACCCCCTTTACCGCCTCAGACCAGGACCACCACTCCTGTCACCCCCGCTACCGCCTCAGACACGCACCGCCACCCCATGTCACATCCGTCACCGCCTCAGACCCGTCACCCATGTCACCCTCTACACGCGGTCTCCGCCTCGCGTGGCCTATCTTCGCCACCATTGGCCGATCTACACTGTCTTTGACCCATCTACACTACACTATCCTGCATGACGCGCCTATCACCATGCCTGTCCACGCCTCTGCACGCGGTTTCTGCCTCCCCTGGCCTATCTTCACCAACTTTGGTCCATCTACACTATCCTTGGCCGATCTACACTGTCCAGACAGCAGCCCCATCCCTCCCGCGGTGGGCCGTTTCCCCCCCCCCCCCCCCCCCCTGGGGGCCCCTTCACACGGCCGCCGCGCACCGGATGGGATAACCATCACAGCACACGGCGGCGTCATCAGTGACGTCATCACAGCCAAAGCCTCCCCAGGTACTTCCCCCACCCCTGACGTCGCCGCCGCCCCCCCCCCCCCCACCGCCCCTAGGGGGGGCCCTTCACACAGCCACCGCGTGCACGGCGGCCCGTCCGGTGACATCATCAATGACGCCAAGGGGGGGGTGGGTCTCACATATCCCCCACGCCACAGGTGGGCTACCCACTGCCACCACAGCACCCGGTGGCATCACCTGTGACATCATCACAGCCACCGCCTCCCCCGGTACTCCTGCCTCCCCTGACGTCGCCGGCCAATCCAATCCTGCACTATTCTGCATGACTTGCCTTCACCTCGCCTCTACACGCGGTTTCCGCCTCCCCCCCCATGTCTTCGCACCACTGGCCGATCTACACTCTTGTTGGCCCATCTGCACTGTCCTTGGCCGATCTACACTGTCCTTGTCCCACCTACACTATCGCTGGACGTAACAGTGACACTGACACCAGCACACCTTCTGATATAGTTCTCAGCGCCCCTGATGTTCACCGCCACACCTGTCACCCCTGTCACCACCTCAGACCCGCACCGCCACCCATGTCACCCCCGTTACTGCCTCAGACACGCACCGCCACCCCTTGTCACAGCCTCAGACCCGCACCGCCACCCCTGTCACCCCCTTTACTGCCTCAGACCCACACCGCCACCCCTGTCACCCCCGCTACCGCCTCAGACACGCACCGCCACCCCATGTCACCCCCATCACCCCCGTCACCGCCTCAGACCCATCACCCCTGTCACCCTGCCGACGGAGTCAAGCCTCGGGCCCGCCGCCCCCGAACCGTAACCCCCCCCCGCCGGGCACTAGACCTAGCCCCCCCTGCCGCCCCTGTCATCTCCGCCGCCCCAGCGGCCGCCCACCACCAACTGGAAGCCGCACGCCCACAACCGGAAGTCGCCCGCCCCGGCCCACCCCACCTCCACGGCTACACACACATGGTGTTACACCAGTCACAGCGGCTGCTGTCATCTCGCCACCCCTCTCATCTCCACCGCCCCAGCAGCCAACCACCACCAACCGGAAGCCACATGCCCGCCTGCCGGAACTCGCCTCTCCGCCAGTAACCACCACCACCCTCACCACCACCCTCCCCCACCTCCTCACCTTTCCCGGGCCTACACGGCCCTCTGGGCTGCGGGCCTACATAATTTTGGCCGCCCGCACCCTACACTGCCCCCCCCCCCCCCCCCCCCCCCACAGTGACAGTGACAGTCTACACCGGTTCACCCGCCGACGTCATCTGGTCGATGGACCTATATGACTGACATGTCATTATCCTGCTGGTCTCCTCCTGGTCGCTGGACCTGCCACTCGCGATCACCTGTGACACCAGCTCACTTGCTGATGTCGTCCCGGTCACCGGCCTTGGCAGTGCCTCTGACACCGACACCGGCATAGCTCCTGACATAGCTCCGGTCCTCCCACTGACAGTCACGGTGACACCCGCTCACCTGCACACTTTATTCTGGTCGCTGGACCTAACAGTAACCCTGACCCCGGCACACCTCCTGACACGGCGATGCTCACTCGCCCCCCCCCCCCCCCCCAGTGGCATTGACAGTGTGACACCGGTTTACCTTCTGACGTCACCTGGTTGCTCCTACATGACTGACACTTTCACCCCAGCTCACCTGCTGCTCTCCTCCTGGTCGCTGGACCTGCCACTCGCAGTGACCTGACTCCAGCTCACCTGCTCATCTCCGTCTGGTGCTGCACCTGGCGGTGCCACTGACGGTGACATCGCTACAGCTCCTGACATAGTTCCGGCCCACCTGCTGATATCCTCCTGGTCGCTGGACCTGCCACTCGTGGTGACCTGTGACCCCAGCTCACCCGCTGATGTTGTCCTGGTCGCCGGCCCTGGCAGTGCCTTTGACACTGACACCAGAGCTCCTGACATAGCTCCGGTCTCTGGGCCTACCACTGACACTCACGTAGACACCCGCTCACCTCTTTCTGGTCGCTGGAGCTGCCTCAACCTCACTGACTCTTGTTTAGCCCTTAGCCTCCTTACGAGCTCTCTCATTATCATTCCTGTATTATCCTGTTGTCCCTGTTATTATCTTGTTCTTCTCATTTATCCTGTATTATCCTGTTCTCATGATCCTTTGTCTCATTGCCTCGCACTTCATAAATAAAGTGCTTTTTCTTCACCCATGCCTCCTCGTTCCTTCCTCGTCGCGTATCGGTCGTAATGTGTGCATTGCGTTTGATTCATGGCAGGGAAGGGACCCCCCCCTCTCTCGCGACGGTTATCCTATTACATAACCTCCTGCGCTCCCCTGCCTTATAACCCTGCCCTCCTGCTTCCTCCAGCCACTCTCTCTCCGAGCTCTCCTGCCTCCACGCCTTTTCTCCACCCAGCCACCCAAATTTCATCATCTACTTCCTAAGGTGGAGGGCTCCTCGGGGCTGCCTCAACCTCACTGACTGTTGTTTAGCCCTTAGCCTCCTTACGAGCTCTCTCCTTATTATCATTCCTGTATTATCCTGTTGTCCCTGTTATTATCCTGTTCTTCTCATTTATCCTGTATTATCCTGTTCTCATGACCCTTTGTCTCATTGCCTCACACTCATAAATAAGTGCTTTTTCTCCACCCATGCCCCCTCGTTCCTTCCTCGTCGCGTATCAGCAATTACTTACAAAATTGATAATTTGGCATTAATTAACCTGGTGGTTGGCATTACTAGGATAAGGCAATGACCTGTTAGCTCAGTGTCAGGATAATGTGACTCAGTGGGAAATCAGGTCATAGTGCTGGCAGCCTTGTCTCCCATTGGGGTAGCACTATGAAGTCGCCATGAGTATGCACTGTCACAAGTCGGTGCCCGTCCTGATATAACCTTAGTTATTGCCAGGATGTAAAACCCCAAACAAACAAGCTACGCTGAGAAATGGCCTATTCTTGTAAATAAAATCTATCTTCACCCCCATCTCGACCCCTCTCTCTGAAAGGAAGATACAATGTAAGCGCCATCCTGCGCATACTTACCCACCTACCTACCTACCCACTCACCTACGCACCTACCTACCTACCCACCCACCCACATACCTACATAGTGTAAATATCTAGAGACCAGCACATCTGAAAGAATGTGCATATTCTGATGAATAAATATTTATCAAAACAACTTTCATTTCTCTTGTAAGCAGCCTAAATGAGTGCTTACCTCCCTCCAGGCGTTGGCGATGTGCGAGTGCAGGTTGTAGGGGTACATGACGAGCAGCCCCTCACACAGGTTGTACAGCTGCCGGCAGATGTACACGTAGCTGCCGATCACCGCCCGGGACGGCGCCGGCCCCAGGTCCCCGGGCAGCTCGGTGGCCAGCGCCTTCTTAGCAAACTCAGCCAGCAGGAACGCAGCGGAGGACCTGGTCACACAGTCAAACAGGACACCGGTTAAAAGCCACCACACCATGAGCTGGGCCTCTGACGGCAGTGGGAGGAACTAATGTTGTGGGTAGCAGCTCAGTGTGGAAAAGGTCATATAGAGGATTATCACCACAAACCTGCCCTCTGACGGCAGTGGGAAGAACTAATATTGTGGGTAGAAGCTCAGTGTGGAAAACGTCCTATACAGGATCTCCACCACCAACCTGCCCTCTGACGGCAGGTGGAAGAACTAATGTTGGTTGTTGATTTACATCCTGGCAACATCTAAGGTCATATCAAGAGGGGAGAACTAATGTCGTGGGTAGCAGCTCACTGAGCAGCACGTTCTGTAGAAAAGGTTCTATAGAGGATTTCCACAACCAACCTGCCCTCTGACGGCAGTGGGAAGAACTAATGTTTGGGTAGTAGCACTGAGCAGCATGCACTCTGGAAAGGGTCTTACAGAGGATTTCCACCACCCTGCCCTCTGATGGCAGTGGAAAGAACAAATATTGTGGGTAGTAGGACACCATGTAGCAGAAACACCACCGACCTGCCCTCTGATAGCATTAACAAGAAATATTGTTGTGGGTAGCTGCTCATTGCACATGCTCCACGGAAAAGGTAAATTTGTGAAATTTAGGGATAGACCATTCTATGGAGTCTGGGAAGACTTGAGATAATAGTTTGGAAAACTTCACCGATAAACAGTTTTTCGAGAGCCTTATAATATAAAATTAACTAACATTCAAAAGTATTTTCGTCTTTGATGCATAGTCTGATACAAACATCAAATTTTCAAAGGTAAAATTATTTTGCGTGGCTACACTTCAAATATCTCAAAAGTTAACCACTTAAAATACAAGTTAATTCAAACTAAAGTAGGGTGGATTATAACGACCAACATAATATATTTATCTCAGAAAAATGACAGAAACTCAAAACTGTCAGACTATGCAACTTCAATGTATGTCAGGCACCTTGCATAGGAACGTGCAATAGTTGTCTTTTTAAATGTTAAAACTCTAAATCTTACCCCCTCTAAATTTTGGGGTAAAAATGCCCCATTATTTATTTTATTTATCAATCAAATCTAGAGCGACATCAAAGTTGCGATATGCTAAGATAGGTCATACACCCATTTCCCTTTATGGTTGCACTTGTGGCGCCCCTAGTGGTGGTTCTGCAGCAGAAATTTATATATATTTTGTATGTGGTTACCTAGGGATACTTTGGTGCAAAATTATAATTAAACATTATTACCTGACATAAAACTGCCGGGCAATCTTATACCGGTGTAATGCTGCCTCCCCAATATAATATCATCCCCTATAGTCCCCATTTTAAACGCGTTGCCAATCATTGCATTCATTACGTTAGTACTGCGGCCTATGTCAGTGAATGGACTCACACATTGCCAATCATAGCATTGGTTGTTACTACTGCATCCTATGTCAGTGAATAGACTCTCACATTGCAAATCATCGCATTGGTTATGTTACTACTGCACCCTATGTCAGTGAATGGACTCTCACATTGCCAATCATCGCATTAGTTATGTTACTACTGCACCCTATGTCAGTGAATGGACTCTCACATTGCCAATCACGGCGTAGGTTGTTACTACTGCGGCCTATGTCCACTCATGCTGGTTCCACCTTACCGCTGCGTCTGACAGCCAACTTCCTTGGTGCGTGCTGTCACCTTCTTAGACCTAGCCTTAGTTCTGTGCAAAAGCGACGCTCCGAATAAACCCCAGCGATGTTGTTTACAAATGGTTCGCACTTAACTCACATCTATGATCTAAACATTACTACAAAACAGCTTGTTTATATTCCCTATAATCACCCCGTCCTGATATGACCTTAGATGTTGCTAGAACGTAAAACAACAACAAACAACCCTATAATCACTTAGCACATAGAACATTGACGTTCCAGTTTGAGGGTGATAAACATGTATGGCCCTTAGATGGCTCTATTTTAAGTAGTCTACTTAGGTCGATTGATGCTCATGAGCGTAATTTCAAAATATATTTATAAACTTTCGAGCGAGTGGCATGGTGCAGGGGGCCGGCCAGGTGCATGCAAGTGTCGCAGTTTCCGCCGTCCGCCAGTTTCCGCGGTATGCATCACTTCTGCGCATGCGTCAAAATCGAACAGCATCGCCACTAACCTTATAAATTTAATATAATGTTTTTGGTAAAGATGTTTTCTATATGTGTCCCAAGCGATTTGTTTCTAGGTGGTGTGGTTTTTTAGATATTTCACTTTTTCTGTATTTTCTGTATGAAGATTGCTCACGACCATTGACAATCCCTTGAGTTTGACGGTATGCACAGTGCAAAACATTAGTTTTATTCAAAATTAATAGAAATCAAGAACCCTAACCTTATAAATTTAAGATAATCTTTTTGGTAAAGATGTTTTCTAAATGTGTACCAAGCGATTTGTTTCTAGGTGTTGTGGTTTTAGAGATATTTCACTTTTTCTGTATGAAGATTGCTCACGGCCATTGACAATGCATTTGAGTGTAAGCGTACCGCGGAAACTGGCCGACGGCGGAAACTGCGACACCGGACCCCCCCCCCCCCACGCAACCCCCACCCCGGAGAGCGGGGAGCAGGATACCACATAGCTTATTACATGCGATAAAGGGTTTATCAGTATCCATTATATATATAATTTATACTATTAAATCACCTTGGAAGGCTGGAAGAAATGCATGTGTCCCACCTACCTTGCCCGTGTGAACTTTTCTTGAGATTCACCATAAAGCAGATGTTGGCGCCCCCTGTTGGAGGACGCGAGAACTGAGATGATGTCTGCCACCTGGAGGAGAGTGGTCTCGTTCATATGCAAGGAAGACGAGTCCTGGAATCAACAGAACAAAGAGGGTGTACACAAGGCCAGGCAACTTAATATACCGTGTTTCTGAGCCTCTTCCCACGAATAAACACCTGCAGAGAATAGTAGACTCTGCCCGAGAAGAAAGAAAATAGAAATACTATACACACTCATCCATATCCCAGTTGCTTTCATAGACTAGGGGTTCATAGAAAACATTGGCCACCAAATTCAAGAACATTTCTAAGAACCTTTTCAAGGAGACATGCAACATTTTGATACCAACATTTGATACAATCTACTCAAAATTATGTAATGTCGGGAAAACAATTACACAAAAGTAACTGGCAGGAATTGTTCAAAAACAAATTCATCTTAAATATCATGTGACATGTTATAATCATAGTTCATACAAAAGGTAGTCCACCAGCTTCAAGAACATTCGAGGGTACCAAAATTCTAAATTCAAGAACATTGCAGACTTTCGGCGACGCGCGAGAACCCCATTCTTGACACCGCCACAGCCTAATAGTCATGGTTCAGAGAAAAGCTGTAGTAGATGCCTTGCACAACATCGTATCTAGTGAAATATTTTATGTATCCCGGATGTAGCTAAGATTACAAATTTCCCAAGGAAAACTATTATAAATGTCCCTCACAGCCTATGTCTGACCTGTCCACTCCGGTAAACACCACAGTATAGGCGTAGCAAAGTGTCTGGCATACCCTTGACATGTGACTTTGATTTGTTGATATGGAGAGAAGTTACATTAAAAAGAAAAGCTCCCGTCTTCAAAATTAAATGTAAAAAGAAATGATTACAAACATATATTTGGGGTCTTCCCCATTTGATTTAAACTTACGTGTTTGCATTTGATATAGGTTGGTTTGTAAACGTCACACAAACAGAAGTACTTGTTACTTAATTACAAAAATAATGTCTCAAACATTTTAATATCTTAAGTTTCCAAGGGAAAGGTTTGGGCGCTGCATTATTTTCAAACTTAATTAGGTAAGTATAAAATAATCAAATAAGGAATTTAAAGAAATGAAAGTGCTGAAAAACAACATAGGCAAACACATGATGTAAATTTACTGAATGTTCCTTTTGTTTATAACCAGTTATACTTACCTGATAATACAAAAACTGAAAGAGCAGTGACAAATGTATTTGTTTAAATCATATGGGTGTCTTTTCATACCAAATCGGAGTTTTTTTGTTTAAAAAAAAAAATCTTTTCACTTAACAGTAATTGAGAACTATTACTAAAAACGGTACCGATAATTTATTAAAACAGTGTCGAAGTTTTACCATAGTTGGTTTTTTTTCTCTTTGTAAATTAACTAACTAAAAACTTTGATCTGTTATCCTCTTTGGTGACGTTTCTTTTGTTTGTTTTCGATGGTTTTTTCGACCATATGTTTATTCAGTAAACAACTTATTTTATTAACGCTGAGGCACTGCAACATTACCTTAATTTAACAAGTATATACATTACATAATTGGACTTGCTGTGTGAAATAGTTTATATGCACTAATAATAAAGGATTAAACAATTATATATCTTGATGCATCGTGATATTTGACAAATAATTGTAGACAATATTATGATTGATCAGATCTATTTGTTAGTTGTGATGTGTGAGGGGGGTTCTGAGGTGGTTGTTCTAGATTCGAATTGGTGATTTCTGGATTTGTAGTGTCTCAGTTTACAATACTTCTTTCTTTTAGCCCCCTTTTGAGTTTCACGTTTCTTGTTCCCATGGGGTGTGGGTGTTTAAATCACCATCCTCAGTGATATATATAGTGTGAATGTGTCATCAATGCCGCCACCTAGTGACAATATGAATGTGTCGCCAATGTTGTCACCTGATGACATAGTGTGAATGTGTTAACAATGTTGAAAACTAATGACATAGTGTGAATGTGTTGCCAATGTTGTCACCTGATGACATAGTGTGAATGTGTTAACAATTTTGAGGCCTAATGACATAGTGTGAATGTGTTCCCAATGTTGTCACCTGATGACATAGTGTGAATGTGTTAACAATGTTGTCACCTGATGACATAGTGTGAATGTGTTGCCAATGTTGTCACCTGATGACATAGTGTGAATGTGTTGCCAATGTTGTAACCTGATGACATAGTGTGAATGTGTTGCCAATGTTGTCACCTGATGACATAGTATGAATGTGTTGCCAATGTTGTCACCTGATGACATAGTGTGAATGTGTTGCCAATGTTGTCACCTGATGACATAGTGTGAATGTGTTAACAGTGTTGAGACCTAATGACATAGTGTGAATGTGTTGCCAATGTTGTCACCTGACGACAGAGTGTGAATGTGTTGCCAATGTTGTCACCTGATGACATAGTGTGAATGTGTTGCCAATGTTGTCACCTGATGACATAGTGTGAATGTGTTGCCAATGTTGTCACCTGATGACATAGCGTGAATGTGTTGCCAATGTTGTCACCTGATGACATAGTGTGAATGTGTTGCCAATGTTGTTACCTGATGACATAATGTGAATGTGTTGCCAATGTTGTAACCTGATAACATAGTGTAAATGTGTCACCAATGTTGAAACCATATGACATAGTGTGAATGTGTTACCAATGTTGAAACCTAGTGACATAATGTGAATGTATTGCTAATGTTGCCACCTAGTGTCATAGTGTGAATGTGTTGCCAATTACCAATATTGCCATCTAGTGATATAACATGAATGTGTCACCAATGCTGCCACCTAGTGACAGTGTGAATGTGCCACCAATGTTGTCACCTAGTGACATAGTGTGAATGTGTTGCAAATTTTGCCATCTAGTGACATAGTGTAAATGTGTCGCCAATGTTGTCACCTAGTGACATAGTGTGAATGTGTTGCCAATTTTGCCATGTAGTGATATAGTGTAAATGTATCGCCAATGTTGTCACCTAGTGACATAGTGTGAATGTGTCGCCAATTTTGCCATCTAGTGACATAGTGTAAATGTGTCGCCAATGTTGCCACCTACCGTGGAACCGTCTAACCAGGCGGAAATGGGCGACAGCAGGGCATGGGTGATTTCATCTTTGCACAGACACTTGTCGACGATGACCTCTGACGTGCACAGTATGTGAAACAGTTCTACAACTAGCAGCCCCGGCTCGAAGTGCCCTGTAACAGACAGGCCAAATGAAGGGACATCTCCGGACCAATCCAGTGAATACAGGCACACCCAAGTTACATTGTCTCTCTCATTTACAGTTCCATTGAAAATAAATAAAAATGCTAACCACTCCCTGTTACTATAATTCATCGGAATAATACCAGTCTATACACATTATTTATTGCTAGGTCATGATACTATTGAGAAGGATTGCCCAACTTTATACGAAGCTTTTTTTTAAATGTATCTTTAAAGAATCAGAAATTCAATTAGTTTGTTTAATTTTAGTGAGCCAAGGCGATATATGCAATTTGTGCATAATGTTTCATCATTACAGGTAAATATACATTATTGCATCGATGGACAATCTAGTTAATGAAATCAGTACCTAACAGGCAACACATTTGATATTGTTCCGCATTTCTTTTTGCATTTAGAAAAGAACATAAGAACACGCTGCTCTTTTCCTATTTTGCTTCGTATATTTAGTTTTTAATATAAAATACAATCATACGTAGATATTCACAACTAATTGGAGATTTAATGGTTTGGATTCATTTTAAGTTTCTTTGCGTCAGTAGTTATCTCGGAAGATCTCAGGTGTCCTATTTTATAAGCCAATCTAATTTAAGTGGTTTAGACTAGGAAAGCGAATCAGTGAACACTTAAATAAGCCTACTGCTTTCAAACATCAAAATGACAAACAAACCAAGCCAAGCAAATAAAAGACAAAGAACGCTGAATAAATACACAAAGACACATCACTACTAGTAAAGAACACCTACCACAGTCACAACAGAACAAAACACATGCGGTGCATAACAAACATTTCAGTTTGTATGAAGGACATTACATCACGTCCCTAAACACCAACTACCTGCCCCAAGTACGCATGTGCAGCAAACTGCAACTGTAGCTGAGAAGCCGTGTGCATGCACTGCACATCATAGCAACAGCTTTCATGTCGAGGCAAACATAAAGGGTGCGCTTTTGTTGTTTTGGGGGGTTAAAAAAAACTAATTCATTTCTAAATCAGTTATTGCTAGGAAATGAAATAAAACAAAACACACTAAGGCCAAATAAAAATAATGTAATTGGTCATCGTCCTTTTGAAATTAAAATCTGTGTCAGGCGGGCAGTTTTTATTTTTATTTTTTATTTTTGACGTAGATGTAATGTGTAACCAGACGCGATGGTCGAATGAGTTGAGTGTCCGCCACCCGTTTAGGTCGTGGGATTAGAACTCCTGGGTTCGAACCCTGGCCGAGTCAAACCAATGACATACAAATTTATACAAGAGTTGAATTGCTGCGAGCCCGACGCATTTTTAACAGTTAAAAAAAGAAATTAAAAACAAAAATTCAGAGGTGGGCGATTTTTCAGGCACGGGCGGGGACGATGACCAAGTTAATTTTTTTGTATTTGGCCTAATGCTACTGAGGTACCACATTGGGAAAGCGTGAAGGTGACCACAGGGTTCCTGGGGAACGCCGGGGGGAGGGTGGCTTGACTACATGAATGCTGGTTCAGTAACCAGGTGCAGCTTCTACAGGCTTGAGACTAGGGCAGCACCGAGGTATGGTGGAGGAGGTAAGGTTCAGGTTTTACCAGATTCACCCTCACCGGTCGCAAACCTGGGCGGCACGCTGTGAGGGGCGGTGAGCAGCTGGACGAGGCACACCAGCAGCCGGGTGACCGTCACCTCTGTGGGCAGACAGCAACAGGCGGCTCACACAGCAGGCAGAGGCAGGTACAGGGGCGCATGCGCGCGTGGGATGTATGCATGTATGTATGTACAGTATAACCCCGTTAAACCAAACTTAAAGGGACCCTAGGAATTTGTTTTGATTAAACGGTCATTGGTTTAACCGAGCTTTGGCTTCAACTTTGACTTGGCTTTGGCAAAAACGTGGGTGCATTATGAATGTAATATACAATACAATGTAATTGATTATGTTTTTTGTATGTATATACAGTATAACCCTGTTAAACCAAGCTAGCTTGGTTAAACCAAACGATCGGTTATTCCAAACATTTTTCGGCGGCCCGGCAAAATACTACCATTTATCATATAAAAAAGTCTCAGATGACATTATAACCAAATGAAAGTTTGGTTTAACCGTACCGGAAGTGGCCCGACAATTTTGCTTGGATTAACCAATACTTTGGATTAACCAACTTTGGTTTAACCGATTTTTTATATGATAAATGGTAGTATTTTGCCGGGCAGCCGAAAAAAGTTTGGATTAACCGATCGTTTGGTCTAACCGAGCTTGGTTTAACGGGGTTGTACTGTAGTATGTATGTATGTATAAATGTATGTATGTATGTATGCATACATATATATTTATATAAATATGTAAATATATGTTCAAATATCTATACATATATATACATACATATTTACAAATACATTTTGATATATAGTCAAGATGCTTCACAACAATGCAAGATGCAGCAGAGCTTTTTTATTGTATTTACTAATTACTTTATTTTAATCATTCCACATGGGACATATATTCAATACCTAGATAGTTAACTGTCATCACCTAAATATCTAATGGCACTTACAACCCGTTCGTTGCCAAGGTTATTACATTCATCGATATAATGATGTAAACAGTCATATATAATTACATCTATATTCATATCTGACTCAGTTAATTCGTGAGGTATCACATTAAACATGTTGGCTGCAGGCTACCATGGGTAATTTGCACACGAGGCAGTTGTTCTATATATAGTCTTCCTCGTGGATCGCCTACGACTCGCCCGTCACTTCACTCCTGGCTGCTCTACACACCACTTCGATCACCCACACACCCACTTTTTACGGGTTTGAGCGATGCACTGCTGTCATCTCCACATGACGTCTTCTCTCCATGTCATGAGTTGCTCATAACCTGCTTGAACTGATCTGAACTGCTCAGGGCGTCTGGGTCATCGTGCCTGGCCCTCTACTCGCTGCTGCTGATAAGTCAGCCAAGATTAAATTTGATTAAATAAATAACCATTAAACGTTCATATCTGCTTATCGTCATTTCTTGTCTACTTGTGTGTACGAGTGTGTGAATTAATGTAATATGCTCTACAGATTCTTTGTAATATTCTTCCAACGTGAACCTACCTTCTCTGTAACATTCTTCCAATATGAGCCTACATTCTCTGTAACATTCTTCTAATGTGAGCCTACATTCTCTGTAACATTCTTCCAATATGAGCCTACCTTCTCTGTAACATTCTTCCAATGAGCCTATATTCTCTGGAACATTCTTCCAGTGTGAGCCTATCTTCTCTGTAACATTCTTACAATGTGAGCCTACATTCTCTGGAACATTCTTCCAATGTGAGCCTACATTCTCTGTAATATTCTTCCAGTGTGAGCCTATCTTCTCTGTAACATTCTTCCAATCTGAGCCTACATTCTTTGGAACATTCTTCCAATGTGAGCCTACATTCTCTGTAACATTCTTCCAATGTGATTCTACATTATCTGTAACATTCTTCCAATATGAGCCTACCTTCTTTGTAAGATTCTTCCAATATGAGCCTACCTTCTCTGTAAGATTCTTCCAATATGAGCCTACATTCTCTGTAACATTCTTCCAATATAAGCCTACCTTCTCTAACATTCTTCCAATATGAGCCTACATTCTCTGTAACATTCTTCCAATGAGCCTACATTCTCTGTAACATTCTTCCAATGTGAGCCTACCTTCTTTGTAACATTCTTCCAATGTGAGACTACATTCTCTGCAACATTCTTCCATATGAGTCTACCTTCTCTAACATTCTACCAATGTGAGCCTACCTTCTCTGTAACATTCTTCCAATGTGAGCCTACCTTCTCTGTAACATTCTTCCAATGTGAGCCTACATTCTCTGTAACATTCTTCCAATATGAGCCTACCTTTTCTGCAACATTCTTCCAATATGAGCCTACCCTCTCTGTAACATTCTTCCAATGTGAGCCTACCTTCTCTGTAACATTTTTCCAACATGAGCCTACATTCTATGTAACATTCTTCCAATGTTAGCCTACCTTCTCTGTCCTTCAGGTTAAGAGGAAAGAAGTTGCGTCCGTTTTCGTAAAACAGGAGTCTGCTGAGCAGGTAGAGTGAGTGCACAAAGTAGATGAACTCCAACTCGGCACTCGTGTATGTCATACGCTGAGTCTCGCCACCTGAATGAAGCCAAGCACAACCGGGTCAACATGGTGATATCATATACAGAGTGTATCGGATGGTATCTCATGGTATCATAGGGTATCAATCTAGCACAGAGTATTACACAGTATCAGGGAGTATCACATAATACCACAGAGTGACAGAGCAAAGGAAGCCAGGCAGAAAGCATAGCAAGGATGACAGTTAAGACCTGGGGCGCCGCTGGAGATTGCAGCGGTTTTTAGTCAATCTAAGTACAGAAAGATCGGGACGCCAGGTCTGAACATCGGTGGCTCACAGAACTAACACAGGTATAAAATGTACCATTTGTAAACCAAATGAGCCGTCTATTCAACAGCACAATGGAGCTTACTTGAGACACGTTCAGGCGGGTCCGACACGTCTGCGTTGTGGTCACACGTGGCTTTGCGGGCGGCGGCAAAGTCCAAGCACGCCCTGACGGCATTCTCAACAATGCACCGGTAGCTGTACATCATCCGGAGTAACGGGTCCCTGCTGTAGTGCCCGTGCTATAAGAAAAACACAAGGAGTCTGCATTGATACCCACATGGAACCTGCACACGGTGCACCATCATCGGTTATATCAGAGCTAACGGGGAGATACATCGGTTAGAAGATTGATTAAGGTCAAATTAAATTGGCAGGTTACATTATTCCACGGTTGATCACCGTGCCAAATGCCATCGCAGCTAAATGGGGAGTTACATCGAGTATATCACGCTGATTAAGGTCAAATTAAATTGGCAGGTTATATTATTCCCAGAATGGTCATCGTGCCAAGCACTATATCAATCTATATGGAGAAGTACCATGGAAAAACAACATAGAATTGACTATTTTGCTATGGTTTTATGAGAAAGTCTTTTTTACTTTTCAATAAAACTATTTAATCAAACTGACCATCCACTTGATGAACCAATTGGCACGTGGGTCACTGAGTGCGAGGTAGTGCATCGGTGTCATGGTGTGCGCTGAGGTATGACTTGACGATGACGTAATGGCCAGCAAAGACATTGTCGACTCGAGCACCTCATCCAGGAACCTGGCAACGACAAGCAAATTACTAAGGCATAGACCAATCAACGGATAGCTTCGTGTTTATGTAGAGCAGAAGCCACTGTATGTACCATCCAATCAGCATTCACGACTGACCCACAACTATTAGCAATATATAAGTATTATACACCTTGGGACCGACTTTAAGTGGTCCATTTAGGGAGGTGGTCGGATTAGGGAGCTAGAATATGGTTACAATGGTATTGTTGGGACCCAAATATGGTATTGTTGGGACCCAAATAAATCGATCGATATAGGGTAGTGGTCGATCTGTGGAGGTCTATATATATATATACATACATATATATATACATACATATATACACACACATACATACATATACACAGTAAAGACTCTCTAACCAACCACCTCCACACATCGACCATTCCCCTATATTGATAGCTTTATTTGGGTCCCAAAAATACCATAGTAACCATATTCTAACTCCCTAAACCGACCACCTTCCTAAATGGACCACTTAAAGTCGGTCCCAAGGTCGGTCGATTTAGAGAGGTTTTATTGTATAAGTATTATATATTGCCTTCAAACAAACTATTTTTCGAGTTTTCTTCTCTTAACTTAGTCTACTTTGACAGCTAATAAGATCTGCGGCTTGAAAATATTTCATAATATTAATAACCAACTGTTTGTTTGGCGAATTTTCGCATAAAATGGAGATCTACAGCTTAAATATATTGGCTCACTATACCAAAGAATTATCAGTGTGCATGAAGAGAAACTACAACTAGGACCATAGAAGTATTAAATGGATTGATTGATTGGTTGATAGGTGATAGTTTAATGCCATGTCAGCAGCAAAGGTCATATTCACAGCAAAACGTTGGTGGCAATTCTTCTGTCACTTGTTTCATGATAAAATGTGCTTACATTTATATTTACAGAAAGATATAATTTTGAAGTGACTAAATTTGCCTTAAATAAAAAGGCATGAGTCAGACAAGCATGGTGAAAATAATATGTGATTGTTCTTAAATGTCAGTTCCTACATTACAACAGTACCGCTTTGTTACTAACCTGTCGGGATAACGTATCCAGAAAAGCGGTATCTGTTGTTGGAACTCATTCATCAGCCGGAACTGGAAAGCATTTAAAACGGATTTTATCGATTTAACAATAATAGAGTGCATGACAAGCTGAGAAAGGCTCAATTTCATCGTTTGTTTTGACTAAATTCTATCTGATATCAATCAAATTCACTAAACATTAAAAGATTTTCATCAAAAGAAGCCTCTTCATGACATGAAAAGTAGCTATGGTTACTTTAAAATGACAGGTACATCTAATGTTCATACCTTTCTGCAGTTTCACGTTTTAGGCTGTTAGCATGTATTTTGGGCCCTTGGAACAGTTCAGATGGCGGCATCAGTGAGATTTGGGGGAAACCCATAACGTTGGGGAGAGATAAGAGTAGGTTGCCACAGACACGCATGGAGCAGACAGTTTGTTTGTTTGGACTTCATGTCCTAGCAACATCCAAGGTCATATCAGGAAGGGTACCGACTTGTGACAGGGTGCATTCACGACTTAATAGTGCTGCCCCATTAGGAGATGGGGCCACTGGCACTATGAACTGATATCTCACTCATTTTAAGAAACCTTGAACACCCGAATATTCCGGAAGATTGAATATGCTAGACACCGGCATATTATTTTTTAATTCTCTATATCAGTTATTCTTTTCAAACTTACGGCCGTAAGCAGTCTGTGGTTATTCATTTTACGACAGTCGCAGCCATTCTTCAACTTGGGAAGGCTTCCTTTGTTAGCCACGTTAAACTGCACTCTTAGAAACTCCACTACAAGAGAAAGCAGAGGAAATAGGTTTTGAGTAAACAATAGACTACATCACGGTTCCGACTGCGCATGCGCTGAAAACGGCTTTGGGAGCAAAGCAAAGGCGTATGGCCATTGACTTTGCCTATACCCGCATTGAAAACTGTCAGTTTTATTCAAAATTAATAGAAATCCAAAAACCTAACCTTATGAATCTAATATAATCTTTTTGTTAAGCATGTTTTCTATATGTATTCCAAGCGGTTTGTCTCTATGTTGTGTGGTTTTATCAATATTTTACTTTTTCTGTATGGAGATTGCTCACTGCCATTGACAATGCATTGAGTACTCTGGCTATGGCTCTAACACTAGTCTGAGTGCCTAGATCTTTCTAAATCTAAATGCACATGGCATAAGATGTGCTGATTATATTGATGTAAATGCAATGCTGGATAAAAGATTAATATCTTAATTTTTATATATATTTTTTTAGTTAGTATTCTATGTTTCAAACAAGAGCTGAGATGAGCTGAAACTAGGACATTTCATAGCTGCACCCAGTGTATTAGCATGTGCCATGTGCTTTTGGGGGGGGGGGGGGGTTTTGCTCTGACCCATCCCACAATGCACCGCGCCGCTGGAACCGTGATGTAGTCTATAGACATGGGCTTAAAGATGGTATAATACTGCCGTGTTTTGTAGATGTCAATTGCTAAAGGACAACAACGTAACTTCATCAGGGATGAAAGTGGTCTCCGGGAAGAAAAGCGGAAATGGGGATATTCTCCCATAGGTTTAGCATTGTCAGGGAATCACGGAAAATTCCCGGAAGTCGGGTTTCATATATATCGGTATACGCTGATAGTGCTGCGCCGTTTGATGCACATATTAGTACTCATAGTAGTATATGCTGATAGTGCTGCGCCATTTGAAGCATTTATTAGTAATATACGCTGATCATGCTACGGGATTGCAGTAGGGGCCTCCAGGAAGAATCCCGGAAATCCGCGATATCGCGGAGATCTTTCATCCCTGATTCCTAGTGAGAGACTGTTTAAAAGAATGGGTAGGTAGAATTCTGCAGGGAACAAACTACTCAAAAGTAGGTCAGGAAATACTGGAACGGCAACTTATATTGTGGGTTCAAACTCTGGTCGAGTCAAACCAATGACTTAAAAATTGATACACGTCGCTTTTTAGCCTGGCGCTCGGCATTATTAGGATATGGCAAGGAGCAGTGGAATGAGGAAGACCAATCGTCCGCGATTGAAATTTTCCCTGCTTAATCAACTAACCTATCACCCCCCAAAAATAAAAATAAATGGGGTACAGATTTTACAATAAGATATT
Organism: Branchipolynoe longqiensis; assembly: GCA_030323885.1. NCBI lineage: Eukaryota > Metazoa > Annelida > Polychaeta > Phyllodocida > Polynoidae > Branchipolynoe > Branchipolynoe longqiensis. Next base: position 70,981,406 of record CM059194.1, on the reverse strand, counting down.
TGATTTTACTTCTTTCTAAATTAGATGAGCACCGTGGTCTACCGTGCTGTTTATGGTGGTCATTTGGACCATATGTACAAATACAAAGGCTCAGATATACACACCGTTACTTTCGGATTACCCAGGTGATTGCAAGTTTTACTACATTGTATTTGCTACTTACAGAGTGTAGTATATATTTCCCGAGTTGACGGACTGTTGCAGGAAAATCCACGTGCCAAGAACTTGATACTCATGTTCTGAAAGTTGAGTATTTACACAAATGCAACATCTCGGACGACCATTTTGAATTATTACTGACAGTTCAATTCATAACATCCACAATGCTTTTAGTATCTAACGGGATTTGTATGCAGTTACTATTATAACTGATTTTGAATTTACCATAAAATATGTTTTAGTTAATTTAATCTTAAATCAATAAATTGTAGTGATCAGTGCTCTGGCGCTGACAAAGGACATCATTTAATGAATAAAATGTATTTAGATTAGATTAAATTAGAGTATTTGACTTGTGTGTGTTCATGCCAAGTCAGAGGCTCTACCATCAGGCCCACTACACGTGGTGAGGATGCTCTGTTCAGTTTTGTCAAGTGCAGCAATGAATTTGACATTTAGTGTATAACAAATTTAAAATTAAAAAAAAAAATATATATATATATCAGTAAACTATTCTATACTAACACAGGCTACATGCGCTAGGCTATTCTTAGCATAGTGATATATGGATATATATTTAATTTGTATACGTATTACTATTAGCTATGTTAACCTCTAAGTTGCTCTCATATCATGTCTATGTACTGTGGGAGGTTAAAAATCCTTTGGTTCGGTAAATGTGTAGGCTTGGGCTTTCTATTGACCAACTGTTTAATGGTGAAAACAAAGACTTCAGACTTATACATGATAGGCAGTATCAATCTTTAAAAAAATATATATTAAAAAAGTATAAATACCGAAGCCCTTTTATTTTTAATTTCTGTGCGCGTTTTCCCTAGTCACATCCCTTAGCTTCCCTTAGCTAACAACGAGCAGTGCGCACCCAGAGCTGATCGTCAGTGTCGCTGAGCGCGTGCTGAAGGCTGGCCCTGATGCTGCTCCACATTTCACAGTTCTGCACATCCAAGGTGGGGATCTGTGCGAGGCTGTGCAGACCCTCCCGACGCACCTCGAGCGGCTGCTCCTTGCTCAGAGCCTGGGCCAGCTGCGCGAACTGCTCATTCGTCATGAACATGAACGAGCTCTGCCCGCCAAGCACAAAGGGAGGCACAGGTTAAGGCTTCCCGTTTTGATATTGTCCGTTTAACAGACACTACTAGTATAGCACGCTAGTATGAACAAGTGAGTCAATTATTTAGTGTGATCTGGATAAAACGCAACGCTAAATTGCAACACAAATATGCACAATAATCTACAAAATATGAACAAAATAAAATACATATATGCCAAGAAAATCAAAAAGAACTAACATAGGCTACGAACCATACCAACCATCTATCTGCTACTGAAATGCAGGCAATCAAATTACTTATCAGCAGCTACTGGGTGGTAAGATAACACCAACACTACAACTGGCCAGCATTGAAAACAAGCCTGGGTACCCAGGCTTATATGCTATGGACAGTATAAATACAGCCTCAAAAAAAAAAATATATAAAAATAATATATATATAATAATATATTAATGATTAGATTAACGACAGTGTACACTAACATTAATTAAAGAAATCAAATAGTAATACTAAAGATAGTGAGTCAAATATCCCGAAAGCGATGAATAAATCAATCAATATATTAGTTTGCTGCTGTAGCTTTTAATCATTTTTGTGTGTGGTGCCTGACTGCTACTATGCCTTCGCCATTGGGTGGTTATTAAATACAGAAAATCATCTTGTATTTCAAAAGTGATACCATGAATTATAAACATTTGAATGTGAAGCTACTCAGCTTGCTTCTCATTATATTTGATTGGAAAAAAAATCCCAAAACACTACACCCCACAAACAATTATTATAATTAAAATATGTAAATGCACCGAATCCCCTAAGTGAATATGTAAGGCAGGTCAAGTTAAACCCCTCTATGCCGCCTAGATACGATAGATTTACTTGGTGACAGCAGCACGGGCTGACCTGGTTGATTGTGTGTTGGGGTTTTACATGCCGGCAACATCTAAGGTCGTGTGAGGATGGCTGACCTGGTTGAGGGAGCTGTCCCCGAGTGACGACTCTCCGTCACTAAACAGGATGACGGCGTGTGACTTGTGGCGCGGCGTGTCGCGCCTCGAGGTCTGCGAGCCATCCCCCAGGAACTCCTCCTCGAAGTGCTCCAGCAGGTAGTCAGCAGCCTCATCCACGTTATTCTTCAACGTGTGCCTCAGGTCACGGTACCTGCAGCGAACAGACTCAGTCGGAACACCTGACAGCACCCTGCTACTTTCAGCTCGGCACTTCTATACGAGTGTTTGTTTGTTGTTGTTTTACATCCTAGTAACATCTAAGGTCATATCAGGACGGGTACCGACTTGTGACAGTGCGCACTCATGGCGACTTTATAGTGCTGCCCCACTGGGAGACAGGGCCACCAGCACCATGACCTGATATAGTCACATTATCCTGACACTGAGCCAACCAGTATCAATTTTTAAGTCATTGGTTTGACTCAACCAGGGTTCGAAATCACGACACCGTGATCTACCGACACGTCTATATGAGTGTAGGCATGTGGTTCGACTTGGCGGATTGAGTGATTTCCAAACCGGCCAAGGCTGAATGTCGAGGTCCACTTTCAATCACTTCACCCACCAGAAGTGTGTCTACATATATGTAAAAGTCATGTCTCGTCACAGAAGATGTTACTTCATCATTAGATATGCAACTATATGTTAGATACATGATTTTCTGGTGTAGTCGTTAAAAGTTGCATAGTTTGATGGTTTGCAGTTTTAACCTTTAACAAACAAAAAAATACATTAGGTTGAGCATTATAAGCTACCGTACTTTAGTTTGAGGTAACTTTTATTTTAAATTTGGATATATTTGAAGTTCAAAACATACTTCACTGGAGTAAATACATACTTATAGCAGACCTGTTAGAACGATCCGTCAGTCGGGCCAAAGGATATTCCTTTAAGATCAGCTAATTCCCGTTTTAATGTGATCAAGCAAACCTCTTCTTTAAAAAAATAAATCAATGCTAGTTGGATGTCCCTGCGTAGAGTTTCAATGTGTGTACAGTGCAACGTAGGCGGTGACATTGTGACAAGATAAAATACAAGAACACATTAAATACGTGCGCGCAGATAATCTGGCCGAATGAGTTGAGCGCCCGCCTCCCATTTTTGTACGTCGTGGATTCGAAACCTGGCCGAGTCAAACCAATGATAAAAATTGATACTTGTCACTACCTAGTCTGGCACTCAGCATTACCAAGCTAGGAAAAGGATGTTTGTTTGTTTGTTTGTTGTTGTTTTACGTCCTAGGATCAGTGGACGGAGGAAGACTAAGTATCCGCGATTGGAATTTTGCCTGCTTAATCAACGTATCTAGAACAAACAACAAACAACAGAAACTCACTGTTCCGAGTTGATGATGGTTTCCGTGATCCTGTTGACCAGCGTCTCCTGCCCAAAGATCGCCTCCTGTCCGGCCGCTGCGAACAGCTCAATTTCATTCTCAATCAACATCCCCAACTGAGCCTCGATTTTTGCACGTAGTCGCTTCACAAACTCGTACCTGGGAGACCAAATGATCCAACAATTACATCAGTAAATTAACTTAGATCTAAGTGATAACTTCTTAAACTATGAGATAGATTTAGGCACTCAAAATTTATTATTGTTTTGACAATAATGACATCAGAAAACAGAGTGCTTGCGCAGTCGTTGGAATGTCGTTATGTTCAGGAACTTGCATATTGTTCGTGCAACTTGCATATATTAACATTCTGAAAAGAACAAATTAAGAATACGGACAAGATTTTAAGAGAAATGTTCCCAATGTCCGGAAATTAAGCACAATACTTCCCAGGGAAATAATTGGGTTTCATTACTAAGAAAATTAACCCAGGTTAACTATTACTAAGATTATTCAATTAGTACATTATTTAAATTAACCAAATTTATCTATGCCCTGGACCTATAGCTATCAAAGTAATTAGTACATCGCATGCGTAAGAAATATTTATTAGTCTTACCTATGAAAGTCCGAGTCGGATTCCTCCATGAAGATAATGTTTTCTTCGGCCAACTCAACCGAGGCGACCTCCCGGAGGTAAGGTCGAAAACTGATCATAAGCTGCTTGAGACATGACACCAGTTCGTCCCCCTCCAGGTGGTCTCTTGGAGTTTCCATAATGGTGAGGGTTCGGCGTGCTTTCGTACCCGTAGAAGCTACGGTCAGACAAAAATGCTAAGTTTAGATACATCATAGCCTGACTCAGCATTGACTGATTCAGATCATAAAGCAGAACATACAATATAATAATATATATAAATCATTCAGACAAAAAATAACAAATTCCATTCCACAGTTTAATTTTATGCTTGATTATGTTACTTATATATTGCTATCATGTTAGAATTAATTGAATCTTGTCTAATTGCAGGAACAGAGCTTTCTGATGACAGGGTAAGAGACACTGAGATGGTGACGGAGACTTTAGCATTCAACTTGACACTGCACTTTTATTATAATAATACCAATTGAAATAATATTGTAATACATCGCAACATGATCGTCACACAAAAGAATGACAAATAAAATAAAAATAAATACTGATGTTAGATTGGAGATCATGACTATCTGAAATCCATAAAACAGAACATGAAATTGAATATAACATATAAAAGTTAATAAGATATAAGTAAAGTCAATAAATATGCATATAAATCACAATAATACTATTAGGTATCCCAAGTGCCTTGCCAATCCACCAATAATCTGTGTGTGGAGCCTTATAATTCATCATCTTCAATCTGTTGGTGTGTTCTAAGTTGTTCACCAATTGAAATAAAATCTAAAGCAAAATAAAGCTTCATATTTCTTCTTTCTAATAGTACCATCCACATTAGGATATGACTTTGATCAGCTACAGAAAACCAATGCTTTGTCAAGTCCATTTATGTAGAAAATCACCTTTTGTTTCAACTGACTTATGCATGAAATTTTACACTGCTTCTTCAAACCTCTGGCGCCCATTCACCAGAGCTAGCATCATCATGCCAATGATATCATCCTGTTGCCAATACTACAGGCCATATAGTCATATTTTGTCCTTGAATAAATTCTTTGTCCATCTATTTAAAACTTTAATTTAAAATGTTCAATTAACTACCATTTCTGAACCGAATAATGGATAACTTAGGTTTTTACATGAAGATCTTTTTTTTTCATAAAAAAAAGAAGTTAATCATGATTCTTAGCAATGCACGGTGTGAAGGCGCAAATTTGAGACAAAATAAATGTTGGCTCTACTTAATAATTGAATGCTAAAGTTGTTATGCAATGTGCCAGGTGTTATGCAATGTACCATAAACACACTGCCCACACACACACAGGGTTTGAAAACATTTCTTTAAACATTCACATCTATCAAATTGCATTGTATATAATGTAAAGAGAAAGAGCATATTGAAGGTAGTACAGTGTGAAAATTTCATGCAAGTATCTTGTACGGGTGCTTTTCTGTACCATTTTAAGCCTGCTCAAAGTTGGGCATTTCCTTTTACCGGATTTTATCACTTGTCAAATTGAGCTCTGGACCATTTTAAACCTATTTTTTTAAGCTTTTCCCAAGCATATGTAGTCCTGAAAAAAAATAGCAGTGACAAGACTCATCAGTAGGTTAGGGATAAATCAGAATAATTTAATATGGGTGACAATTTTTTCCACATCCAAGCCCCCAAAAGTGGTCCATAGCGAAATTTGGAAATTGGTGAAATTAAGGAAATTGTTATTTCGCGCATTTTTGCAGATGTATATCTTGAAATGTAACCACATCAGACCCCTGGATCTTTTTATTCTCATTGTATAGGCCATGGATTTGAAGGAAAAAAACACAGAAAGTCTGATAGGGTGGTTACTTTTAATTTTTGGGGCCATCAAAAATGCTATCTTTTTAGTTTTGGGTGGGACCAATTAAGTAACAACCTTAAAAAGTCCATATCTTTTTTAATATTAGAGCAATTTTCACAAATGAGGTGTCATTTTATTTCAAATTAAATATACTAACAGGTGAAATCCATTAAATCAAACTACAAACTATTTTTTTAAATCACTTGGGATACCTAATACTATTAATGAATCTAATCAGTGATCAATTTAGGCTTTGCTTTATTCTGTCACTTTTTAGTTCTAAATAACGGATTTGACATGAAAATAACGGAATTCCGCTCCAACTTATGAATTGCGTTTCAAACTTGACAATCCGCGATTTCCGTCCGTTTTCCGCAATCGCGGAAAATCATTGTCACTATATATATATCTATATATATATATATTAGTTAGACAAATCTTACCTGGGTATAGATGATGGATAACTGTTGTTTTCCCGAGGTATAAGCCTTGGATAGACGTGGGTGAGGGAGAAGGAAGCACATCCGGCTCCAGCAATCTTTACCTACTTATTCAGGATAAAATATGATCTATAATAATAATAATGGAACTGTAATGTTTTCTTGGTACAAGCAAATGTAATAGACGTGGTAGGGCGTGGTGGGTGGGCCCTCACCCACGTCTATCCGAGGCTTATACCTCGGGAAAACAACAGTTATCCATCATCTATACGCAGGTAAGATTCGTCTAACTAATCTATTTTACCTCGGTATAAAGCCTCAGGCTAGCCACAGGCTAGGGAGAACTTTACGTAATATCATTTTTATCCTGTGTATTGTATTCTTTATTACATTTGTTACCTCTTTAAACATTTTTTAAAAACATTTCATGTTATGTTTAGACAGTATTAATGAGATTGATATATTTCGTTTCTCACCTATGTACTTTAGTCTTTGAGTAATCGTCTGGCGATTCCGCTTGACTTTTCTAGTCGTTTGTTGTAATGTTTTGCAAACGATCTAGCGGTCTTCCAGCCTGCATGTGGTAGGATTCGTTTTACGGAAATCCCTAGCAATCGCGCTTTTGAGACCATGGCGCCTCGCGTTGAATGAGACGCATATCGTTCCATATTGACTCCTGCCAATTTTAAAACTGTAATTGTCCATCGTGCGAGAGTATCTCGCGAAATGCCCTTGTGTGGCTTAATAAAGCTCACCAAAAGCTGTCTTGAATTTCTTAATTCACTGGTCTTGGATATATACACCCGTATGGCTGAAACTACACATAGTTTTGGATCCTCTGTGAAACCTGTTACGTTCACTGTAGACAGAGGGTCTCCTGTGTGGTTAGATTTCAATAACTGTGTTAAATCAAACGTAGCTTCTTTTCTATATATCTCCAGGCCATCTAGTGATAAAGCGACTATAGTCTGTCCTATTTGGCCTGTCACTAATAAAAGTAGCATGGCTACTTTGAAACCTAACTTTTTAACATCTAAATGTCTGTTATGCGGCCATTGTTTGAAAAGTTTAAATATGACCGATACATCCCAAAACTGATTATATTTAGGTTTGGGGGGGGGGGGGGGTTACGTTCATAGATTGACCTTAGGATCCAGTGGAAAACTTGATGTTTTCCCACTGTTTGGCCATCTATTCGAGGCAGAATAATGGACAATGCACATCTGGCTGCATTAATAGCCCCAAATCCTTGGCCTTCATCTTCTAACATGCGTAAGAACCTTGCTACCTGAGATATAGAGGGATTCATAGGTTTAACCTTCTTTATCAGGCAATGAACCCCCCCACTTCTTTAAGTAAGGTGTGCACATTTTTACTGTGCCTTTCCTCCACGCATGTGATACTAGTCTTTGTTGAGTAATTTTATCCAGGCCAAATTGTTGTAAATATTTATTTTAAAAGGGAATGCTAGCAGCAGGCGTGTCAATGGGCCTTGATGTGTTAGATTTCCTGGGGATCTTCGGAATCGTAGGCAGTCTTTGGCTGTCGACACTATGGCTGGTAGCCATGGTTGTGTGTCCCATTCGGGGACGATCAGAATTGCGTGAGTTTTGTCCATTCTGATTTTCCTGGCCACTCGGCTGATAATGCTGAATGGGGGGAAAATGTAATAAAAATCATTTTCCCAAATAAGAGAGAAAGCATCTACCTGCCAAGCATTTGGTTCTGGGTGCCACAAAACATCTTTTTGTAATTTACAATTATTTCTGGAGGCCAATAAGTCGATATGTGGTCGACCCCATTTTTGACATATGTTTTTAAAAATATTTGTGTTTAGGGACCATTCCAAATGATCATGGAAATGTCTACTCTTTTTGTCAGCTAGGGTATTTTGAACCCCTGGAATATGTGCCACTGTTAGCCAGACTTGGTTTTGTTGCGCCCAGTCCCAAATCTTTTTCGCTATGTTATTGCATGGTTTTGACTTTGTACCCCCCATGTTCCGTACGTAAGCCATAGCCGTCGTATTGTCCGTTAGAATTCGAACATGATCTCATGGACCTCTGATTAAGCTCGCTAATCCTAAATAAATGGCTCTTAATTCCAGGACATTAATATGATCAGAAATTTCATTTTGTAACCATCTCCCTCCTGTCGCTACATCGTTTCGATGCGCTCCCCAACCTTCTAGTGAAGCGTCGGTCATGACGACCGTGTTGGGTTCTCCCATTCTAATGGGATTGGGAGAGTTATGAACATGTTCAAACCACCAGGTGATATCCTGTAGTCCTTCATTGGAAATGAACATTTTCCGTTCGAAGTTCCCTTTAGTGCGAGCTAAAGCCAAATTCTTATCTATTTCTAGCGATTTAATGTGGGCCCTACCATATAGAATAGCAGGGGCATACGCTATCATTATACCGATCAGGACGGCAACCTGCCTTATCTTTGGCGTAGTTAGCTCGACCAAGCGGGTCGCTGTATCTGGAAACTTCTGGAGTTCCTGTTTCATAAGCGAGACCGTCATTCTTTTCGTATTAACGATAAACGCCAAACATTTAAGCTCGGTTGTCGGTTTAAAAACTGACTTGTCTTTATGAATATAGAAGCCTAAAGTCATAAGCAGTTGGCATAGATTGTTGACTGAGTTTTGACACCCTTGAAATGACTGTGCCATAATAAACGAGTCATCAATGTACGGGAACATAGTATGTCCTTTCCTAGCCATTACTGAGAAAACTGGCTTTAATAGCTTAGTAAACAAAGGAGGGGCGCAAGCCAAACCATTAGGCATACAGGTAAATTGGAAAAGTCGGTTATTCCAAATAAATCTCAAGAACTTTCTGTCTTCTGTACATATAGGAACCGTATAGTAAGCGTCTCGTAGATCGATACTGGCCAGGCTTCTGGTGTAACCAAATCCCTGGCAGTCTCTAGTGAAAACATTTTTAAAATGTTGATATTCAATCATTTCGTTTAATTTAGTTAAATCTAGGATCATCCTAATCTCTCCATTGGGCTTGGGCCTGGAATTTTTTTTAGAAATAAATTCACTGGGTGTGTGGTTAACCTGTTCTATAATACCTTTTGTTTCGAAGAGAGACACCTGGTTTGTTAACGCTTCCTTTTCTAACTCATTAAACTTATATGGGAAAGGAATTCGTTTCTGCTTTGGAATCTTAGTAAACGGAATCTGTACTCCACTCTGTCCAAAATATCCCTATCATTTGTTATCTTACACCATTCATGGAAATGTGTAGTAATGTTCCGAGCATTAAAATTCCTTACATCTGTCTGTGTTTCCTCCGTCACCATGTCTGCCGCCACAGGCGCCGGAGTCTGCGTGGCAGTTTCTATTTGTTCCCTGGTCGTGGGAACGGCTGTTTGGGTGTGTACTCCCGTCTGAACGGGCGGTTCCCGTCGTTCCACCCAAATGACTGTCGGTCTCCTCTTCCCCTTCCCCTTGGTTGGAAGCCGTAGGAGGGGCCGGACCTTCCCGCTCTTGCTCCCCGGCGGTTGCGAAAATCCACCAGGGGCTTGCGAAACCTGGAGGTATTATCCGGTTTCTGTCTCGCCTCCATGTTCTTTCCACTTTTTGCCTCTGCCTCTACCTCTTTAAAGAGGTAAGGGAGTTGCCCTCCGAACATTTTAGTCTTGTCGAGTGGCTTCCCTTTAACTGGCTTGGGTGCGAGGAACAATGTGTACTCCTTTCCATCGTTGTCAGTGATCTTTGATCTAGCCACTTCCTTTCCAGCGTAACTGTTTTAAAGACGTTTTCGTATCGTCGGTAGGTCAAGAAGTTGCTAGCTGCGGTAAGCAGCGCAATGTTCTTGTCCATTGATCGAGCTAGCGAGGATATTTTGTTCTCGGTTTGCATCCTATTAGCTATGGGTGCCACTGACGTCAGAGCCCCTAACACTGCCTTATGGATGGTGAATGTACAGTTTCAAATTTCCGTCTGTCGTCGCTCAGATGGACTCCATCTCCTTGACCACCGTATCCGGAATCCCTTTGATTCCCGAAATCTGCTCGGTCAGTTTTGTGATTACTTCTGCCGGCTTAAAGGTGTTAAAATGGCCTTTAATAGTCTCTCGCATCATAGTTGTCGTGCGTACCTTCGTTGCCTTTTGTTTTACGCACTTTTTGCGCCCAATCTTGGCGTAAACTCCTGCTCTTTCCGTGTCGGAGTCCGACTCGGTGGAAGACGAGTAGGAAGAAGAGTCTGACGAAGAATTTTTCTTCTTCTTTTTGCTCTTCTTGTTCTTTTTAACACGCTTGGCTTTGCCTGCCTTGGTACACTTGTCACCAGACGAGATGACCGGTTTCCTACATTTCTTCGGTTTAGGAGCCTTCGGACCGATTATTTCGTCCACCGAGTCTGTGTCTTCCGCATCGGAATAATTCTCCCAATCCGAATCGAGCATGGGGAGGGACGGGCCTTTAGCCGAGGGTGCGTTCGGCTGGATCTGTTGTAGCTTCAACTCCATTATCTGACTTATCCGGGCGTCCAGGTCTAACGGATATGTGGCCACGTCGTCACTCTCCCGGTCAGACGGTATGTCTGCCCCGGGCTGCGGGGACGGCGGTGCCGTCAACCCGGGCAACGAGTCGTAGCCCATGGGCGCGTGCCCCTCCGCAGCTGCCGGCGGGGGATTGTTTTGCCTCGTAGCCATCGGTAGTCTGTAACCAACAATAAATTGTTACTATAAACCGGGATCAACTCAACGTGAACACAGGATACAGTGACGCCAGGTTTAACCCGGGTTGAGGATCTATGTGGTATTGAGTAACGTATTTACACCGTTCTCAGTACAGGCGTGGTAAGCTAAGTGTATTGTCGTAGGTGTCTGGTATCGAAACCAACCATACGAGGGGGTAGGCCTTCGGACCTCCCACACTCTCTGTTCCGTACATTTCTCCCTCCCGCGATTTCTGTGCCAGGAAATTGGAGAAAATGCTACGAAACTCGGAGGTATGCCTCAAAAAAGGTTGGGGAGGCTATAAAAGAAACCCAGGATCATCCCCAACGAGACCCTCTATTAGGGTCCGAGGGAATCTCCGCAGGAGATCCGACTAATGCCAACATCTCTACCCGTATGTAAACAGGTGTTGATAGAACAAGGTTTCGGTTCGTAACACAAAGCAATGCATTGTTCTATCCGTGTTTTATAAAAACAGCAATCTTATCCTAAACGACCTCAGAAAGTTCTGAACTTTCATATTTAGATGCTATAATGCATCATGAACAAGCTAAACCAAAGTTTTGATTAATACTTACAGTTATTTAGCTTGTTGTAGACAAATTTTGCCGGAGCAACTCAACGAACGTCCTCCCATCGTGAGTTGTTTATGCTAATTGCTGGACCTGGATATGCTTCCTTCTCCCTAGCCTGCGGCTAGACTGAGGCTTTATACCGAGGTAAAATATATATAGATTAGTTAGACGAATCTTACCTGGGTATAGATGATGGATAACTGTTGTTTTACCAAGGTATAAGCCTCGGATAGACGTGGGCTAGGGAGAGGGAAGCACATCCGGTCCAGCAATCTTTACCTACTTATTCAGGATAAATGATCTAATAAATAATCTAAATAATAATAATAATGACAATGGTATTAAAAACTGTGAAGTTTACTTGGTATAAGCAAATGAATAGACGTGGCAGGGTGTGGTGGGCGGGCCCTAGCCCACGTCTATCCGAGGCTTATACCTCGGTAAAACAACAGTTATCCATCATCTATACCCAGGTAAGATTCGTCTAACTAATCTATTTTACCTCAGTATACAGCCTCAGGCTAGCCTCAGGCTAGGGAGAGGTTTACGTAAAATCATTTATCCTGTATCTCATGTTAAGTATTAATAATAATTTAACATACATTTATCATCAATCGACAAGATAATTGGTGAAAACAAAGTGTATTCTCACCTCTTGCAGATCTAGTCTTTCAGTAGCTGTCGGGCCAGTGTGCTCGACTTTTCTAATCGTTTGTTATAGTGTGTTGCAAACGATCGTTCTGTTTTCCATCCTGCGTGAGCTAGGATCCGTTTGACGGAAATGCCCAGCAGTCGCGCTTTAGAAACCATAGCACCTCGTGTTGAGTATGAGGCACATTTGTCCGTATCTATGCCTGCCAGTTTCAGCATCGTAATTGTCCACCTAGCGAGTGTATCTCGTGAAATGCCCTTGTGTGGCTTAATAAAGCTTACTAATAATTGTCTTGAAGTTCTCAAGCCCTTGGTCTCAAGATCCGATGAATAACATGGTGTTTCCCTATAGTTTCATTATGTATCCTTGGAAGGATGACGGACAAAGCACAGCGAGCAGCATTAATTGATCCAAACCCCAACCCATCATCTTCTAACATGCGTAGAAATCTGCCGACCTGGGAAATGGTGGGCTTCATGGGTTTGACCTTCTTGATTAGGCAATAAACGCCCCACTTTTTCAAATATGTAGTATACATTTTAACCATGCCTTTACGCCACGCATGGGAAATTATTCTCTGCTGTGTAATTTTGTCTAAGCCAAATTGTTCCAAATATTTATTTAAAAAAGGAATGCCAGCAACGGTGTCGTGGACACGTCCCCTCGTTGTTTTAGGGGCCCTTGGTGTGTCAGATTCCCTGGTGATCTTCGGAATCGGAGGCAATCGATGGCGGTCGCCACTATGCCCGGTAGCCAAGGCTGTGTGTCCCAGTCGGGAACGATTAATATTGCGTGTGCTTTCTCCATCTTTAGCTTTCGGGTTACTCGGCTGATCATGCTGAATGGAGGGAAAATATAGTCAAACTTATTCCCCCAAGTCAAAGAAAATGCATCTATTTGCCAGGCATCTGGCTCTGGATGCCATGACACATACTTGTCTATCTTAAAATTATTACGTGAAGCAAATAAATCCACTTCAGGTTGGCCCCATTTACGACACACTGTGTTAAATATTCGCGGACTGAGGGACCATTCTAAATGGTCATGGAAATTCCTGCTTTTATGATCAGCTAATGTATTTTGTGTGCCCGGGATGTATGCCACCGTTAACCATACTTTATTTAGTTGGGCCCAATCCCAAATTTGTCTTGCTATTTCATTGCATGGTTTGGACTTTGTCCCACCCATATTCCTAACATACGCCATTGCGGTCGTATTGTCCGTTAAAATACGAACGTGTTTACGTGGTACCTTAATAAGGCTAGCAAGGCCTAAGTAAATGGCCCGTAGTTCTAAGACATTAATATGGTCTGAGCTTTCATCTTGCAACCATCGTCCCCCTGTTGCCACTGTATTGCAATGTGCTCCCCAGCCTTCTAGCGAAGCATCAGTAGTAACTACTGTGTTGGGTTCATTCATCCTTATGGGGTTAGGAGAATTTTGAATATTATTAAACCACCAGTTAATATCATTCATTCCATCTTCCGAAATAAACATTTTCCTTTCGAAGTTGCCTTTAGTGCGAGCTAAGCCTAAATTCTTATCTATTTCCAAAGACTTTATGTGTGCTTTGCCATATAGAATAGCCGGGGCATATGCTATCAGTATGCCAACTAGCACGGCGACCTGTCTTATCTTTGGCTGTATCATGAAACTTTATAAGTTTGTTATCAAGAAGTGAAACAGTCATTAAACGTGTGTTAATAATAAAACCCAAACATTTAAGCTCGGTAGTCGGGACAAAAACCGACTTCTTATGATTTAAATAAAATCCTAGCTTTGTCAAAAGGGAACATAGGTCATCAACAGCTTGTTGACAGTCATTAAACGATTGTGAAACAATGAAAGAATCATCAATATAAGGGAACATAGTATGACCCTTCTTAGCCATGGCCGAAAAAATTGGCTTGAGTAGTTTTGTAAAAAGACGTGGAGCACACGCTAAACCATTTGGCATACACGTAAATTGGAAAAGTGTATCATTCCAAATAAATCTTAAGAATTTCCGGTGTTCTTTAAAAATCGGAACTGTATAATAAGCGTCTTGTAAGTCTACACTGGCCATCCATGCGTCAGGTGTAACTAAGTCCCTGGCGGTGTCAAGGGAAAACATCTTAAAATGTTGATATTCTACAAGATCATTTAACTTAGTTAAATCTAAAATCATGCGAATATCTCCATTAGGCTTAGGCCTGGAAAAAATATTAGAAATAAATTCTCCTGGAGTGTGAAGCACCTCCTCAATAATGCCTTTTGACTGAAAAAGGGCAACTTGTTCAGATAACGCTTGTTTTTCTACATGATTAAATTTATACGGGAAAGGTACCCGTTGTTGCACTGGGATTTCAATAAAGGGAATCTTAACACCAGTTACTATGTCTAAAATGTTTACATCACTAGTAATTTCGCACCAAGTAGATAAACAGCTAAATATGTTTCCTGCACAAAAGTTTCTTACATCAGTTTGCGTAGATTCCACCACCATGTCTGTTAACCCCGTTGTTTGAGTAGCTGTATTTACTTGCTGCCTGGGCACGGGAAGGGTTGTTTCGGGGCAAACTCCTTCCGGAACGGGCGGTTGCCGTCGTTCCAGCCTTGCCTGTCGCCCTGACCTCTGCCTCGTGGCACATAGCCATAGGAGGGGCCGGACCTGCCAGCTCTGGCTCCTCGTCGGGGACGAAAATCCCCTCGTGGTCGACGATAACGGGAGGTGTCTGCTTTCCTGGCTGGTTCCAGGTTCTGCCCACTTTTCGATTCAGCCTCGACTTCTTTGAAGAGGTAAGGAAGTTGTCCACCAAACATCTTACCCTTATCTAAGGGTTTCCCTTTTATGGGCTTGGGGGGCAGGAAGAGTGTGTACTCTTTGCCATCGTTGTCGATGACTCTTTTGGATCTGGCCACTTCCTTTCCAGGCTGGGTGGTTACTGCCTTGAAGACATTTTCATATCTCCTGTAACTCAGGAAATTACTGGCAGCTGTGAGTAAGGCCATGCCCTTATCCATGCCTCTGGCCAGAGACGAGAATTTGTTCTCGGTCTGCATACGGTTAGCGACTGGGACGACCGTTCCTAAGACACCTAACACTGCCTTATGGACTGTGAACAGCGCAGCTTCAAATCTTTTCTTCTCCTCATTTAGGTGAATACCAGCGTCCATCTCTTTTACCACACTGTCCAGGATGCCTTTAATGCCGGAAATTTGTTCCGTAATCTTATTTGTCACTTCTGCTGGCTTGAATGTATTGAAGTGACCCTTAATGGTCTCACGCATCATGGTAGTGGTCTTGACTTTCTTGGCCTTTTGGAGCGGACACCGCTTACGGACCTTGCCGCCAATCTTGGCATAAATGCCAGCCCTTTCAGTGTCAGAGTCCGACTCAGTCGAAGATGAGTCGGACGAAGAATCTGAAGACGAGTCTTTCTTCTTCTTCTTACTTTTCTTCTTAGGTTTCTTGACCTTCTTGCCCTTAGTGGCTTTGGTGAATTCATCACCTGACGAGCTCACTGGGCGCTTGCGCTTCCTAGTCTTAGGGCGCGGGGCCTCAATTGCCGAGTCTGTCTCTTCAAAATCGGAGACATCTTGCCAATCGGAATCAACCGGCGGGAATTGATGGATTGAGTCTTTACCGTGGAGTTCTTTCATCTTTTGCTCCACCAACCTATTGACCTGCTGTGTGAGGTCCCCCGGGTAAACGATTCCATCATCACTCTCTCTGTCTGAGAGTACATCGGCCCCCGGCTGTGGTGACGGGGGAGCTGTCCGATCAGGTGACGTATCGTAGCCGGTAGGCACGCGTCCCTCCGCAGCAGCGGGCGGCCGTTTGTTTCGCTTTGTAGCCATCGGTAGTCTGTAACCAAAAAAGGAAACTTAATAACCGGAATCAACTCAACTGAACACCGAAGTGACGCCAGGTATACCTGGGTTGAGGATCTATGTGGTAATGAGTAACGTATTTACACCGTTCTCAATACAGGCGTGGTAAGCTAAGTTGTTTTTTTCGTAGGTTTTTAGGTATCGATTCCAACCATACGTGGGGTAGGCTTCTAGAACCTCCCATCTCTCTGTCCCGCACACTTCTCCCACCCGCGGCTTCTGCGCCAGCAAGTGAGAGAAAATGCTACGAAACTCGGAGAAACGCCTCATTTAAAAGGGGAATCTATAAAAGAAACCCAGGATCATCCCCAGCAACACCCTCTATTAGGGTCCGAAGGAATCTCCACAGGAGATGTGACCGTGTCAACATCTCTACCCGTATCAAAGCGAGTTGATAGAACCATGGAAACAATACACAAAGGAATCCTTTGTTCTATCCGATTCAACATTTAAAATGCTAATCTTGTCCAAAATGGACGTACGAAAGTTCTGAACTTTCCAATCTATATGCTATATTGCATCATACACAAGCTAAACCAAAATAATCGCGATTACTTACAGTTATTAGCTTGTTGTAGATAAATCCAACTGGAGCAACTCACGAGCGTCCTCCGGGCGTGAGTTATTTATGCTAATTGCTGGACCGGATGTGCTTCCCTCTCCCTAGCCTGAGGCTAGCCTGAGGCTGTATACTGAGGTAAAATATATATATATATATATATATAATAGATGGCTCTAAATTTCTAATATAATACACAGTTAGATTCCTGAGGTGATCACCTTTGATTTAATATGCTACTTGGTAGGGTTGTGTTGACATATGGCAATGGATGACTTAAATAAGAAAAAAATCCAAAATGTCAAGCCTGTCACAATTATGAATTTTCTCAAGCTTTTAATGCAAATACAACTATGGTCTGATCTTGGTTCCTTTAAAGCATGTTATGTATTCATTTCTTATAAACTTTTAATACCGACCAACCATGGGGGGAGGCTAATGACTAACACGTGTAAAACTGTAAACAATACCCATAGTCATAGAGAGGGAAAATGAATTCACCAGAATTCAGAAACCGGAAACAGCTGTTTCTGCGGAACTACTGAAACTGACCAGGGCCGCGTTCAGGGTGCGTCTTGGAGGCACCACGGAGACGTCTCCGCGATGCTTTTTGGCCTATTTGCGTTCACGATGCGTCAGAGATGCCTCCCTTTTCAGATAGGAGACAAAAAGCGCCTCGAAAATGGCCCCTGTATTCAGTGGTTTCAGCCAATCACAGCGCAGCTTTTCCAATGCAAATGACCACCGCCTATGGGGGCGGCCATTTTTGAGACAACAAACTGCTTTTGCCGTTCAGACTAGTGTGACATCAGGGCCATCTCCGAGACGGACCCTGAAAGTGGCCCAGCTTTTTCTGTGGAACTGCTGAAACTGGTTCTGTGCAAATCTGTGCTTATATATTGCGTCTGCTGGTAAACAGCGTGAAACAAACAGCAATTTGGAATTTAAAGTAACATTGGACGTATTCGACTGGGCCTTTCTAGACACGTATAACAATATTTCTTTACAAATTCCTATTCGACTGGGACAGGAAGTGGGTTCATATACCGATGATTCGGATGTGTGTATGTGGCTCCATCCGTTCCATCCGTAAAGTTGCGGATAGAAAGGGCCCAGTCGAATGCCCCCTAAATCTTGAGGATGGAAAGGTCCCAGTCGAATGCCTCCATTATCTTTTAAATTAGTATGTTATTAGTTTCTCCTCTTTTTAATTACATAGAGTTCTTTAAGTTCGAAAGTGGATATGGCAACTTTAATTTGTTTAAAAAATGCAAGGCTATGAAAATTACACTACATAATAGGTCAAGATCATAGTTTTCCATTGCTATATTGCTACATCCGAAATATATATATAAATAAATATATAACAAAATAAGCCCTAATTTTGAATCTAAAACAACATAAAGGCCCAAAATCAGAAAGTTTTAAAAGAAAAATGACAAAAACGACCAAGAGACACAAATCTCCTGGTCCCCACTCCCTTCCTAGTTCCCAGGGACCAGTTTATATCAATTCTACGGCAACACCAATTGGGGTCGATCCAAAGCATTGCTTATTCATATTAGGCTATGTTTGTGCAGCATTTGGAAGCCACTTGCTGACTTATAAAACATGAATTTGATGCATTCAGGGTGTTTTGGGGGGAAAAACTACAAATAATTTCAACATTATACAAGACTAGCAGGGACGTAGATAGAAACTTGCAAATCCGTGTGCACGGGTCCTCACACCTCGCTCCATAGGAAAAAATTGACCTCGTGGAGCATTGCAACATGCATACGCCCTCTATGAAACATTGTTTTTCTCATGTTTTACGTATGCATAGTACAAATTTTACTGGTAATTCAAATGTTTAAAATATCAACATTCTGGTAGGTCATTTTCCAGGAAAGATTATGTGACAGTTCAGCTTAGAAAAGAACTCAAAGGTAACCCAACTTTCAGAGCTCAGCCACATTAATCGGTAAATGGACCCCATATAAAATTAATCTAATATATTTGTGAAACATGTTATCTGTGTATGTGCCAGGTGGTTTGTTTCTATGTGGTGCCATTTTAGAGATCTGTATGGACATTTTGGGATATTGT
The DNA here is from genome assembly GCA_030323885.1 of Branchipolynoe longqiensis. Lineage (NCBI taxonomy): Eukaryota > Metazoa > Annelida > Polychaeta > Phyllodocida > Polynoidae > Branchipolynoe > Branchipolynoe longqiensis. The sequence goes on along the minus strand of CM059194.1, from coordinate 70,962,445 downwards.
AGGTTGCCATATTCAAGATATTGGTATGTGGCTTTAAACGGACCAAGTATAGGCTGCTGAGATAGGAACCGTACTCTGACAAATGCTCTCCAAGCACCACCTTGTTTAGTTTTTATGTTTATAGAACCAAATATGTGTAGGGAGAGTAGTGGACCCACTTCACCAAAAGTGGGTCAGTGCTGAGGTCAGGGTGGGGCTGGGACTAACTGGCAGCTGTTGTTTTGAAAATGGATGGGTGAGTGGAGAGAAGGGAGAGTAAAACTGGGGTATTTTCAATTTTCTTCAGAGTAGTTCAATCAGGAAATATATTTGCTTTAATGTAAAATATGTTAGTACAATTACAGTGCATAATTCAATGAGAAACGTTTTTTTGTTGTTGAATGAAAAAAGGTTTTGGACTGTATGGGGTTTGAACCCACACCACCAAACAACTTCGGATTAAACCCTATCCACTTGGCCACAGAGGCCACATATAATTGGCTGTGTCAGTTCAGACTATTTGTATACATATATACGACGTCACATATACAAGATGTATGTATGTATGTATGTATGTATGTATGTATGTATGTATGTATGTATGTATGTATGCATGCATGCATGCATGCATGCATGCATGCATGCAAGCATGCATGTATGTATGTATGTATGTATGTATGTATGTATGTACGTACGTACGTACGTACGTACGTATGTATGTATGTATGTATGTATGTATGTATGTATGTATGTATGTACGTATGTATGTATTTATGTATGTATATTTTGCATGCATCCGTTTGAAAATTGTCAGTTACACTGTATATAAAAGGAAAAAAAATGTGATTGAATGTCAAACAAAGTGAACCATATGGAGTGAGATATGTGCATTTGAAAGTTGTTGACTTTCAGATCTTTTGTATTACTATGTTGCTAGGATGTAAAACAACAACAAAAAACAACAACAAACTAATGCAGCAGCCATTCCATGCTGGCCACATCAGCCGTGCCTGAGCATTAATAGTTCGAGGGGATCCGCCACAAATACACAGGTTTCCGGTTTTAATGCTATGATGGCAGCGGCCGTTTGGGGTGTGCTTATGCGTTATCGTTTGGATGGGATCCATTGCAAATGCACCGGGTTCTGCACTTAATGCTATAATGCCAGCAGCCATATTCTACGATCCAGCCGGACCTGAGCATTATTGGCTTGATGGGATCTGCCGCAAATGCGCAGATTTCCAGGTTTAATGCTATGATGCCAGCGACTGTTCTGGTCATGCAATATCAATTGGACGGGATCCATCGTAAATGCGCCAGGTTCTGGGCTTAACGGAGTGTATGCGCCGGCAGACGACTCGGATCGCAGAACGTGCAGTTCGTCATAGGCGAGTGTAGAAACTGATATTGTGCTACAACCCCAGGTCGTCTTCTGACGCATACGCTGTGGAATGGCGCATTTGTGATGGATCCTATCCAAACGATAACACATAGGCATGACCAGAATGGCTGCTGCCATCATAGCATTAAACCCATAAACCTGCGCAATTGCGGCGGATCCCGTCAAACCATTAATGCTCAGGCCCGGCTGAATCATAGAATGTGCAGTTCATCATAAGTGAGTGTAGAAACTGATATGGTTCTACTACCCCGGGCATATACATATATTAGTATTTGCAGATCAATATATATATATTTTTGGGGGGCATTTATATATATATATATATATAGTATAGTTATACGAATCTTACCTGGGTACAGATGATGGATAACTGTTGTTTTCCCGAGGTACAAGCCTCGGATAGTCGTGGGCTAGGGAGAAGGAAGCACATCCGGGTCCTGCAATTTTTACATACTTATTTTGGATAAAAGATTATCTGAAATTCTATGGATACTAATATGTTTTCGTTTTGGTACAAGCGAACGTTATAGTCATGGCAGGGTTGGGTGGGCAGGCCCTAGCCCACGACTATCCGAGGCTTTTACCCTTGATGTTGTAGATTTCCCTTGGCCCTTGGAAAACTGAGTGTCTTTCGCTCCCAATGCCATTGCCACTAGCCAAGGTTGTGCGCCCCACTCGGGTACTATTAGTACCGCCTGCGAATGATCCAGCTTGATCTTCCTGACCACTCTGCTGATGATGCTGAATGGTGGGAATACGTAATAAAATTAGTTATTCCAAATAAGAGAAAACGCATAAACTCGCCAGGCCTCTGGCTCCGGATGCCAGGATACATATTTTTGTAACTTTCTGTTGTTTCGTGATGCAAACAAATCAATTTCTGGCTTTCCCCATTTCTGACAAATATAGTTAAAAATATTGGGATTCAACGACCATTCCAAATGATCATGGAAATGTCTACTTTTCCTATCAGCCAACGTATTCTGAGTGCCTGGGATATGTGCTATATTTCATATTCTTGAGCCCAATCCCAAATTAGTTTGGCTACCCGGTTACATGATGTGGACCGCGTACCTCCCATATTCCGAATGTAAGCTATGGCTGTTGCGTTGTCCATTAAAACATGTACATGATTTTTAGGTCTGCGAACTAGGCTCCATAATCCTAAATAAATCGCTCTAAGTTCCAGCACATTAATGTGATCGGAGATTTCATCCTTCCCATTCTAATAGGATTAGGTGAACTATCAATGCGTGAAAGCCATCACAAAATGTCTTGTAAACCTTCAGGCGAAATCGTCATAGGGCGTTCAAAATGTCCTTTAGTACGTGCAAATGGTAAGTTCTTATCTATTTCAAGTGACTTAATATGTGCTTTACCATATAAAATAGAAGGGGCATAGGCTATCATAATTCCTGTCAGTACTGCGACCTGTCTTATCTTTGGCCTACTTAACTGTAACAACTGGTTAGCCGTTGTATCAAACTTATCCTGTTTTTGCTGTGTTAATGAAACGGTCATGTCTATGGTGTTAATAAAAAATTAAAAAAACTTTAATTCCTTTGTAGGTGTGAAGACTGACTTAGTCTGATGTATGTAGAAACCTAAACTCGTAAAAGTATCACATAGCTGCTCTACCGCTGTCTGACACTCTTGTTGTGTCTGTGCAACAATAAACGAATCATCAATATAAGGAAACATCACATGTCCTTTCCTAGCCATATGAGAGAAAATGGGCTTGAGCAATTTCGTGAACAAACGTGGTGGCAAGCTAAGCCATTTGGCATACACGTAAACTCATAAATTTCTTCATTCCAGCAAAACCTGAGAAATTTCCGATCAGGTTTATAAATCGGCACTGTATAGTATGCATCGCTGAGATCCACACTAGCCAGCCAGAAGTCTTGCATTACCAGATCTCTAGCCGTTTCTAAGGAAAACATTTTGAAATGTTGATACCCCACCAATTTGTCTAAATTTGTTAAGTCCAAAATCAACCTGATATCTCCATTAGGTTTAGGGCGTGAGAAAATATTCGAAATAAATTCCCCAGCCACATGAAGCACTGGCTCAATAATTCCCTTTTCACAAAACTTAAGGACTTGTTCATTCAACGCGTCACTTTCGACTCCATCAAAACTGTAGGGAAAAAGCATGCGATGTTGTATCGGCTGTTCGATTAATGGGATTCTTACCCCTTCTACTATACTAAGCATAGTCTGATTATCAGTAATATTCCTCCATTCAGTCAGGCAATTCTTAATATTCCCAGCCTTAAATTCGCTTACGGGAGTTTGTGTAGCAACCTCTACTTGTTGGCTGGGCGGGGAAATGGCTTCTGCGGGGTGAACTCCCTCTTGAAGGGTCTGTTCCCCTCGTTCCATCCGAACCACTGCCTCTGCCCTCTTCCTCTGGCCTGGTAGCCAAAGTTGGTTCCGAACCGGCCTCCCCTCTGTCCAGTTCGACTATTTCAAAAATCCTATCGGATCTTCCTGAAGCGAGTGGCATTCCTGTCAGCACCCTTCTTCTTGTTTGCCTCCATGTGTTTCCCACACTTCGACTCCGTCTCCACTTGCTTAAACAAGTATTGCAACTGGCCCCCAAACATCTTGGTCTTATCCAAGGGCTTGCCTTTCACTGGCTTGGGGGCAAGGAATAAGGTGTATTCCTTCCCGTTATTGTCCATGACTTTCTTCGACTGTGTGACCTCCTTGCCGGCGTCGGTGCACACCGCCTTAAAGACATTTTCAAAACGTCGGTATGACAAGAGATTACTCGTGACCGTCAACAGAGCAATCCCTGCGTCCATGTCCCCACACAGCGAGGAGAACTTGTTCTCTGACAACATCCGATTTGCAATCGGAGTAACTGCCGCCAATGCCGCGAGAACACCCTTATGGATCGTGTGCAAACACGCCTCAAATTTCTTCCGGTCCTCGCTAACGTCCGGACCCATCTCCTTGATGGCTGACTCAGGGATACCTTTAATCCCTGTGTATCTCTCTGCCAGCTTGGTAATCACCTCGCCCGGCTTGAACGTGTGCAAATGACCTTTAATGGTCTTCGTCATCATAGAAGTAGTGTTGATCTTCTTTTTCTCCACTTTGATCTTCTTAGCGACCTTCCCACTGATTTTGGCATACTTGCCTTGCCGTTCAGTGCCCGATTCCGAGTCGTAGTGGTCGAGTCAGACAAAGAGTCTGAGGAAGAACACTTACTCTTCTTCTTCGACTTACTCTTCCTCTTCTTCACCCCAGACTTCTTCCGAGCCCTGGTGAATTCATCTCCCTCTGATGAGTCGGCCTTTCTCTTATGCTTGCGCTTACACGTGGGCTGCACCACCTCATCCTCCGAGTCCTCTCCTGAGAACTCGTTCTGGTCCGAGAAATCTTCCCACTCCGAATCCTCCGACGACATCGGGTACTTTGCCCTGAGGGGCTCGGCTTCTCCGGTAACAGCTCTTCCAACTTGAGTTGGACTAGCCGCGCCACCCGTTCATCCAGGTCAGTCGGACCCTGCTCGGGAGATTGTTGTTGTGACTTTGGTCCATTACCAGTGGCCCATCGTCTTCACTATCGATGGGTATCTCAACCTTACTCCGCTTCGTAGCCATTGCACATCTGCAAAAAAACTAAATCACAATTAAATTTGCAATAGCGGAGGTGAGAAAATCAACAATTGAAGGCAGACCAATACTGGTATTAAATCCGTATTTACACCAGCTTTAACACAGGCGTGAGTATTTAACTTTGTGTCAGTCGTAGGTAACCGGTATGGCGAACCAAGCCGAAAGCAAACGAGGGGTAGGGACCAGTGTAGCGGTACCCTCCCACACTCTCTGTCCAATAAACTTCTCCCACCTGTGGCTTTAAAGGCCAACAAGTTGGAGAAAATACTACGGGACTCAGAGGTACGCCTCAAAAATGTTGGGGAATCTTACAAAACCCAGGAATAAATCCTGATGATGTTAGTGGCATGGGCAGCAAAAAAAAGAGGGAAAAAACGGGGAAAAAAGAACGACAGCAGCATTGTTCTAACGGGGTGTTACACAACACCGGTATTATCTGTAATTAAGTAATAAAACACATTCAAGTGAAAAAATGACTGCGAACATATATGTAACCAAATTATGTCATCAAAAATGCAACTAACCTGGTTTGAATCAGTCGTAACATAGAAAACTGCAGGAGCTACTCCACAAACGTCGTCCCGTTGTGAGTAGATTATGCTAATTGCAGGACCCGGATGTGCTTCCTTCTCCCTGGGCTACGAGTAGCCAGAGACTTCGTACCGAGGTAAAATATATATATATATATATACACACACACATATATATATAGTATAGTTATATGAATCTTACCTGGGTACAGATGATGGATAACTGTTGTTTTCCCGAGGTACAATCCTCACATAGGACGTGGGCTAGGGAGAAGGAACCATCTCCGGGGTCAGCAATCTTTACATACTTATTCAGGATAAAAATGATCTTAACTCATATGGATACTTAAATGTTTCCGTCTTGGCACAAGCAAACGTGACAGTCGTGGCAGGGTGTGGAGGGCGGGCCCTAGCCCACAACTATCCGAGGCTTGTACCTTGGGAAAACAACAGTTATCCATTATCTGTATCCAGGTAAGATTCGTATAACTATACTATTTTACCTCGGTACTACGCCTCTGGCTAGCCCCAGGCTAGGGAGACTTTTACGTAACTTCATTTTTTATCCTTAATTCATTTCAAATCAATACATAATTATCATATCACAATTCATTTCAATTCAGTATACATTAGTATTCACAAAGAAGTATACTTGAAACTTTCTCACCCATCTTGTTAGGTGGCGAGTAAGCGTGTCGCAAGGCCGCTTGACTTTTCCAGTCGTTTGTTGTAATGTTTTGCAAACGATCTAGCAGTCTTCCAGCCTGCGTGTGCAAGGATTCTCTTGGCGGAAATCCCTAGCAGTTGTGCTTTCGAGACCATGGCTCCTCTTGTTGAATGGGAAGCGTATCGTCCCATATTCACTCCTGCCGCCTTCGGAACAGTAATGGTCCATCTTGCGAGTGTGTCTCTCGAGATGCCCTTGTGTGGTTTAATAAAGCTTACCAAAAGCTGTCTTGAATTCCGTATGTCTTTTGTCTTGGATAAATAAGCCCTTATGGCTGAAACTACACACAATCATCAATCCTCTGGGAAGCTATTAACATGCACTGTGGACAAAGGGTCACCAGTGCGATTAGATTTCAACAATTGTGTCAAATCAAACGTTGCTTCCTTTTTTTTTTTTTTTAAATCTATCTCCAGTCCATCTAGAGACAAATCCGTAATGATCTGTCCCCTATGGCATGTAACTAGCAGCAAAAGTACTGCTAACTTAAATCCTAGCTGCTTAATGTCTAAATGAAAATTGCTAGGTCAGGACTTAAATAACTTAAATACAACTGAAACATCCCAAAAACGACTATATTTAGGCTTTTGGGGATTTCGTTCATACACCGACCGTAGGAACCAGTGTATCACCTGGTGTTTACCAACTGTTTGTCCATCTATTCTTGGTAAAACAATAGATAACGCACATCTTGCTGCGTTAATCGCCCCAAATCCTAATCCTACATCTTCTAACATTCTTAGAAATCTAACTACCTGAGCTAAACTAGGCTTTAAAGGTTTAACCATTTTAATCAAACAATGAATACCCCATTTCTTTAAATAACTGGTATATAACTTTACTGTTCCTTTTCGCCATGCATGCGACACCAGCCTTTGTTGGGTAATCTTATCTAGTCCAAATTGTTCTAAATGTTTATTTAAAAGGGAATGCCAGGAGGGGTATTGTTAACCCGTCTTCGTAAATGGTCAGCGGTCCTTGGTGTTTCAGATTGCCTCGTCCTCTTAGGAATCTGAGGCAGTCTTTCGCTTCCAATCTGACTGCTGCTCGCCATGGCTGTGTGTCCCAATCAGGCACTATCAGAATGGCGCGTGCACGGTCCATTCTGATCTTTCTGGCCACTCTGCTGATAATGCTGAATGGTTGGAAAACATCATAAAATGTGTTATCCCAAACCTATAAACCTCTTGCCAAGCATCAGGTTCTGGATGCCACGAAACATATTGAATAAATTACAGTTGTTTCATAATGCGAACAATGTTATCGTTTAACGACCATTCCAAATAACCATGAAATTTGCGACTTTTTTAATCAACTATGTAAACACACGCGGGCACAAGCTAACCCATTCGGCACACATGTGAATTTGTAAAGTTCATCGTTCCAGATAAACCATAAGAATTCCTTATCCAAATAAAAAAAATTGGAATCGTGTAGTAGGTGTCTTAAGATCCCCACTAGCTAACCAGGAATCTTTGTTATCAAATCTCTGGCTGTATCGAGAGAAAATATTTTTTAAATGTTTATATTTTATTAAGGATTGTAGGGTCTCGAAATAATTTTTGGAAACAATTTGGCCTCTTTTCCTATTACCTTTATCACAAACTCTTGCACCTAGTAATCTAGTGCCTTCCTCTCGTTTATATTAAATCGAAAAAGAAAAGGAAAAGTTTCCTGTACAGGTGTTTGAGTGAAGGGAATATGTATTCCATCCACAAAACTTAAAACTGTTAAGTCATCAGTAATTAAGTTCAATTCCTCAAAAGTATTTTTTTTAATTTTCAGCTTTAAACTTGCTTACAGGTGTTTGGGTTGACACCTCTACTTGTTCCCTGGGCGAAGGAACTGTTGCTGTGTGTGGAGGTCTCTCTTGAAGGGACGGTTGTCTTTCCAACCATACGACTGCCGTTGTCCTCGCCCTCGAGCTTGAAAATTGTAGCCCCTGCCGTATCGTGCTCATTGACAGGACCTTCGGTGCCGAAAATCCTGGCGGAATTTCTTAGGGCGAGTCGAGTCTTCGGCCGTTTTCTTGGCATCCATATGCTTGCCACATTTGGTGCCAGTCTCCATTTGCTTGAACAAGTACTGGAGCTGACCACCGAACATCTTTCCCTTATCCAGTGGCTTGCCCTTGATGGGTTTCGGGGCTAGGAAAAGAGTGTATTCTTTCCCGTCATTGTCCATAAGTTTCTTGGATCTTACCACTTCTTTGCCTGCATCAGTACAGACTGCCCTAAAGACGTTCTTAAACCGTCTAGAAGTGAGAAAGTTACTGGCTGGGGTAGCATCGCTAGACCCACATCCATCTCCTTCACCAGGGAAGAGAAAATATTCTCAGTCATCATCCTATTTGCAATAGGTGTGAATGGCGGATAAGGTAGCTAGTACTGCCTTATGGACTGTGTGCAAGCATAGTTCAAACTTCTTGTGATCTTCGCTCAATTTGACATCTGACTCCATTTCTGCTAACTTATTCGCGAACGTCCCCCACTTGCGAGTACTAAATGCTAATTGCTGACCCCGGATGTGCTTCCTTCTCCCTAGCCTGAGGCTAGCCAGAGGCGTAGTACCGAGGTAAAATATATATACACACATACACAATCACACACCTTGCATATATTACGTTGTATATTCAAATAGCCTGAACTGAGAAAAGTAACTATGTGTGGTCTCTGTGGCCTAGTGGTTAAGGTGTTGAACTTGTAATCTGAATTTGTTTGGTGTTCTGGGTTCAAACCCCACGTGTTTCACTGTTTTTTTTACATTCAACAACAAAAAACGTTTTTCCTTCTATACATGTTTCTGATTGAATTATGCAATGAATTGTACTAAAATATATTTCACATTAAAGCAAATATATTTCCTCTTTAAAATACTTTAAAGAAAATTGAAAATACAGCAGTTTTACTCTCCCTTCTCTCCACTCACCCATCCATTTTCAAAACAACAGCTGCCAGCTACAGGCCAGCCTCAGACCCCCCACCCCAACCCCACCATGACATCAGCACTGACCCACTTCTCACCCAGCCGCAGCACCCCACCCCCCACTGACCTTAGCACTCTCCCTGGCCCAGTTCAGGTGCAGTGAGTCTACAACTCTCCCCCCCCCCCATATCTGATTATATAAACATAAAAACTAAGCAGAGTTGTGCTTGGAGAGCATTTGTCAGAGTATGGTTCCCGTCGCCCCGAGGTATACCGAGCCACTTTAAGGGTGGTATCGACAAAGCAGATAGGGATCTACTTACACTGAAAATCTCAGTGAGATATATCGATTATTAAGCAAGTTAGAACAAAAATTGACTAAATATCTAGATTTTGGGTCACACAAAATTACCCCTCATTACCGAAATTGAGATAGCTCTAGCTAGGTATGTCAGATACCGATAGGGGCGCGTCAGTCACCATGACTATAGTAAAATGTTCCTGCATTTTCACCATTCGGGCCTTGATTAAAGTACTTTCGCATTGGAATATTTTCATAAATTGTATACCACTGGAAAGAAGATGACCTAATCTCACTGAAAATACACATTAAAATACCAAAATCAAAATACTTAGTCTTAGAGCATAGAAAGCTGTAACAATGTGGTAAGGGTCACAGTTTATTATAATGGTGAATCCAGACTAAATTTAACAATTTAGCCGACATTAGAATTTAGCCTATTAAGATATTTTCAAAATTACAACAGATTTGAGTTTGTCTGAGCAAGATCTGTTGAAAGAGCTTAAATTCATACTGTTTCAAGTGTTTTGAAATTTGAGCTGATAGATCTACCAACTTTAGCACCCTTAATAATCAACCGATTGACACGATTGTTGGATTTTCTTGTATGGTTTTCAAAGCTCTTTCCAACAATGCAATTCATTTTCAGATAGGTGTGGTTTGAAAATTGTGTCCAGATTGTAGGTATGTTGACATCCACGCGCTGCGTCGCCGCCGTGTTGTCTCCGATCACTGTGATCGGGAATGCGCGAACGGTTCTCGACATCTCTATCAAAATCGTTTCTCATTGGGTAACGGGTAGGGGGATTGGGGAATCATGATCACCACATATAAAGGAAAGATTTCTAAATGTCAACGTTTTCGAATTTTGCATTTCTGTTGATTCGTTCGTTTGTGACACAATTTCAAACATTTGCATCACATTTCACATGTTCAAATCAGTTCAAAATCACTTTGGACGTAAATAAAAAACATATAGATGCAATTATTAATGTCTTTTCTCACTATATACCAAATATTATCACGCTCCTATATGTTGAACATGGTTAATTTTGAATGGGAAAGTGCCATGGGTTGCGCGACTTTGGCGCAGAGCCCATGCAGCATGGGGAGGAGGACTTCTGACACTATAGTGACAGGCTCACCTCTGCCATGCTCAAATCGGTTCAAAATCACTTTGGACGTAAATAAAAAGCATATAGACGCAATTATTAATGTTTTTTCTCACTATATACCAAATATTATCACGCTCCTATACATCGAACGTGGTTAATTTTGAATCAGAAAGTGTCATGGGTTGCGCGACTTCGGCGAGAGGGAGGTTTGCATTGTTTAGGTACGTGCACGTCCGCGCGCTATGCGACGGCCGTTTTCTGTTGTCACACCCATTCCCTTTGTTTCAGTCTAACTACAGGACAAAAAAACATGCGATTTAAAATAAATAAAAAATCATAACTTTCTTAATACTAGGCCAATATGCATGATCTTTGTGTTATTTGTTTGGCCCTTTAAAATGGTATGAGTATCATTTCTATATGGTAATTTTTTTTTTTTCCCAACATACCTACACATTGCTACACTACTCACCACTAGGCTAGCGTGGCCGTGGCCGTAGCCGTAGGCCGTAGTTACCTAGATAAAAGATTCACCCGGTACTTGTAGTACACTGCAGGAGTACGGGGTGAATCTTGTACCTAGATAAAAGATTCACCCGGTACTTGTAGTACACGGGTGAAGACCAGCCTTATATAAATACGGGCGAAAATAGCGTTAGTATGGAACAAGAAGTAGAATGCCTGGCACCAGTGTCAAATGGTTACTTATATCAGAACAGAGTTGGTGAAATGGGAGAGAATGCAAAAAGACAAGATGGCGGCCGCAGAACGGCGGCGATTTCACTTTTAAATCTTATTAAACTAGATATTATATTATATTTTTCAACTCAAAGGTAGCGGGCTATCAATAAGAGATATGTAAAGAATAATTGTCCCTTCTTAGATTGTGAAATTAGGCTCTCAATTCTTTAACCCGCTTTTTCGACTGTTTTTATCAATCAATAGTTCCGTCCTCTAGTCGAGGGTTGGATGCAATGGTTCTCCACTTATCCCGATGTTGTGCTGTTCTGATAGACTGTGAATAATTCAAGCCTGTCCACTGTGAAATATTTGTAAACCATGATGTTCTTGGTCTCCCTCTCCCTCTGCTGATAACCAAGTCCAACTCCCGGCCTTCACGAGGCGAAACTGTTTCTACGGACGGGAGAAGGGGCAAAGGCAGATCTCTGGCGCCTCAATACCAGATGCTTCGGGCAGGTGGGGCTCGTCAATCTTGGCTGACTGCTCATCTAGGAGAAGGTAAACTCTGATTTAAAACCCCCGCTGCCGTGCGGCTAGTCCCATTTATGGGAAGACCAGAAGTTGGTAGTGCACACCAGCGGCCATACCGACTCAATTGTCTGCCTAAACTAAGTGCGGTGCACATCAACTATGTTGATGTGGTCAGGGGATGTCACCCCTTCAAGTGCATGAAGACTGGAGCAGCAGATGAGTTAGAAGATCAATAGCTTTGAAGGTGTAACAGCAAGATGATGTGGCTCATCAGGGCACACTCTGACAAAGATGAGTAAGTGGCCAGTCACCTTGGAAAGGAAGGGGAACCTACCAAGTATTTACCCATAGTAAGCAATGTTTTTATATAGGGTTGGTATTCACCCGTGTACTACGAGCACCCGGTGAATCCTTTATCTAGTAGTTACCTAGATAAAAGATTCACCCGGTACTTGTAGTACACGGGTGAACGACAACGTAGTCTAAATATGGGCGAAAATAGCTTTAGTATGGAACAGGGAGTAGAATGTCTGCCTCCAGTGTCAAATGGATATTTATATAGGCACAGAGTTGGTGAAATGGGAGAGAATGCAAAAAGACAAGATGGCGGCCGTAGAACGCCGTCGATTTCACTTTTAAATCTTATTAAACTAGATATTATACCGACCCACCCACGGGGAGGCTTAAGACTAACGCATGTAGATATATCTACAAATACATAAACAATATATACATAAACAATACCCACAGAGGATTTTGTCAAAATCCAGCAACCAGAAACGGAAATAGGCCTCTATGGGCGCCGCCATTTGTAAACTCGTACCCATAATCAAAATCCAGCAAACGGAAACGGAAATCGCTTGTCGAGCTTAGCTACGCACCAAACAGGGTGGACGACAGCCATTGGCTTAACACCTTAACAATTTCATTCAAAATTAAAAGAAATAAATAACAATTTGGTTTGTTTGTTGTTTTACATCCAAGCAACATCTAAGGTCATATCAGGACGGAGACATAAACATGGGTGCACAAATGAAATATTAATAGTTTACTTTGCGGAAACGACGGCCGTATTCGGGTCACCCGAGTTGATAGAATTTCAAATCGAACACCGCGAGTGGAGTAAAAAAAAATCATAAAATACTTTGCTGTAGTTATATCGGTGGGTCGGTCCTAAGCATTGCTTATTCATATTATTATATTGTTCCACTCAAAGGTAGCGGGCTAATAATAAGACAGATGTAAAGAATAATTGTTGCTTCTTACATTGTGAAATTAGGCTCTCATTTCATTGACCCGTTTTTTCGACAGCTTTTACATAGGGTTGGTTTGCACCCCTACTGCAGCAGTACGGGGTGAATCTTGTATCTAGTAGTTACCTAGATAAAAGATTCACCCGGTACTTGTAGTACACGGGTGAACGACAACGTAGTCTAAATACGGGCGAAAATAGCTTTAGTATAGAACATGAACTAGAAACTGTGGCTCCAGTCTCAAATGGCTACTTATATCGGCACAGATTTGGTGAAATGGGAGAGAATGCAAAAAGACAAGATGGCGGCAGCAGAACGCCGTCGATTTCACTTTTAAATCTTATTAAACTATATATTATATTATATTTTTCAACTCAAAGATAGCGGGCTATCAATCAGATATATGTAAAGAATAATTGTTGCTTCTTAGATTGTAAAATTAGGCTCTCAATTCTTTGACCCGCATTTTCGCCAGCTTTTACATAGGGTTGGTTTGCACCCCTACTGCAGCAGTACGGGGTGAATATTGTATCTAGTACTAGTAGTAGTAGGACTAGTAGTAGTTACCTAGATAAAAACGTCAAATTCGGTCAATCTGTATCAACTTTTTCTGTAACTAACGTATTTTGGTAGGTAAAACAACAGTGACCTGGAAATAATTAACCTACCTTAGATACGCAATCCGCTAAAACGATTTTGCATGTCACCTTTTTGTAGTAGACAGACTTTACTTGCAATGTTTACAAAACCATCCTGCTCATGCCCACCATCTTTCAACATTCTTACCCCGATCTCTAACTGCGATCTTACGTCACGATGCGTTATTGGCGTTTATGCACATTTCCATTGTGTAATAACTATATATACACACAGTTGACCATATCATAAGGCATATCTCTTTTTATAGGATTAGTTTTCATGGGTTTAATATTCAGGAATAAAACTTCAGCACTTAATTATCCAGTTCTACAGAAGCTACACTGTGTGACGTCCGAAAAGAGTTTACAATTTGTCACACTTTGCTTTACTAACGTGTTATGTGATTGGGTAGATCTGGCCAATCTGAAATGTGGATACAACAGAGTTCGTTTCTTCGAGAATATTATCCCATATAAGATATATTTATCTACCAGATGTCGCCTATCAACACATATCTTGTCTTTATATCTCTCAGTCAAGAAAACTAATTTAAAATATGTTCCTAAGTGATTGCAATCGAATTTATAACAACGATAATTTTGATACTTATGTCTGTGTAAACACCCGAGATAGTGTAACCAGTCTGATACCATTCAATGGAAATTATTTGTGTATACACTGTTATGTCTGACTAGAAACCCACGAACCATCGAAAATTAACTGTTCCACAAACGTTCAAAATGTTGATCAAAGTAAAGGTAAGCTGTTAAATTAGTATTTACATTGAATACAATCAAATTATGAAGACTTACAATTACATGAAAACTTGTGAAAACCTACAATTACATGACTAATCGATCTGTTTCAATCCTGTTTCACGTACCGGTTCATGATAATATCGCAGACCTTAACCGGAAAGGAGGTAAGCCAACCTTATTGAAGTTATTCAATACTTTCAAGTTACGTTCAAATAAACGAATGCTTTCCTGTTCCTGATGTCCATATTATATCTAATTTTCAAATCATGCTACATTCTAAACTACGCTTTACTCGACCACAAGGTGGGAACGCATTGTCTCAAATAAACCAAAACCAAAGTGACATTGTATGATTGTTTATTTTCCCCAGGCCGTGGGCATGGACATGGCCATGATTTACTGATTTACTATCATTTACTATTTAGTGAGGTGCGTGTGTGGATAACCATCGCTTAGCATTAGGCCTTAGGCTTAGTAAAAGTTAGTTCATTAGACTAGTGTCAATCAATTGTAAAACAAGCTATGGAGCACCTCGTTCCAGAAGGTAAGTGTTTATCTATAATTAGGTATGTGACAACAAATTTCAGACTTAACAGATTAGAACATAAAATACATCATTGCAAAGGTATTGGAAAGTCCTTTCTAATGATACCTAAATCATCATCCTGTGACAATTATCAAGGACTTTATAAAGCGTTTTTTATGGGTAATTTTGGCCCATTGTTTCAATGGAAAACCAGGTGAATTCTGTGACCTGTCAGCCCAGTATTTTTACCACACACCTTTTTATCTGTCCTCAAAATCACTGTTCCAGTCCTCAGATTGACACCAAATTACACCCTAATATAGAGAAGTATATAAAGAAACAAAATAAACTAATTTAAAAAATATCAAAACTTACCTTCAGGTACTATTCCAGTGACTTAAACAGACATAAATTTGAATAAAGATTTGTGTTCACTTCTATAAATCGGACAGCAAATATTTTTGGATGTAGCAGTGGAGCAAAATGTGAACTACATCATCCATATGGTTGGATTTCTGGTAGTCCTATAATAAAGATTGCAAAAGAGAATTAAAAAGATAAGTCAGGTGTGCACTGCGCAGTGCTCGGCGCACGCACCATGGGACAAGCAAGTACCGTTAAAATGCCGTGTTTTTCGTGTGTTTACTACCAGACACTTTTTTTTATCCGCTCCAGATTGACACCAGTATTTTTACCACACACCTTTTTATCTGCCCTCAAAATCACTGTTCCGGTCCTCAGATTGACACCAAAGTGCACCCTAATATAGAGAAGTATATAAAGAAACAAAATAAACTAATTTAAAAAATATCAAAACTTACCTTCAGGTAGTATTCCAGTGACTTAAACAGACATAAATTTGAATAAACATTTTTTTTCACTTCTATAAATCGGACAGCAAATATTTTTGGATGTAGCAGTGGAGCAAAATGTGAACTACATCATCCATATGGTTGGATTCCGGGTAGTCCTAAAAGAAAGATTGCAAGAGAGATGTAAAAAGATAGTCAGATGTGCACCGCGCAGTGTTCAGCGCACGCACCGTGGGACAAGCGAGTACCGTGAAAGTGCTGTGTTTTTCGCGTGCCTACTATAATAATAATGTTGCAGAATTGGACTCGGTCTGGGAGAGAATGCAAGATGGCCACTGGATTCTTTCCATTTAACCGGACGGGATGGCCAAATGAGTTGGAGCGTCCGTCTCCCGTGCTGGTAGATCGTGGGGTCGTGGGTTCGAACCATGGTCGAGTCAAACCAATGACTTCAAAATTGGTGCTTGTCACTTCCTAGCCAGGCGCTCGGCATTATTAGGACAGGGCAAGGACTGGTGTGGTCAGTGTCTGGATAATGTGACTGAGTGGGATACCAGGTCATGGTCCCGGCGGCCTGGTTTCCCAGTGAGACAGCACTATAAAGTCGCCATGAGTGCGCACTGTCACAAGTCGGTACCCGTCCTGATATGACCTTAGATGTTGCTAGGATGTAAAACAACAAACAAACACAAACTTCCATTTAACCTTTCTTAAAATTTATATTATTAATCTACATGATTTCATCAATTCTATGCTCCAAAAGTAGGGCTATGATAGAAAAGTACTTGGAAGAATATATTTTGCTATTAGATTGGGAATTCGTTTAATTATTTCCATAACCCAGCCATCCGACACTTTCTGTAGAGTTGTTCAGTAGCTCTGTAAAAAAAAAAAAAAGTTGTTTTATTTAACGACGCCTCTAGTAGGTATGTCAGATTCCGTTAGGGGCGCGTCGGTCACCATGTCATTGGTAAAATGTTCCTGCATTTTCACGATTCCGCCCTTGATTAAAGTACTTTTGCATTGGAATATTTTCATAAATGTTATATCACTGGAAAGAACATCAACTAATCTCACCGAAAATATACATTAAAATACCAAAATCAAAATACTTAGACCATAGAAAGCTGTTACAACGTTGCAACGGTCACAGTTTATTACAATGGTGAATCCAGACTAAATTTAGCAATTAAGCCGACATTAGAAATGCCATAACTTTCTCCCGTATTAAGATATTTTCAAAATTACAACAGATTTGAGTTTGTCTCAGCAAGATCTGTTAAAAGAGCTTAAATGTATACTGTTTGTTGTGTTTTGAAATTTTAGCTGATCTACCTACCTCTAGAGCACATTTATATTTATCATCAGCTATTGGACGTCAAACATATGGTCACTCTGACATATTTCTTTAGAGGAAACCTGTTGACACCACATATAGACACTTGGAAAACCACCACGCTTGCCGGTGTCATGGTTTTAATTCTCCACAGGTTTTAAAACTACACTTTCACCATGCACATGCATCAAAATCGAATGGCATTTCCGCCAGATTAAAACTGTCCAGTAAGACAGTATCCTGTATCCTATGTCAAATAATACACCTAATACCAGAATGAAATTTTAAGCAGTGAAAAATTCATTCTGCTTTTTGTTTGTTACCCCTGTTCGTGTGTGAGGTCGCTGCCGCGCGCTCTACCGAATATATGATACAGTCGTGATTCTTACAAACCTATTGTGAGCCCACTCAGGATTGTCACACAAAAAAAAGCAGCCTTGTGAAGGCTGTGTCGTCCTGATATGACCTTAGATGTTGCTAGGATGTAAAACAACACACAAACAAATATCTGAAGGCTGTCAGTCAGACCCATGCGGTACCACCAAAACCTGCCACGTGTGTTTGTTTACCCGCAATCGAAAATCAGGTCAAAATGGCCACCAAACCATATATAAAATATTCCGATATTCGGCAAGGGGGGAATTACTGATCAGTGTGCTTGGTCAGGTGTGTGTGTGTGTGTGTGTGTGTGTGTGTGTGTGTGTGTGTGTGTGTGTGTGTGTGTGTGTGTGTGTGTGTGTGTGTGTGTGTGTGTGTGTGTGTGTGTGTGTGTGTGTGTGTGTGTGTGTGTGTGTGTGTGTGTGTGTGTGTGTGTGTGTGTGTGTGTGTGTGTGTGTGTGTGTGTGTGTGTAGTGTGTGTGTGTGTGTGTGTGTGTGTGTGTGTGTGTGTGTGTGTGTGTGTATGTGTATATATATGTATGTATATAGTATATATATTATATGTATGTATATATATATTATATATCATATATCGATATATATGGGTTGGGTGGTGCCTGAGTGGGATGTAAATAGACAGTGATGCTGGCAGGTCTGGGTGTGATTGCACTCAGGGCCTAGCCCTTCTGCTGGGTTAGGGGTCACCATACTCAATGCTGGGGTAGGGGTCACCATACTCAAAAGGTCAAGGTTGGTGGTGGCCAAGGGGCCAGACAGCTACTGGTGGTGGGCAGACCACTGGTATCCATAGAGACCACAAATGCTGGATTCCTATTGGTGAGACCAGGAATGCTAGATTCCTATTGGTAGAAAGGGGTGGCATGATATCCTACCAAGAACCCATGTAACTATATCAAAATAAACCAGAGGGCTCTTACTTTCTCTTTTTCTGTATTGGTTTTCCTCATAGGCTACATACACAGGCACAGATCCGAGCATAGGACTCTACATGTAGCTTTGTGTATTTTAACATTTTTATTAAGTTATGCTCCTAAATAACATAATTTGATTTTAGCAGTGGCTCCCCCTCCCGAGATAGGGAAACAAAATTATAAAAGAAGTACCCTCCCCGAGATATCAATCAATCAATAGTTCCATCCTCTAGTCGAGGGTTGGATGCAATGGTTCTCCACTTGTCCCGATGTTGTGCTGTTCTGATAGACTGTAAATAATTCAAGCCTGTCCACTGTGAAATATTTGTAAACCATGATGTTCTTGGTCTCCCTCTCCCTCTGCTGCCATTCACCTTCCCTTCCAACAATGTACGGTATATTGAACTCTGACGAATGATGTGGCCAAAATAAATAAGTTTCTTTGTCTGTATAGTGGCAAACAAGCTTTTCTTATTTTTAATTTTTCTGAGAACTTCTTTGTTGGTGATCTTCTTTGTCCATGATATTTTCATCATCCTTCGATAAGTCCACATCTCAAATGCTGCTAAACGTTTGTACATTTTCTTAGAGATTGTCCATGTCTCTGCCCCATACATTAGAGTAGACCACACATAACACTGAAGAATACGCTTCCTTGTTTGTATTAACCCGAGATATATAAAACAATAATTAAACTAATCCACCCCAAAATGCTAAGTGTATGGTTTAAACCAGCAGAGTTTTAAAACCGCGACATGCTGCAGTTTGAAAGCGCCGTTTGATGTTGATGCATGTGCAGGATGAAAGTGTAGGTTTTAAAACCGTGACACGGGTCTCGCTAAACTAGCGCTGTGACATCACTTTTCAGCACTGCTTTTTTTCGTCATTCGCGGATTTCGGATAGTAGCTCTGTTCAAAATAGGGTACAAATGGTACCATTTTGACAGACACTAATTTTTGCAGCTTCTAGTGTTTGTCCAATCAAAATTCAAGAGGAATTGACAAATACCCAGCTTTCTGAAGTTGAAGGTAACTTTGCCTACATTATGATCCTATTTAGCAGACCATTTTCTTTCCTAGGTAGACTAGTTATGTAATGTCTTAACTATTAATATCTGAAGTTTCATAGCGATCTGAATTTCTGCACTAGTGTTTTTACGTTCCTTAAGTTTGCCGGTGACGCTGAAGACGCCGTTTTTCGCGGGGCGCGGAAATGAATTAATTTGTTTAAAACTTGTTGTGATGGTGTGTGTCACTAGAATATTTTGAGACGTTACCTTGGAAATGAACAACGTAGCATTACTTTGAATCAGTGCAGGTTTTCTTGTCAAGTGTCACAATTTTATCACACTTTGTAATGCTACTTACTATAGGCAAGAGGGTCTGATTTCTGCATCATATCTCTGGTGCTAATAAAGCTATTATAACAAATGAAGTATATTTTGCAGCCTCCTGGTGATAAAAATGAATTTGATGCATTCTGGTTGTTTGACAAAAATGTCCAAGTGCCCTACCAAATAGGATATTCCGATAAGCAGCAAGGCCATATCTCAGCTTCTAATTAAGATACACAGGTAAATTAGGTATCACTGGAATCGGCAGAACTGTATCTATGACATGCATGCACTTTATAATTTAGACAATTGAATACTAAAATTGTGTTCAACCACCATTCACAACACATGAAATTCTGTTGTATGCCTCGACAATGTCTTCAATACACTCCACATGACAAGCACAGCATTCAAGTCACAGGCAGAACATTATTAATATTATGTAGTAGGATCATCCACTTTGGGCCATTTGAAATAGTGTTTTCAGTTCGCCGGTCACCATATCAGTCTCACTTCAGCTTCTTGATTCACATGACATGAATGAATTACGGCTGATTTAATACCAAAAAGCTTGTCCTTCAATTTGATAGGTGATGAACCTGGAATTTGTTGTCTTTGTCACTGTCAAATCTTGTCTTCAACCTTTCCTTTTGATTTGTCCCTCGCTTCTATTACATGTACCTCAACATGTGTGGTCTCAAAATGAGGCTCAAACTGTCTTCTGTTCTGCCATTGGTAGATATTTTTAGTAACTGTTTAATATGCTGATCCCTGCGATGCAACAGACATGGGGGTTCAGTGCAAGCTCCTGCCAGGTGGTATGCAGCCTGGCTGAGTCACTGATGGCAGTCTGTTTGGAGTAGCTAGTATTAGCTATCCTCTTGGCAGTCACAATACAAGCCTACGCTCAGTAAGCTGGGTCACTTGGCTTAGTCAATTAAGTGAGTTAGTGACACTAATTATACCTCCATAAAATTTTAATTTGGTCTTTGGGATCAGTACAAGTTGGTACTATGCACAATCTGTGGAACTGCGAAGTACTGGAACATTAAAAATGCCATGCACCACCTGGTGTAGGAAAGAATAACTAGCATGGTGAATATCAGGCCACTTTAAGATATCAATATTTTCCCCTAGAAGTTGGAAGAATTCTGTAGATTTCAGTCTCATAATAATAATAATAATAATAATAATAATAATAATAAATATATAAAATTAAGCTGGACAATAATGAATAGACTATTGGCCATTGTCAAGTATTTAGACAGTGTGCAGAAGATCGCGATCTAGCAATGCTTCCAGTTTAGTGTCATTTGCATTTACACCAAAACCAATGTTACTCACTGGCTCAGTCCGCTGACACTGTCAATGGATTGAGCCAGTGAGAGTGGAAATAGATTACACTCATTTACAGCATTGAATTTGTAGCTTTATTTTTATGTGCAAAATTGTACAACTTTTGTTTATGCTGTTATAAAACACTCCCTTAAAAAATATGACGCACAAAAAAGTGTTAACATTTTGTTGGTGTCAATTTCAGCTATGAGTTTGTTTTCAATTCGTCCCTTTCAAGATGTTTGTATTTAAAGTCGGTAATACAGTAGTATCAATTGGCATTACCATATCTGGAATCTCGCCGAACTGTAGCTTAATCAGCCGTAGGTAAAGTCTACAAAGTTGGAAGTGTGAAACAAAATATCTTCTATTCTATGTAGATCGCTACTGAATTCATATGATGTGCTAAATGAGACTACGTCGATATTTGTACTCCAGTCGGATATGTGTGCAGTGTAGTATAGAACGAATGTTTGCTTTGTTTCAGATCGAAATCGACATAGAGCCGACAGATAAGGTACATCCACATTCCACAGGAAATAGAAACTTCTCATTTTAGTTAATGTATAAATAAAGTACAACTACAAGTGATCAGGAATAGTTCACAATACAATCAATGTTAAATTAATAATAGAACTTAGAAGTGATTATCAAGTGTAGCATATTATAACGAAGTGCTGTGTCCTTCACTTTATGGTGGATGGTGGTCCAGTTATATTACCTTTTTTTGTTTGATTTAATTTTAATTTCCGTTCAGAAGTAAGTTTCCATTAATATGTTTAAAAACTGGTCTGATTCAGAACTGTATATCCATTCTTGATTTTAGTCAGGAAGGACGCACTCATTATTAGACCAGACGGGGTGACCGAATGAGTAGAGTGTCCATCTCCTGTTTTGGGAGATCGGGAGATCCGAACCCATGAGTTTGTGGGTTCGAATCCTAGTCGAGTCAAACCAATGACTTAAAAATGTATACTTGTTGCTTCCTAGCCTGGCTCTCAGCATTATAAGCATAGGGCAAGGACTGTTTGGCTCAGTGTCAGGATAATGTGACTGAGTGGGATGGTCATGGTGCTGGCAGCCTGGTTTCCCAGTGGGGAAGCACTATTAAGTCACCATGGGTGTGCACTGTCACAAGTCGGTACCTGTCCTGATATGACCTTAGATGTTTCTAGTACGTAAAACAACAACAAACAAACACTCATTATTAAGTTGGTAGTTAGCAAAGCAAACTACATTTTTGTGACTTATTCAGTCATTACGGTCTGCCCTGCCCTCACCTGTCAGGTTGAGCGAATCAAGGAGCGTGTGGAGGAGAAGGAGGGTATTCCGCCACCCCAACAACGGCTAATCTTCAGCGGTAAGCAAATGTAAGTATCATTATACATCTTGCACCTTGCGCTATCTCCGGGATATAATATGGAATGACTTGATTTACTTGAGCTAGTGTTGAACATATTGATTGTGTACAGCGCAGTAGGACCGGGCGTGGTGGCCTAATCGGTAGAGCGCGGGTCTCGTGTGCGGAAGGTCGGGAGTTCGGTTCCCCGACGAGTCAAACCAATGACTTTGAAATTAATACTTGTCACTTCCTAGCCTGGCTCTCTGCATTGATAGGATAGGGCAAGGGCTGGTTAGCTCAGTGTCAGGATAATGTGACTGAGTGGGATATCGGGTCATGGTGCTGGTGGACTGATTTCCCAGTGGGGCAGTACAGTAAAGTCACTATGAGTGTTCCCTGTCACAAGCCAGTACCCATCCTGATATAACCCACCCATGCCACCTCCCACAACCAAACCAAGCATGCTTAACCTCACACTGTACTTGCACACATGGCTATAGCAGTAGGTACCTGCAGCGAAATTGTAAAATATGCATAGGGTGAACTATTTTTGTTCCATCCTGTAGACATTGAAATTACAAGCCTAAATCCAAAAAGAGTTAGGCTATGTATATTTTTACCTCGACACTAAGCCTCGGCTACTCGAGGCCGAGGGAGAAGGAAGCAACATCCGGTACAGCAATTAGCATATTCCACTCGTAACGGGAGGACGTTACGAGTTGTTGCAGCAGTTTTTACAAGATTTATATTACTTTACATGTAAGTACAGATTCAAAACTTGGCATATTTCCATTTATTTGTCGTTTTCCTGACTTATTTGTCGTTTTATGGAGTTGTGCTTCGTTTCGCCGGTGTGTAGTATGTTGTCACCACCATTTATTTTTGCCGCCCGTTGCCGAACTGAGAGATGTTTGGCTGGAGTCAATTCATCGGTTATGTAGAAGGGGAATATTAATAGATTTCCCAAGGATAAGGCATACCTCCGAGTGCCATAGCATTTTCTCCAGCTTGTTGGTGCAGTAGCCACAGGAAGGAGAAGTGTGTGACACAGAGAGTGTGGGAGGGACCTACACTGGTCCCTACCCCTCGATTGGTTTCGGTTTGGTTTGCCCAGCCGTTGCACTTTCGATGCCAATTTATCTTATCACGCCTGGATTAAACCGGTGTAAATACGGATTTAATACCCTATAGTGCTTATTATCACCCTATAGCACTGTTCCACGTGTTCAGTTGCTCCTTGAGTAGTTTGTCATGCTACTTTTTTGGTTGCTTACAGACAACTTGAGATGGCCGCAAAGCGAGGTAACGACGGTGTACCACTTACGCCCAGTGACGGTGATGCGACCCCTGCATTGGATTCAGGTCAGTCGGCTGATGCCTCGCCGAAGGCAGGGCTCTCCACAAAGGATGACAGAGTGGTTCAGCTAATACGGGAACAACTTTTGCAGTTATTACCAGATGCGCCAGTTAAGCGTTCGACAAAGCACCAGATGTCGGTATCTGGGTCGGATTGGGACGATGCTTCGAAACGTCAACAGACGACGGAGTCGGAGGAGGATGTCGCTCCCAAGTCCAAGAAAGCCAAGAAAGATTCGTCGGATGGAGACGAGTATTACAAGGCTAGGAATAAACTTTGAAAGCCGAAAAAGATAAAGAAAAAGTCTAAGTCTAAGAAGAAGAAGAAGAAGAAGAAAAGTAAGTCTTCTTCGGATTCATCTTCGGATTCAACTACGACTGACTCGGATTCGGACGTACCACATGCTGGGAAGTATGCAGACATTACCGGGAAGGTGATCAGGTTAGAAAACCGCAAGAAAATAAATACCTGTTCGCTGATGCGTAAGAATGTCAGAGGCCATTTCCACACTTTTAAGCCTGTGGAGGTGATTAATAAACTCGCCGAACATTACACGGGTATCAAAGGCATTCCGGAAGCAACCATCAAAGAAATGGATGCGGATGTGATGATGAGTGAGGATCGCAAGAAATTTGAGGCTTGTTTGAACACTGTTCATAAAGGAGTTTTGGTAGCCCTTTCGGCAATTATGCCCATTGCCAATCGGATGATGACTGATCATAAGTTTACCACACTTTGCGAAGACATGGATGCTGGAGTTGCGGCTTTGACCGCCACTAGTAATTTTTTGTCATACCGTCGATCTGAAAATGTGTCCAAATCAGTTACGACTGAGGCAGGCAAAGAGGTGGCGAGGTAAAAAAAGGTGGTGGATAATGATGGTAAGGAATATATGTTATTCCTGCCTCCGAAGCCTGTTAAAGACAAGCCGTTGGACAATAGTAAAATTTTCGGTGGCCAATTGCAATATCTGTTTGTAAACAGGTTGAAACAGCAGCCAGGCAGTCAAAACATCATGACGGAAAGAAAGATAATGCTGCTAAGTACAAGAAGCTCCGTTCGGATTTTCGCGGCAGGCGGACCGGCCAACGGGGTGGACGTTTCGGCAGCACCAGCTCCTCATACCAGGCGAGGGGACGGGGACAGAGGAACCAGTACGGTTGGAATGACAGCAACCGCCCATTCAGGGGAACACCTACCCACAAGCCTCTCCCCAGACCTGCCAACAACAACAAGTAGAAGTTTCGACGCAAACTTCTGTAAGCGCGTTTCATGTGGGAAATATAGTTAACCACTTTAGGGCGTGGCAGGATATCACTAGTAATCGGGAGATACTAGATATTGTGCTTGGGGTCAATACTCCTTTTATACAAATCCCCATTCAAAAGAATATACCTTTTCCTTATCGTCTGTCGTTAGACGAACATCAGGCCTTAGATCGGCAGGTGAAAAAATGTTGTGCTAAAGGAATTGTTGAATCAGTCCAACATATTGAAGGGGAATATATTTTTAATATATTTTCTAGACCTAAGCCTAATGGTGAGGTCAGAATGATTTTAGATTTGACTACACTTAATAAATTAGTGGTATATAAACATTTTAAAATGTTTTCTCTTGAAACGGTGCATGACCTAGTAACACCAGGGTCATGGCTGGGTAGTGTGGATTTAAGAGATGCATATTACACTATCCTTATTGCTCAGGCTCATAGAAAATTTCTGAGATTCTTATGGCAAGGACAACTCTTTGAGTTTACGTGTTTACCTAATGGGTTGGCGTGTGCACCACGTTTGTTTACTAAGTTGCTTAAACCCATTTTTTCTGCAATGTCCCAGAAAGGTCATGTAATGTTCCCTTATATTGATGACTCTTTTATTGTAACGCAAACACAACAGGATTGTTTGAAAGCCATAAAGGATTTATGCGATGCATTAACGCGAGTAGGGTTTTATATACATAGTTCAAAATCTGTTTTAATCCCCACAAAGAAATTAAAATGTTTAGGTTTCTTTATTGATACTGAACAAATGACAGTGTCTTTGACTGAGGATAAAATAGAAAAATTCACAACCACAGCTTGGGACTTACTGAGATTGAAAAGACCAAAAATAAGACAAGTGGCAGTGCTGGTGGGGATTATGGTTGCTTACTCACCCGCCATTTTATATGGTAAGGCACATATTAAATCTCTTGAAATAGACAAAAAATATGCGTTATCCAAGAATAAAGGTAATTTTGAACGTCTTATGGTCATCTCTAGAGATGGTCAGGAAGATATTAAATGGTTGCTAAGCCACATTGATAATTCACATGACCCTATTAGAATGGGGGAGCCTAATACTATTGTTATGATGGATGCCTCACTGGAAGGATGGGGTGCCCATAGGGGTGATCTCACTACAGGGGGCCGTTGGCTAGATGAGGAAAGGGATGATCATATTAATGTTTTAGAACTCAGGGCCATTTATTTGGGTTTAAGGCCTAAATTTAATGTACAAGTCTTAACGGATAACACTACCGCTATGGCGTATATTAGAAACATGGGGGGCACGAAGACCAAATCCTGTAACAAATTAGCAAGACAAATTTGGGATTGGGCTCAAAAACAACAAGTTTAGATCACAGTAGCACATATTCCAGGTAGCCAAAACATTTTAGCGGATATTAAAAGTCGCTGTTTTCATGACCATTTAGAATGGTCTTTGAATGTTAATATTTTTGACGCAATTTACCAAAAGTGGGGAATCCCAGAAGTGGATCTGTTTGCCTCGCGTAGGAATAAGAAAATTGATAAATATGTATCTTGGCATCCAGAGCCAGAAGCCTGGAAAGTTGATGCTTTCTCTATGATATGGAATGATAAATTTTATTATATCTTTCCCCCTTTTGCCCTAATCAGCAAGGTAGCCAGGAAAATCAGGCTAGACAATGCACATGCAGTGCTGATAGTGCCGGAGTGGAACACGCAGCCCTGGCGGGCAGCCGTGGAATGGGGAGCGAAAGACTGTTTTAAATTCCCCAGAGGCCTGCTGAACCTACAATACCAAGGCAAAGTAACAGACATGGGAGACGTGTCCACGACACCCCTATTGGCATTCCTTTTTTAATTAAGTATTTACAGAAATTTGGTCTGGAGAGAATCACTCAGGACAGGTTAATTTCACACGCGTGGAGACCTGGGACAGTTAAACTCTATACATGTTATTTAAAGAAATGGGGCATTTATTGTTTGATACATAAGGTAAAGCCAATGGAACCTTCTATTGCCCAAGTAATACATTTTTTTACGAATGATGGAAGATGATGGCCTGGGTTATGGAGCCATTAATGCAGCTAGATGTGCCCTTTCGGTGATTCTTCCTAGGATTGGAGGACAAACAATTGGAAAACACTAGGTTCTTCATTGGTTTATGAGGTCGGTTTATGAAAGGAATCCTCCTAAGCCGAAATATAATCGTTTTTGGGATGTTTCAGTAGTTTTTAAGCTGTTCCTACAATGGCCTAGTAATAGACATTTATCGGTTAAGCAGTTAGGTTATAAGTTAGCTGTGTTGTTAATTTTAGTAACGGGCCATAGAGGCCAGACTATTGTTGCCCTTTCACTTCAGGGCTTAGACATTGATGATAAGGAGGCTATGTTTGATTTAGATAAGTTATTGAAATCCAACCGGATAGGAGACCCACTCTCCTCGATTCATTTGACCAGTTTCCCACACGATAGGAAGTTGTGTGTTGTGTCAGCCATTAAAGTTTATATATCCAAGACAGAAGCAATAAGGAAGTCTAGGCAGCTTTTGGTAAGCTTCATTAATCTGCATAAGGCTATCTCCAGAGAGACGCTCACCAGATGGACGATTAATGTGCTCAAGGCAGCTGGCATCGATACTCAACGCTATGCTTCGCACTCTACGCGAGGTGCGATGGCTTCGAAAGCAAGACATTTGGAGATCTCAGTAAAGAGGATCCTATCACACGCAGGCTGGAAGACGGCGAAGTCGTTTGCAAAACATTACAACAGACTCGAGAAGACAAGCGGGGTTGCCACCCGACTACTCACCAACTAAGAAGTTTGCGTGAGTGTGAACAGATTAAGTTTATGGTTTTATAGTTGATACATTGTTATGATTCATCAGATGGTTGAGGATAAAAATGAGGCTAGGTAAATATCTCCCTTGGCCTCGAGTAGCCGAGGCTTCGTACCGAGGTAAAATAGTATAGTTAGACAAATCTTACCTTGGTACAGATGATGGATAACTCTTGTTTTCCCGAGGTACAAGCCTCGGATAGTCGTGGACTAGGGCCCGCCCACCTCACCCTGCCACGACTATTACGTTTGCTTGTGCCAAAAAGAAAACATGGTGAGTTCCAATCATTAAGCTCATTTTTATCCTGAATAATTAGGTGAAGATTGCTGTACCGGATGTTGCTTCCTTCTCCCTAGTCCACGACTATCCGAGGCTTGTACCTCGGGAAAACAAGAGTTATCCATCATCTGTACCACGGTAAGATTCGTCTAACTATACTATATATATGATTGTTCTTGATAGAATTATTTAAGATTACAATATAAAGATGTATTAATTTTGAATTAAAAGTGGAAATTTGACCAAATATAATAAAAAGTGGAAGAATGTGAGGGAAGTTCTGCTGACCAATTTCCATTCTACATATATAAAGGAATTTAAATTGTCAATTGCTAAATCAATTAGTCAAGCAGATTTTTAATAAGACAATGTCAAAAAGTGCAATTCATAGCCAAAGAAAATCATTCTGATTTGGCCAAATAACCATTTTCAAAGCTTGGTATTTTCTTAATAAATGCTAAATAGTTCACCTATTCATAACAGCGTAACACCCTTTTTTTTCAGAGCTCTATCTACAGAGAATCAAAAGATATTTGCATCCTAAAATGTCAAAAAGTGTAATTGTTTGCATGTAAACAGCATCTGTAAGTGCATTATTTTCAACATTTCAATGTTTGAAAGCTCATTCCAGCAAAACAATCTTTTGAAGCTTCCTCATATTTGGCACAGTATTACAATAACTAAGACTAATAGGTACTATTTATATCAATATTATATCCCAAAATCTTCTTCAAATGTTGCACACATAGCATATGAACTAATGCATATTAGCTATAACAATAATTTTGTGAAAAATATCAAAAGGTGCATTTTGATTGCAAATACAAATAAAAGTGTCTGAAACCTAAAATATTTATTTAAGTAAATCTTTAAATATTCATTGTGCGAGAGTAATGGTTGAATACTCCCCAAATTTGGCCCAATATTAGATGATATATATTCTGTAATATATCTCAATAGACATCAATGTTATATACATGTTTCTACATGGGTGTTACCATTGTGAACCTAGTGTGGTCAGCAAAGGTCCAAACAAGTTGGTGTCAATATTCTGCCTGCGGCTCCTTGCACTAAATAGCACTATAGTAAGATTGGTATCATTGGAACGGGAATCAAATTATCTAACTATCCATACCAAATCTTATTAGGTTTTAAATATTTTTTAGTTCAGTAAATGGGTTTTAAACTTTCAAAATAATTTAAATTGCAGAATTTGACCTAGGGCAAACTATATATGGATAGAAAGCTGAGGTCATTACGCTTCTTCTGGTACCATCCATGCCTTTCTACGATGTTGTGCAAGGGAGCGCTAGCCCATTAAAAATACCTTCTTTTCAGAGTTGTTTTCATTGACACAAGTAATGAAGGAATATTCACTAAATACACTCATCATACAAATGGACTTTCCTTAAATACAAACTTACTATATATTCAATCCAACAACAACAACATCGGATAGAACATATGTTGATCTTCTAGGTTCTGAAATTTAATCATTATCAAATACATACCGAAATAGTTACAAGCATGTGAATATTGATGAAAAAGCACCAATCCTGGACCTTTTCACAGCGCTGCCGGAACCTAATAGGAGATTCTGTAATTTGCACACCTCAGTCATACCGGCAGGTAGTTGTGGATAGAGTGATTGCATCATGGAGCCTAGGTACTGTAATGGTTAGCACACTAGCTCCACAATGGCAAGAAGTGTGGGTTCGAATCCTGCTCTAGGCACAAGATTTCCATTTTCATCACTCCGACAACATAAGTTTTCAAACTGTACTATATGTAAGTCTTGGATAAATATTGTCATTTGAACTGATTTGTACTAGCTGCTGATGGCAATATCAGAATACATATACACGTATTGTTAAACTGTATTGTCGCATTACTTTATTCAGCGAATGGACTATATTCACAACACAATATTTTTAAAATAGAAGGAATGTAACTATGTGGCACAAAAAGTACCTTGATAGTTGTCATGCTATATGTATATCGACATTCCTAAAGTGTTTATTTATCATATAGTGGATATTTTTGTGAACTTTGGTGGGGGACATGATTACAACTACCATTGGAAATAACGTTGCAAGACTGAACACATTGACTTCACTTTTGTAGCAAATGTACCTCCCTGGCAGATCTAGGTAGTCGTGTCATTGTCAGTTTGAACGGATGTATACCAAAAGAATGTTTAGTAAATTTGACAGTATATTATGCAGAAAGTCGGTTATATTTATTTTATTTAAGAGAATATTTGAAGGAAAGAACAAGATTGAATGAGCTCAACACTACTGATTTTCTCCACCTTATAGAAGAGGACTAGAACTTTTAGTGATTTAAATAATGCACAAAATGACATCTGGTGTTGTCAGTGATGTTTAGATGTGCTGAGTGGGGATATAATATTAACATACTTATATTGTACTTTTTGCAGTTGTCTAGTTGTGTCATTAATTCTGTGTAATTTATCAGTATATTTTTATTTGAGTTTTATTTAACCACAAACATGTATGTATGGCTTCCCAAAGGGGTGTTCTTTCAGCCGAGCAACTGATGTAACTTTATATTAAAGTTCATACTTATGCAAAATACATAGTTAAAACAATCGCAATTGGAATGTTTACCTAGATTCAGATCATTTATTTCTGGGTGTGCCCCCCTTGCCGTTCTCCCCAAACAGGAATGATGAGAAAACTGCGGCCGACTACAAAGTGACGGGTGGGTCCGTGTTACATTTGGTGCTTGCCTTAAGAGGAGGACACTAACAGAGACTGTACCAGGCCACTTATATTAACATTACGGTGTTCTAAGATTCCAAGATGGCGGGAGTTGTGGACCGGACCCTACATCAGCTTCACTGGGCGCGGCCGGCAGCGTGCAGTCGACCCACGGCCCAGCCACCCGCACTCTGCCCTCTGGGGGGTCACAAGACCCACACACACTTCCATTTTGGAGACTGCCCACGGGCGACTGAGCTGCAGTTGGTGCCGTGTTCAAACTGAAGAGGAGATCCAAGTAGATGTATACACGTTACCGTTCATTGGTGGTATATGATGGACACACATCACTGGATGAATACTGCGTTTCTTATGGACTAATGTACCTTCTTTGGCTGCAAAACGCTATTTGCATGCTTTAATACCTACAAAGTGGCTAAAAGCACTTATTAGGGATATACATGTATTCAGTTGGTGTTTTTTTTTCCCAATGTAATTTTAAAGGTTTTGTTTGGGTAATTTCCATTATTTTATATATAATAAATTAAAGTTTTCATTTCGATACTGCATTAAAGAAGTTCTTCATTTTGATACTAGATAAATATTTATTGTTCATTAGGATTCGTTACAAAAGTTCCATGGTCGTGTGTCAATTTCACTGTCGTTATTTTCCCAACTAGATTTCATAGCTGACTACATATGCTAGGTTATTTGAAGTTGCATAGTCCGATGGTTTCATTTCGGGATAAATATGTAACTTTTTATTATAAATGGCTACGATATTTGAGCTGAAAAACATGCTAAATTAATGTTTAGCAACCACGTCACAATTCTAATATCAGTGGCTTGGATAGTACATATCCTATTAAATTGATATTGATATTCTCTTGTATGCAGCACCAAATGCAGATGTCCAGTATCTAAGTCGATATATAGAATCAAATCTATGTAAATGCTTTTTTTCGGGGGGAGCGGGGAGGCGGGTTAACAAAAACTTAATGCTTTCATCGAACACTGCTATTTTAATTAATTATCTGAGAACAATTTTAGTGACACCTGAAGATATTTTTGCCCTTGGAATGCTTCATTGTAGAAAAATGAATCTTTTCAATCATTAGAAGCTGTCGCTTTTGTTCTAAGTAAAAGGGTAAACGGTCGATATAATTGACGTGGTTTAGTTAATGTTAACCTAATAAATCTGGGTACACAAATTGAAAATATGTATTAATATAATACCTGTCCTCAATTGGCTAAGTCTGGCATGCCATTTATATTATATATTTTTTAATTCAATTTGTCTCCCTCGTCCTATCCACAAACCCTATTAAATTTGTAGAAATAATAATTTCATTAAAACCATGCACCAAGGAAACGCTAAGAAAGTAACTTGATTCAACTATTTTATTATATATAAAAATAATGCCATTGACAACAAAGCGAGACTATACAGTAATGACATCTATTGCAATAAACCTATGAATATCATTTTGTTGAAACGGCTGAAGCCTCATAAACTGTGGGTGCTGCTTTCATCAACGGGTCTCCCTGACCATATAGTCAGGCATTGAGGGGAACAAGAACACGGAATGCATAATTATTTCACTATCACTTATCAGTCCGAACCTTTCGCTTTTGCTCTTTCCTTCGCTTCCTGAATTTTCATTTGGAGTCTGAAAAAGAATAAATAGATATTCACATAATACATATTCAGTAATGAATATAATGTGAGGGTATCGATATATGCTGTCCCATTACGTGTGTGAAGTAATAGACAACGTATTAAAGTTCTAGTTAAAGTATTAAACCAGTGTAATGTAGAGGCTGATCAAAACACAGTTCAACCAACAACTGCATTTCACAATGTCTTCACCTTTCTGTCCGATTGTCACTGATCAACGTTTACGTTTAAAATTACTGTACTGGACTCTCGTAAAATGAATAAAAACCTGCACCCTGATTTTTCAAATCGATCCTACCTAGTCTACGCTGTTGCATAAATTACGTCTTTGAGAGAATGTGTTTACGTTATAAATGACGTACTATACTATTCTCGTGAGTTCACTAAACAGGTCATCCTCCAAGATGCTACGACTGGCAGGATACCCCCTGATACAGGCTGCATCTTCTCTGTGTGTGTGTGTGGGGGGGGGGGGGGGGGGGGGCAAATTGGTAGAGCACAGGTTTCCCGGGTGGGAGGTTGGAAGTTCGATTCAGAGAAGAGTACCAATGCCGTAACAAAATTGATAATCAGCATTACTAGGATAGGGCAAGGACTGTTTAACACAGTGTCAGAATAATGTGACTGAGAAGGAAATTGGGTTCTAGTGCCGCTGGACACCATTATAAAGTTGCCATGAGTGTGCAGTCACAAGTCAGTACCCATCCTGATATGATCTTAGATGTTGCCAGGAGGTAAAGCTCCAGCAAACAATGGGACATATAGTAGCCAAGCAGATCACCACCTTCTGGCGTTGAATCTTATGATAAATATTACAAAATTGGTATAACATTTTTAGACTAAAATAACCAAATTTCCATGCGTGACACTTAAAGGTGCATAATCTGACGGAAGCATAACATGTTTAAACCAGAACCAATTAAGTTCTTTTCAAACTTAAAGTAGGGTATATAATAACGATGAACTTTCCTTCTAACTATATGTAACACTACTTCTGATTGGATAATGTTATACACGCAACTGGACTGGTAGCTAAAGACTCGGCACGCAAAATTTGAATTAAAACTAGATTTCACTAACGATCGTTTCCGGGGAAAATAACGCAACCAAAGTTGTTTCCTATAAGTATGGTATTAAAGAGTGTTAGAAATACTTAATAGATACACATCAAAAAGATGTTTACTGATGGGTTCCGATGAGCCTTCGGCAATGAATCCAGAATGTGTTTCCCCATAAAATTTGAAATCACACAGTAAAACCTCTCTAACCGACCACTCCCCTAAATCCATTGCTTTATTTGGGTCCCAAACGATTGCCCATACAATACCATTGTAATGATAAAAATACCACATCCCTAAATGGACCATTTAAAGTCGGACCCATGGTCGATTCAGAGAGGTTTTAGTGTGGTTGAAATGAATTCTACATTTTAATATAGATATGCGCACACTTTCGTGATTTTCAATTGTCGATAAAGAGTCCAAATTACTTTCAAGTCATGATTCCCACCCAAACCCTTTAATTCCAAGATATTCAAGAGCCACTGGAACACTGCCAGCATCCACGCCGCTAACCATCAATACATACTCTTTTATGCGAGGTTGGTAGTAACGGGAAACCATTTCTCTGGACATGCTCCGGACATCTTGGGGTGTGCACTGTAAACAAGATATTAACATTAAATACACTGAAAGCTCAATGGCTAAAACAAAAGTGTTGGCATGAATTTAATTTATGTATGATTAAAATCCTCACATTGTCATAGTATATATGCTATAACATGATTATATTTCTCATAATCATAGCCGGCGGTTTCTAATTTCTGTAATATTCTTTTTAGATATTCATTATAATCTACTTTAGTTTGAAGTTACTTATATTTTGTTGAAAGGGTTAACTTTGTAGTGACATTTGAAGTGAAAGCATGCCAGATTAATTTTGGTGTACACATCAAACGCTGGACCCCATAGGTTTCAACAGTAACGGGTTTAGTTACATTGACCTGATATTCTTCCCAAGCAGCAATACATCTTTAATGAGTGCACCAGTATCCAAGTGTGACATATAATCAAATTTAGGTGTTTTGATTTATCGGACTAGGCAGCTTTAATAATTTTGGAAGGGATGTGTTGGGTTATACTATAATAGTTGCGGTAGTTTTAGCAGGGTACCCATCCAACCATTCACATCTATGCATTACTAGTGTTGTAGTCTGCACCGACCTTTCAGGCAGAGGCCCCACATAGGCAGGTGGAGACGTGGATAGGGTGAAAGCATTGGGGAGCCTATGTAGTGTGGGTTCGAATCCTGCAATATTTCTCATGTCCATCCCCCACCGACAACACTGGTTTCAGTGACCTGGATACCGTACAAGCTATGCGCTGTATGGGTGTTGACCATACTATGTATATGTAAGTGCATTGCTTGTATGTAATTGTAATTATTAAATGGCCTATGTGTTAACAGAGAGCGTGTATATAAACAGATGAGAGGGACAACTCTCATACTAGACCATGTAACACCTGCCGACTGTGGCGCTCCAAGTGGTGGTTGTTGAACAAATGGGCTAACTCCAGGCATTGTCAATGGCAGTGAGCAATCTTCATACAGAAAACGTTAAATATCTCTAAAACTACAACACCTAGAAACAAACTGATTGGAATACACATAGAAAACATGTTTACCAACAAGATTATATTAAATTGATATGGTTAGGGTTCTGGATTTCTATTAATTTTGAATAAAACTGACGTTTTTCACTACGCGTATGGCAAACTCAAGGCATTGTCAATGGTCGTGTGCAATCATCCTACAGAAAACGTTAAATATCTCTAAAACTACAACACCTAGAAACAAACCGATTGTTATACACATAGAAAACATGTTTACCAACAAGATTATATTAAATTGATATGGTTAGGGTTCTGGATTTCTATTAATTTGGAATAAAACTGACGTTTTTCACTATGCATACGGCAAACTCAAGGCATTGTCAATGGTCGTGTGCAATCTTCCTACAGAAAAAGTGAAATATCTCTAAAACTACACCAAATAGAAACAAGCCGCTTAGTACACATATAGAAAACATGTTTATCAACAAGATTATATTGAATTTATAAGGTTAGGGTTCTGGATTTCTATTGATGTGCGAAAAGGAAGAAGGCAAGGCGGGGGGGGAAAAGGAGGCGTTTATTGAGGAGCCTCTGGCAACAGAGGGGGTAAACATGGCAACAGTGATCAAGCAGGTAGATGGTACAGGGAAGGTAAGGCTCATGAGGAGCAGAGAAATGAACAAGAGAGTCTATAACAGGGCTCATACGGAGCAGAGGTAAAGGTTCATGTGAGGGGATGGGGGGGGCCAAGGAGCCCTCCACCAAAAAGGAGGAGAGGGCTCGAGGCGCGCCCGAGGGGGGGGGGGGGAGGCGGGGCAGATGTGCGCGCACCGCCTCAGAGGTCAGGTTTCCTGTGTGGGCGGCGAGTGTCCGGGGCCTACGTCGACAGGGAGCGGGCGGCCAAAAAGAGAGGAGGCCCGCTCCTTGGAGAGATCCGGTGAGGAGCTCCGGCGAGGCTCGAGCAGGGGGGCAGCGAAGTCCTCAGGGCTGGGTGGGGTGGGGGTCGGGGTTGGGTCGGGCGGGTTGAGGAAGGCGGTGTCGTGAAGGTTGGCGGCTGTGCTATCTGGGGAGGGTTCCTCGTGAGGCTGGGCTCTGTCTGAGGCGTGAGGTGCGAGGTGATGATCCCCGGCTCTGTCTGGGCGGCGTTTCGATCGGTGGTCGCTGGGGGGTTGTCGGTGGTCGTGATGGTCGGCGGCGGTGTTGTCTGGGGAGGGTTCGTCCTGAGGATGGGCGGCGTCTGGGGAGGGTTCCTCGTGAGGCTGGGCTGTGTCTGAGGCGTGAGGTGCGAGGTGATGATCCCCAGCTCTGTCTGGGCGGCGTTTCGATCGGTGGTCGCTGGGGGGTTGTCGGTGGTCGTGATGGTCGGCGGCGGTGTTGTCTGGGGAGGGTTCGTCCTGAGGATGGGCGTCGTCTGGGGCCTGCGGTGCGAGGTGATGGTCCCCGGCTCTGTCTGGGCGGCGTTTCGATCGGTGGTCGCTGGGGGGTTGTCGGTGGTGGTCAGGGGGTTGTCGGCAAGGGTGTGGGTGAGGTGCCGGGGATGGCCACCCGGGCCAGCCGGGAGGGGGGTGGGGGGGAGGGGCCGGCGGATCAAAAATCCGCTCCCCCGGCGATGTGTGCCCGAGGTGCTGGGATGGGTGGTGTGCTGTACGCCGTCCGCCGCCTCGGGCGGGTGGTGGTGCTTGAGGTGGTGGGGGAGGGTGCGCCCCCCCGGCGACGTGTGCCCGAGGTGCTGGGATGGGCGGCGTCCCCTCGCTTCTGGGCATGATGCTGGTGTTGGAGCGGTCCGAGGTGGAGAAACGGTCCGAGGT